>CAWUER010000635.1:0-214731 GCA_963921195.1 Pegoplata infirma
CTAAAAATTTAGTTAATTTTCCCAGATTTTAGTTCACTTTTTTTTTGAGTGTAGAGCGACATGTATACAACAAGATTCCAAGAAAACGGTTGCCTTAATTTGCCTCTAGGCCATGTTATCGCGGTTTTAAAATGCCTCTAAAAGCGAAAAAAAAATTAAGTGTTTTATAGAATTTAATTAGGAATCTTATAAATTTCGGTATATCGTCGAACTATATTCAATAAATGCCAACTCGAAAAAGCTTACTGTTCAGGAGAGCTAAAAAACTAGTTATTTCGCATATTATTGCAAAACTAAACAATGTACCTTCCACAAGATGGTTTAAATATCCTAAACAATTTTTACCTATGCAAAAATTTTCATATTTTGCACTTGTTTGCGTATTTTTCAGAGATGGCATTTATTACTATATCAAAAAACAAATATTTTTTTAGAGTTGGCATATTTTGTCGGAAAATAAAAACACATTTTTTTTTCAAAAATTTTTAAATTTTTTTTTTTTTTGGTTTTTGTTATCCTTAGTACGGTAATTGCAAAAACTGAACAAAAAATTAAAAATCTTTGCATATTTTAAAAAGTTACTAGCTCCGAAAGCCTTTTAATCTCAGGGTGGTCAACTTTGGCACTCTGTAACTCACGCTGTATTGCAATAGGGTCACTCCAAACCAGCTATTTTGAAAGCTTATATCATTGACTTTATTTGCCCCATTCATAATGTTTCAATCTGATAAATAGTTTGAAAGTTACATAAATATAAGCAATTTGTTTTTTTGCAAACACTATTTACCGATATTTTCAAAACGGTAATATCTCGAGAACCAGTCATTAGATATCAAAATCTTTACAAGATTCGTGTTTAGCATGGCAAATGCAATAAGATATGTGGTCTAATTTTTTAAAAAAAATTTTTGAAAAATTTTTGGAAATTTACAATGGGAGTTGGCATTTATTTTCACCAAAAAAATATGTACTTTGAGTTAGCAGAATAACAAAAATGGATGTAAAACGACAACAAATTATTTTTTTGCTCTGAAATTTTTATGGCAGATAGGTATTACATAGGGGAACTATTTGCCATCGGAAACTCATTTCCGTCAAATTTGAGTTGGCATATTTTGAATATAGGTTCACGATATACAAAAATAAGCAACAAATGAGGATTAAGCGATTTTATATAAGGGGTTCCACACTAAATTTCCAACTCACAAATTTTATTCGAATATATAAGTGGTTCCACACTAAATGTCCGACTTGAAAATTGTATTCGATTATTATGTATATTATTATTTCGATTATCAATTCTGAAATTACTATTTCGATATTCTTAAAAAATAAGTACTATTTGGCGGTTTTATATGCACACTCAATTTTCAATCAACAAATTTTATTAATATTAATTTCGAAGTTACTGTTTTGATAATCTTAAAAAATAGTAAGTAAGAGGGATTTATATATGAGTGGTTTCACACTTAATTTTCAACTCACATATAATGCATAATGGATTTCTGTTTTTTTATTTATTTTTTGTTAAATATAAATTTGCATTGTTTTCGCAAAGTCGAAAAAAATTGTTTTATACGCCAGTTTACTAGTTTTTTACATTTAATTATTTTTACTTGATTTGTGCTCAAAAAACACACACAATTTTTTTGCTTTTTTTTTTTGCAAACTCTTACAGAAACCAGAAAGTAGATGTATTTTATTATTTCAACTGAGTTTGTTTTTTTTAACGTAATTAAAGATTTTAAAACAAAAAAATACATTAAATGAACATAATATTGCAAAATTTTCAGAATTTTGCAAGTTTTTTTTACTGTTTCTGTAGTTTAAAAAAAATAATTTACTGTATTAAAAACGAATTTTCTGTTACAAAAAATTTCTTCTATAGTTTACTGTTTTTCAATAAAAAATAACTGAATATTCACTAGTTTTTTAATGTTTTGGTTAGTCATTAAATTAACATTTAAAATTGACTGTAACATGTTTTTATTTAACTGAAAAAACAGTGGAATGGTTTTTAAATAAAATTTCATTTGTTTTAAGTGAATATTCACTGGAATTTACCTACATAATTCTTTGAGTGTAGTTGAAATTTATTTGAATTTGTATAAATTTACAAATAGTTGGAAACTGGACTCACTTTTTAGAGTGCAGTATTGTAAATCGAAATCCTAAATATCTCAATATGAGATAGATCAGTTCTAAGGCCAGGTTCAGATTACGAGCATGAAAAACTATTAGAAAAATCTGTTGTGCTGGAAATGTAAATTAAGTTAATTTTTTTTAAGCCGAAATACATTTTTATGGCCTCGATAAAATATTTTTTGACGACAATTTTAAATATTGATAAAAGAGAGTTTGATTAATTTTTTTATACCCTAACTTCTTTAAGCAGAACGGTAATTAGCAGAACCTTAAACAGCACAAAATAACCAAAAGTATTAAAAGAATAAATTTCGGTTAATCGGTTAATCGACACAAATTAATCGGTTTATTTGTTATTTGAAAATTGGCAATTTTAAATTATTCGAACAGTTAATCGACCAAAATTAATCGGTTAACCGATTAACGGTTAATCGATTGAATACCCTAATAATTATAAAGTAAAATTTAATTTTTTTTATTTTTTTGCCTAAAAATTTTGAAAATTTTCAAATTTTGGCTTTAAAACCCATGCAATGGTCTGGGGCATGTATGCGTAAAATGCTTATTTTTCATCCGATTTGAATTTCTTTAAGCTTTTTGGAAAGGTAATTTATTACCATTTTCATATTACTTAACAAAAAAATTTACAAAAAATAGCATATACCAATATTTTTCAAAAAACTAGAAAAAACGATTTTTTTCATCAGATAAGAGTGTCCCAAAACTTCAATCCATTTTCGGCACGAGTTATTTTTATCCGATTGTCTCCAAATTTTGGCTCACTCATTTTTAGATACAAAACTACAATTTAGGACCCTACCACGTATTAAAAAGTGATTTTGAAAAATTACCTTAGTCGTTAGGACACCTTTAGTGAACATACAGTCCAAATTTCAAGTCTCTATGATCATTATATCAAAAGATTTAAAAAGTACCAAAAGTACAGTTTTTTACCATTTTTACGCCCTTACCATTGGCTAAACTCCAGCCATAGTGGATCTATATTGCGGGAGGGTAACATACAGTCCAAATTTCAAGTCTCTATGACCATTATATCGGGAGATATTAAAAGTACCAAAAGTACAGTTTTTTTACCCTTTTTACCCCCTTAGAATCAACATTGGCAAAAATCCAGCCTTAGTGGATCTTTATTCCGGAAGGTCAAACTACAGTCCAAATTTCAAGTCTCTAACTTCAGCGGTTTGGGCTGGGCGATGATGAATGAGTATGTCAGTCAGTCATATTACTCTTTTATATATATAAATTTCCCGGATTTGGGCGATTTTTGCCATAAAGTTTATTTCTGTCTTTTATTATTTAACAAAATTTATTTTTTTAAATGAAAATATTTTTTTTTTTAAGAAATCTGAAAAAAATGAATTTTGGCGATATTTTACATCCGGTTTGGCGACAAGGCCAAAAAAAAGTCTGGCAACCCCGTTAATATGACGAAGCAAAAAATGGACACACACACACACATGCTATGTAAAAATAACTATTAATTTTTTTATTATTACTTAACGAACTTTTTTTTAATTAAATTAAGATTTTGTTTTACATATTTTAAAGCTTTTTTGTAAAGATTTGTTTCCTTTCTCTCAGTTTTTTTTTTTTCATTTCCGTTTTCTTTCTTATGTATCACACAAAATATGAGTTAAATTAGGGTTATGTTGAAAAAAAAATTGTGTTTTTTAGTAATTCGCTCATAACTTTTAAAATACTTAACCGATTTAAAAAAAAAATACATGAGTTTTTGCCTGGGAAAATTACGCAACTTTTGGTACCCCATGCGTTTAAATCGGCTTCGGAGTATTGCCAAAAACGTGATTTCAACAGACAGACAGACAGACGGACGGACAGACAGACAGACAGACGGACATCGCTAGATCGACTTAAAATCGATCAAGGATCATGAATATATATACTTTATGGGGTCCTAAACCAATATTTCAATGTGTTACATACGGAATGACAAGCTTATATATGGGGCAAAACGCGTCAAAGGTCCACACCAAAAAACAAATGTTGTCCAATTTAAGTATAATTTTGGTAAAATAGTAGGTTAATGATAGGTATTCTAAATTTCAAATACAAAATTTTTTGATGAAATATTGGCAGAGTTACAGGGTTGGGAAGTTTTGATGTTTTTGAAAAGAATATATTTTGGTGAATTTTAATTAACACTTTGATGAAACAAAAATTATAATTTAAAAAACTAATTTTAAAGTATTTTTGATGGCCTTTAAAATGGCATTTGTGGTTTTTTTGAAAAAAATTAATTTGACCTTAAAATCCAAGGTCAAAATATTAAATTGTAATTATCTTATAAGGGTCGCACTTTTAAATTTTTTTCACTAAGCCCATTAGAAAGCTTGACATTTTTTTTAATTTCGGTTTTTAAAAAAAAAATGGTATGTATGATACTTTATGAGAAATCAATTTTTTTACGAGTACATAACACCCAAACTGTACTGATTTCTTTATTTTTTATGCGTGCAACGTTTGTTGTGTGTGTTTACAGCGCACACTTTATCTAAGCATTGAATTTTGTTGTTGTTATTATATGCAGATTAAAGCGATTTCAGTACAATTTGAGTGTTATATACTCCTAAAAAATTGATTTCTCATAAAGTATCATACATACCATTTTTTTTTTTAAAATCGAAATTAAAAAAAATGTCAAGCTTTCTAATGGGCTTAGTGAAAAAAATTTAAAAGTGCGACCCTTATAAGATAATTACAATTTAATATTTTGACCTTGGATTTTAAGGTCAAATTAATTTTTTTCAAAAAAAAAAACACAAATGCCATTTTAAAGGCCATCAAAAATACTTTAAAATTAGTTTTTTAAATTATAATTTTTGTTTCATCAAAGTGGTAATTAAAATTCACCAAAATATATTCTTTTCAAAAACATCAAAACTTCCCAACCCTGTAACTCTGCCAATATTTCATCAAAAAATTTTATATTTGTAATTTAGAATACCTATCATTAACCTACTATTTTACCAAAATTATACTTAAATTGGACAACATTTGTTTTTTGGTGTGGACCTTTGACGCGTTTTGCCCCATATACCCTCTATCACCAGAGTGGAGGGTATAAAAAATTGTTGTCAAATTTTGAAATTTTTAAAGTCCAAAAAAAAAATTCCAAACAATCTTTTTTTTTTTTTGGTATTTTTTTGTGTTTCGAAGAAAAAATTGTTTTTAAAATGCTCTTAGGAAAAATAAATTTTGAAAAATTTTCGAAGTTCCGAAAAAAACTTTAAACATTTTCCAATTTCTACATAAAAATTTGTGGATTTTTTTTCTGCGTTTAAAAAAATCTTTAAAAATGCTTTTAGGAAAAAAATTCTAAATCAGAAAAATTTTCTGGCATTTTTTTTTTCATTTTCGGGTAAAATTTGTTTTATTGTACGGTTGACAGTTTCTTACTGGGTATGTACATATCTATAGTACATATCTCGGGCTATATTGGTATACAACTCATAAACACTTAAACACAATTACACGAGTACTTTATTTACACATGCACAAACATACAGATTCCTTAGAGTGGACCGAAAGGTTGTTTGTGTCTCATTTCGAAATGTCAAAATGTTTAAATAGAAACTATAAAAGTGGCGAGTTTGATGCTGTCTGGCGCCGTATGTTTTTATACCCTCCACTCTAGTGATAGAGCGTATATATAAGTCTGTCATTCCGTTTGTAACACCTCGAAATATTGGTCTAGGACCCCATAAATTATATATATTCATGATCCTCGATCGATTTTAAGACGATCCACAGTGGGTTGAAACATATGTTAACTGGGGATTAATTCAGAAAAGCCCTTTATTATTAATATTTATATTTTTTTAGACTAACTATACATTATTTAGCAAAAAAAAAAATGTTTTACAGAAAAAAAAAATATAGAAAATATTTTTTTATTAAAAAAGAAGATATAACCTTTTTTATTAAAATTGGCTCCTACCGCTCTAACTGCTCCAATAATGCCCCAAGAGATGTCAAATGTGTGACCGGCCCCAAATATATTTACAATCCCAACATTTTCTTAGAATATACCTACCCTCTATCTTTAACCCTTAAGGTGGTCCCCATACAATTGTTTTTAATTTTTTTTAAATTATTTTATGAAATCAGCTCCTACCGCTCCCAGGGTGCGTCTTAGAGTATTAATCAATAAGACCGACCCCCATTAATTTTAACCTCCCAACATTTTTTTGGAACATACTTATATCGTATCTCCACTCGATAATGGGGCTCCCATATAAAATGTCATTTTTAAAAAATCTGCTACTACAGCTCTAACTGCTCCAAGAGTGCAAATGTGTGACCGAACCCCAATATTTTTTCAACCCCAACATTTTTTTAGAATATACCTACCCTCTATCTTTAACCCTTAAGGTGGTCCCCATACAATTTATTTTTATTTTTTATAAATTTGTTTTATGAAATTAGCTCCTACCGCTCCCATGGTATATCTTAGAGTGGTTTCTACTAAGGCCGACCCCCATTAATTTTTACCCCCAACATTTTTTTTGGAACATACTTATACCGTATCTCCACTCAATAATGGGGCTCCCATACAAAACGTAATTTTAATAAAATCTGCTCGTACAGCTCTAACTGCCCCAAGGGTGCCCCTAGAGATGTCGAATGTGTGACCGACCCCCAATATGTTTTTAACCCAAACATTTTTTTAGAATATACCTACCCTGTACATTTAATCCTTAAGGTGGTCTCCATATAATTTTTTTTTTTGTAATGAAATCTGTTGCTGCCGCTCCATGCTAGCTCCTAGAGGGTGAAATGTAAGATTAACTATCATTATTCCCCCCCCCCCCCCCCCACAACTTCTTTTTCAAAATACGCATCCCGTATCTTCTCTAACTAAGGGGCTCCAATAATGCCCTCTTTCATATGTTTTTCAACTTTTTTTTAGCAACTGGAATTTTTTCAAAAAAAATTTTAATAAGTAAAAAAACGCGGTGCCTCTGCAAAAGTTTGGTGTGAAATATAAAAGCTAAAATACTATATTAAAATATCACTTAATAAAATTTGCTGGATCGCAACAAGAAATTTGTTGAAACTCTGTGTATATATCGAAAATACCCCAAATATGGAGCACTATTTAAAAAAATATTTAAAATATTTGCAAAACATTTATCTAAAAAACATTAATGCAATTATGTAGCCAAATACCAGAAGTTGATGGTTCCATTTTAATAAAATTATTTTTAGAACGCTTAATAAGAATTATCAGCACCCAAAATATCTCAATTTTCAGTTTTAGGCACGGAACGAAAAATTTTGAAAAATTATTAGACTTTGACAGCTCACAGTCGATAGAGTAATTTACTCAAAACAAAAGTTTTTGGCAAGTAGTGATGTAGAATTTAATTACCTTTCACCAAGTACCACACACGAATGTGTTGGATAAAGTTCAGCTTTTGAATTAATCCTCACTTTTGGTACATCTCAACCCTCTGTGCGATCTAGCGATGTCCGTCCGTCTGTCTGTTGAAAACACGCCAACTTTTTAAAGACTTTACGGAGGCTCCTGAAGTTTGGCATATATGTTGGATATTTACCTGGCCAGGTTGGTATTGCAATCCAGCGAAATGGGTCCAGTGGTTCAAAAGTTATGAGCAAAAGACTGAATTTCGGCAAGGGTTATTCGTGAATTTACGAGATAAAAAACACACTTACTTTCGAAAGGCAAATCTGAAGATGCTGAAGCTTGGCACATATATTTGTCGTTCCCGTGGCCTGATACATATTGAATTTCAGCCAGTGTGGTTCAAAAGTTATTAGCAAAAACGTGAATTTCAGATTAGTTTCACCTTAAATTCACGTGTTAAAAACCCGTTAAACATGTTTTAAAATCATTGGTAAGTCACAAAAATATTTTACAACGTATTTTTGTCACTCAAAAATATTTTTGCACTAAAAAAAAACACTCAAAAAAAATTTTACACTCAAAAAAAAATTTAGTAAATTACTTTTTTTTTAAAAAATTGCTTAAAAAAAGTTTTTTACACAAAATAAAATATTTCTAATCAAAAATGTTATCTTTTTCACGTTTGAAAATTTGCTATCACTTCAAAAGTGCATTGTGGAGGGTATTCATAGATTCGGCCAAGTCGAATTTAACTTTTCTAATTATTTTTCTTGTTATATTTTATTCACCTCTATTTTGTTTAAATTATTATTATATCCGATTTATAGAATTGGCTTAATTTCAACAAATTTTGATTAGAGTGTATGGATTACTTATTTTCTTTAAAAAGATTTTCGATCCACTCTAATATTATTCCTACACACGCTCATTTGCCTTGTGTAAGTATGATTTTTCGTGGCAAATGTATTTTATACAACATTAACATTTTACAAGTGTGTGTTAGATGGCGTATGTATTGGAAAAATACATTCATGGGAAGTTAACCTACAATTTAAGATAAAAATACAAATCTGCCTTTTAATGTCCAATGGCATATAATGAGATCCCCAAAAAATTAAAAAAAATAACTAATGTATGTGTCGTCTTTTTTTAATAAAATTCGAAGTTTAGCCAAATTTTACATTATTAGGACGAAAGGAAATATGAAGAGAAAGTTAATCACATAAAATTACGTAAAAAATCGACTCACTCACACACACTCACTCATGCAAAAATCTTACTCACGCACACTCACTAACGGAATTTTTTTTTTCACTCACACTCACTCGCATTCACGTGGACCATGCACTACTCTGCTATGTATATGGTTGATTCTAAGATTACCGGAACAAAAATAAAAAAATTATTGTACAGTAAAATAAAGCTTTGAAGGTCCTTTGCAATCACTAAAATATTGTTTCCAAAAATTGTTTTGTTCTTAAAAAAATTGCAAAATTTACATTAAAACGTCATTTATCTGGCTGTCTACCGTCATTTTCCTGTGCAATTATGGCATCAGTAGAATGAGATTTTCGAGTCACTCATTGGCATGGGTATCAATGTGGTTGCCTACGATGATAATGACAGAGGAGAGGAGGAAAAAGTCGTTATGTGTATTTTACACTTGCAGAAGAATTTTCGGAAGAGCGTGGGGTCTAAAACCATATTTTATCCACTAAATGCGTGGTGCGATAATTAGACCAATATAGACCAATACTTAGCTATTGTCCTTGTATGGTGGATAGCAGTGGATAAGAAACCATATTTCTGATACCAACTGAAGGTACAGCGATTGGCGTGTTTGGATTCACTGGTACTATTAGATAGGCACACCAGGTCGGCCTGGAAGGGATTCTAAACATTCAACCCCTTGGATATCTACATCAAGAGCAGGCTAAGGTCGAAAATGCTTAAGCAGTACGTTGGAATGCTTGGACGGGACAGAACTGGACCAGATGAACTTTGATAGAACCTTCAAAGTCCAAATACCAACTAGAGAAAACTGGACGAAAAACTCTGTTGTGACAGAATACGATCTCAATCTTTATGACAAGGGACCTAAGTCCTTGCGCCATTAACATTTTCGTGGACAGTCTTGCAGCTCTGAAGGCCTTAGAATAAAACACTGTAAAATCGGGAATAGTAAGGAACTTTAAGCAGTCCCTTCGTCGAGTAAGTCAGACACAGTCAAGCTAGTCTGGGTCTTTGGACACAGTGAGGTGTCTGGGAACGAATTGGCTGGTGAATGTACGAACCTGATATCTCAGTTCCTATAGTGAAATTGATGAACGAAATCAATAGGATATCAGAGAATGGAATGAAGGATAGGTGGATATCACTGAATACGTGCAGGATATCGCAAACCCCTTGGCCCATGCGAAATCCTATAGGAAAAATTTTTGTCCTCTTATAAGAGCACAAAATTGTTTCTTACTTTTGATAAACGGATGGTTAGCATATTAGTGGGAGTACTGATAGGCGCTTTAGAATTGGCCAAATGGCCGTGCATATGGGAATTTCTGATAGGGATTATTGTGGAAGTTTTGGGGAACTTGGTGTGTGAATGCCCGGGACTGATGAAGCGCCGCCTTTATTATATGGGGCAAAGATTTCTCGATGACGTGGATTGCTTAAATGGTGTCTCATTGACATCTCTAGCAGAATATTTTTGAGAATTGGGTTGGTTTAAGAAATATGATTTTGAATCAGAGGTGGAGTACGGAAATAACAATTAAAGGAATCACAATGGACCTTATGACCTCCGAGTGAATTAGCCAAATTGGCGGACGCCCATTCAACTTAGCCTAACCTCAAGGTAAGCTGCTTACAGAGGACCTTAAAATACACCAAATCTCGTAATATGACGAGCACAGGAATTACACCGCTCAACAGTCACTTTCCGGTTTGAATTCTGGTGATCAATTTTGGTAGACTTTGATCTCCTGATTCCAAATCTGTACTCCAAATTTTTCCATCACGTCCAGATTTTTAGTTATTCACGGTTAAAAATGCGAAAAATGACGATTTTTGCATTATTTTAAAGCCTGCACAGCAGCCATTGAGTGGAATACAAATCTGGTATAAAGCGCAAAAGTATAATTTGTCTATGGTCTCCAACATAGAAAACAATTTTTTTCTAATTATTGCGTTTGGTTGGGTTACAATTGCGTTTTAAAATGACTCTGTTAAAATTATCATTTTTGTAAAAAAGATAAGGTAGGTAGGTACCTTAGTTTTTTTTTGATATTTTTAAAAGAAAAACTAAAAATAATAAATATTTTACAAATTTAAGTTTTCTGTGTTATTTTTCGTATAAACCGGAAGATATCTTTAATGGGTTTAAAAGTCTATAAGAAAGAATGAGATTTTGTCTAAATTTTGAGATCATCACACTAAAGATTGATCATCTGGTTTTTGTTTTTGAGCCTTTTAAAAATGGTGCTTTTTCTAATTTTTTTCACAGTGTTTTTTTAAAATACGTGTTTGGCCAATAATAGTGCAACAACTTCAAATTTTTTTGATCATATATTTGAGATCATAGTTCAATTCAACTCTAACGCTTTATACCAGATTTTTATTCCACCCAGTGGCTGCTGTGCAGGCTTTCAAAAATGGCAAAAATCGCGTTTTTTCGCATTTTCAACCGCGAATAATTAAAATTCTAGACGTGATGGAAAAATTTGGAGCACAGATTTGGAATCAGCGAGTCAAAATCTTTAAAAATTTTGTATCAAACTTCAAATCGGAGTCAAAAACCTTCGATTTGTTGAGCGGTGTTATGTTCCGTAATTAGGCCACATAAGTCGGCGACAATAAAAAAAACCTTAATGAAGTGACTGGAGTCAGTGTCCTAAGCGCAGCTTGGCTGTCACTGCTGATACTGATTCTCCTATTCCTCTTTCTATTTTCACTTATCCAGTTAGTTACGTCCAAAACCGAAATAACTTTAGTCTGAAATACTATACACATTTTCGTATAGCAATATAACAATTGGCTACATCGTTAAAATACCAACCAGATCCTTTACTAGATGTATCCGTGTATTAAGTGAAACTTTCGAGTAGATCTGCTGGGTTGCCCCAGTCTTCCCTACTCGAAAAGATTACGAGTCATTCGTATAATGTTAAAAGTATTTCGTTTATTTTACAAAATATTTCGCAGAATATACAAAATGTTTAAAAAATTTCGTTTATTTTACGAAATTCTTTCGTTGAGCTAAATACCGAATATATTCTTACATTGTACGTAAGAACTGGATGTATTTAAAATGTTAACGGTTACACCATCCGACAGCCAAAATTAAACATGAACAGGATGATATATGTCAGAATGTAGAGATTAAATGGAGTTAAACTGCATTTACAGTTTTTCACTTCGTGAGCCTCTTTTAATCGACTACAACTTTGAAGTCCTTTTAAAAGGAAACAGGATCACGAAATAAAAAACTGTCGATGCAGTTTTACTACTTAATTGCAATTTTTCTAGTGATCACAAATCTGGTCTCCAAATTTTTCCATCACATCAGGGTTTTGAGAAAATTGAGGTCAAAGTTCAAAAAATGCCCACTTTGGACAATTTTGACAACTTATAGCAGATGAACCCGATGTGATAGCGTCTAAAAAATAAGTTGAGGTTAAAGCCTAAACATTTCTCTTAAGGATGATGCACTCATTTGGTCAGTAGCATTAACCCTTAGGGTACGAATTGCCCCTCAATGATATATTTTTCCCAAAAACCGATTTTTTCTCTAAACACAATATAAAAAAAACTTTATGCGAATGAAACGCCATCTTATGCAAATGATTAGAATTATTCTCCTGGGCACAAATCAATTCTCCAAACTTTTTCATTACATCAGGGTTTCAGAAATTTTAAATGCAAAAAAAATTGCATTTTCGGACATATTTGACAACTAATAGAGGATGAACCCGATGTGCTAATGACTTAATAATAAGTCAAGAGTAAAGCCCAAACATTGTTCTTTAAGATGATAACTTATTTGATCAGTCGTTTTAACCGTTGGAGCACCAATTGTACTTTAAAATTCTCTTTTCCCTTAGAAACGTTTTTTCGATACTGGAGAATAAGACATCGTTGAAAGACCATTGGTGCTCAAAGGGTTAATGCGACTGACCAAATGAGTTCCGCATCTTCAAAATTAATGCTTTAGCTACACCCTCGACTTATTTTGAAGCCGCCATCACCTCGGGTTCATCCGCTATGAGTTTCCACAAATGTCCAAAACGGTGATTTTTTTGAACTTTGACCTCGATTTTCTCAAAAACCTGATGTGGTGGAAAAGTTTGGAGACCGGTAGCCTTATCAAAAGTAAGGTCATAGATTAATGTCTTACCACTACTTTTTCCCTATACTGGATTCATGATTTTTGTTTGGGTTGAGACTCAAAGTAATGGGTGGTTCTTACTTAATACATTAAAAATCTTAAATAGTGATGTCTATGGAAACGGTAGGGAAAAAAATCATTCATATTTTAAATTTTTTTTGGCTATGTTAATGAACCGTTACACTTTTAAGGTTTCGCTGGGATTTAACGCATCGTTTTTTTTAGTGTACGTAATGAGAACTTATATAAAATCACTAATTGTAGGGTAAAATTATTCCAAGTTTGTTATATAGTATACGTTCCTTGTAAGATGAAAACTGGAATGATTTTAACTCATTTGGTATACCATGCTATGAATAAAATTATATGTGCATAACAATTGTGGTATAAATAGTGGGTGGGTTTTCTAATTGAGTGTGTTGTATCTCTCAGTATAAATATATGTGTGTCCAAGTAAGTTCTGTATTTTTTTATTTTTTTTTCACTACAATTTTAGTGAGGTAAAACTTTATGCAGTCTACTATAGCGCGCCATTACCGTCAAAATATTGTAAGTGCAACAGTTTTTTAATCTTTCCTTTTTTTCTCAATATCAAATATGTGAATATCTCCCAAAATTTTATAACTGAAAAAACTTCCATGACGAATTTACAATAAAATGAATTTTGGATTAAGTTTACGTAACTAGTTTGTTCACATTTGTCGTTAACTTATTATGTCTTTTATATTAAAATTTCCTGTTACACTTAAAGTTGTTTGGCGGTTATGGTTCGATATGTATACAACATTTTTTACATTTTCTACTGCCATACTTAAGTGGCAATTTATATTCCCTTTTTGACTTTAGTTTTAGTACTTTATAAACTACATTGAAAAAAACCAACTCTCTCACCCACACTCTCTAGACCAGATTTCTTTACTAGGCATTATTACCACTATCAATTCAGTTTTTTATTTTTTTTTATTTTGTGTATCCTCTTTATCTTCATCCTCTCTTCTCTTATCTTAAGGTTTAGTCTTTTGTATGTATTTCTGTGTTTGAGAATAATTTCTATATATTGGTATATATTTGTATAGCAACAATCACCAACACTTTTATCACTACCACACCATCACATCACCAACCACTACAAATGATTATGTGTTTGTGTGTGTGTGGGTGCGTGTATGATGTTCCACCAACAACAACTATAAGTTCTTATTTTAACGTCTGTACCACCATTACAACTGCACAGTGTCGTGAGGTTGTACTGTGAAAAAAACCCAAATTTATCATTTCACAGCATAAAACTCCAAATTTTTGGCGGGGCTCAGGTATCCCCCACCTTCGCCCTCGCGATAAATTTTTATAAATTTATTTTTATGCTTTTTGCGCTAAGAATACAAGAATTTTATAATTATTTAAATTAATTCTTTTAATCCACGCCCACAAAAAAGGGCGGCACAAAAAAAATGGCTCAACCTTATCCTCTGGGTCCAAGCGCAGTACTTTGAACTTCTTCATATATGAAAAAAAAATACGAAAAAACATGTAAAAAATTCCGCTTTTCAGAGGTTGGTTTAGTTCTTCAAGGGGAAAATTTTTCCCTCTGGTTCTATTTTGCCCATTTACGAACTTACCTTTTGCTGATAATCATAAGATATATTCCAGCCAAATTTCAGGACTCTAGCTATTTTATTTTGGACTGCCTCGTGTTATATACAGACGGACGGACGAACGGACATTTATACAATGTCTTTGAATCCATCATAGATCAATAATATAAACAAGTAAGAAAGTTATAGTCGGTCAAGACCGACCATATAATACCCTACACCAGAGTTTCCCGGAAAATGGATCTCATGGACCGATTAGATCTATATGTTGTAAAATCTTTAATAAGGGTAAAAAACACTCACAAATCAAATTTGAGTGAAATAGGCTTCTATTTGTTGACAATAAACCGCTTTAACTGAATATCGGGCGAAATTTTCACAAGGGGCCTGAGTCCAAAACTGGTCCGATGATTATCAGGTTTGATAAGGTTATTTAAGTACGCGTTTAACATACACACACAAAATTTTAATTAAACATTTTCTATTTTCATGACTTTTGAGACATTTATGCGAAAATCGGGAAGGTGGTTTGTATGGGGGCTACAAGAAGAACTGGTCCGATTTCTTTGAAATTCGGAATGATGATTTGTGAAGACAAAACATGTTTACCTTACAAATTTCAAAACGATACCTTTTATAATACGGTTATTAGAGTCATTTGAACCAAAACTAAAGAGGACCTTTGTATGGAGGCTAGGTCTAAATATGGACCGATTTTTTCCAATTTCAATAGGCTTCGTCCTTGGGCCAAGAGAGACTTAAGTTTCAAATTTCAAGTCAATTGATCAAAAATTGCGACCTGTATCGTGTTTACACCGTTTACATGGACAGACAGACAGACAGACAGACAGACAGACAGACAGACAGACAGACAGACAGACAGACAGACAGACAGACAGACAGACAGACAGACAGACAGACAGACAGACAGACAGACAGACAGACAGACAGACAGACAGACAGACAGACAGACAGACAGACAGACAGACAGACAGACAGACAGACAGACAGACAGACAGACAGACAGACAGACAGACAGACAGACAGACAGACAGACAGACAGACAGACAGACAGACAGACAGACAGACAGACAGACAGACAGACAGACAGACAGACAGACAGACAGACAGACAGACAGACAGACAGACAGACAGACAGACAGACAGACAGACAGACAGACAGACAGACAGACAGACGGACGGACGGACGGACAGACGGACGGACGGACGGACATCGCTAAATCGACTCAAAAAGTGATTCTGAGTCGATCGGTATACTTAAATGTGGGTCTAGGACCAATATTTCGGGTAGTTACAAACATCAGCACAAACTCATTATACCCTGTACCACAGTGTGGTGTAGGGTATAAAAATGTTAAGACACGTCTTCAGTAAAATTTGATGGCGGTTCTTTTCTTTGACCTTTGACAACCCTCAGTGAAATTTGATGCAGAAAATGTTTGTAGAACATTTTAACCCCATAAAGGCACGTTTTAGTGGTGTTCTATGAGGGTATTTGGAAAAAGGACAAAAATTATCCCTAAAAATAGGAGATAGAACCAAGAAAAGAACCACTAACAAATTTCACAACAGACATCTATTATCGTAATTTAGCTCAGAACCAGATTTATAACATTTTTTCGACTTATTTCAAACGACTTTGTTTAAAAACAATTTAATAGTATGAGATAATTTACATTTTTAACTTTTTTAGGCATTTTGCACTTTTTGCACGAACTTTTGATCTTTGAAAACCCCTAGTCAAATTTGATGCAAAAAATTTTTGTAGAACATTTTAACCCTCTAAACGCACTTTTTATTTGTGTTCTATGAGGATATTTGAAAAAGGGCCAAAATGACCCCTAAAAATGGGAGATAGAGATTTAATATATTTTAAGAAAAGAACCACCAGATACAAAATCGTGTTGCACAGTGTAACCCAATCAAATCTGATTATAATCACACCATTTTTGGACTTAAGCCCCATATGAAAATTTCGCCAAATATTCACTTAAAGTGGTTAATTGGCAACAAAAAGAATCCTATTTCACTCAAATTTAGTTTGTGCGTGTTTTCTACACTTATTCAAGATTTGGCAAAAGACAGACAAAATCGGTTCATGTTTGGACTTGGGACCCATTTTCCGGGAAACACTGGTGTAGGGTATTATATGGTCGGTCTTTACCGACTATAATTTTCTTACATGTTTTATTTACAGTGGAATTCCTTTATGGAGGATTTCGGTTTCCCAAACTGCTCAATTTTGTGGTAAATAAAATATTGCCTGATAATGGCTTTTGACAGTTAGGAAGAACGGTGAATCCAGTAGAAGTCTCAGAGAACTTATTGTTAGTGACAAACAAATGTACAATTATCCCTGAAACTCACTGCTCACTATCTTTGTGAGCAGTGACTTATCTGTAACAAATAAAACCAAAATGCTACACTGTGCAGTGTTTTCTTTTTTTTTGTACAGAATACAGGGGTACGAATGGCTACGACATCAACTCATTATTACAACTTTTTGTTCTCCATTCATTCATTTATTTATTATTTCTTTCTTTATTTTGTTTTTATTTTTTTCTGTGGCTTATTTTTTATTTCTATATGTATGTATAAGTGTGTGTGCGTATCCTGTTTTCCTTTCATATTCTACTTATATTCATCTGTATTATGTTCATGTTGCTGTTGTAGCTGTAAATATTGTGCAGTTTCATTTTAGATCCGTTTATCATTAAAGGGAAATTTTTGTTTTCTTGTACATAGTTTTCTTTTTATGTACATATTTCCTTATTACCAAAATGCCTCCTCCTATTTGATGTTATGAAATTATTGTTGGTAACAGAGGCGTTTATTACTGCAGTTAGGTCGCATTATAAAAAATATCGTAAAAATTCAATATGCTTTTTATGGGCTAAACAAAAATGTTAAGGATAAATTTTACAGGTTTCTTCAAAAGTGTGTTAAAATATCTGCTTAAGTGGAGGCGAAACTTCAATGGTGTGGTTAATAATAGAGGTTTCGGAATAAATTCACGTTTTATTGCAAATTTTATTAGAATTAATAAGTTCAATGATATCATGGACAATTAGAAACTTCGACTGGTTGAATGATTAATTGCAATTTGGAATACATTTAAAATTGTCTTCAAATGACAATTATACATAAAAAATGCCTTTGAATCTTATATTTTTTCATAAAAATTGGTCCGAATCTATAAATTAGATTAAGAAAGAATGCTACTGAATTGTTAAAAGTTTTAAATTTTCAAACTCGAGGTCTTAGTTGATTAAATGTTTTTTTTATTTATTTAAAAATCTTCCGATATTTTGCAATTCTGTGAATTGCATCTTCAGGAACGGTTTAGTGTAATAACGACGATGGTAGTGAACACTACATTGCGTATTAGAATTTTTATATGTTTTTATTAACATATTTGAACCGTCCCTGAAAATGCAATTCAAAGAATTGCGAAATATCGGAAGATTTTTGAATAAATAAAAAAACATTTAAACAACTAAGACCTCGAGCTTGAAAATTTGTTACTTTTAACATATCGAGGGCCTATATTCAAAACCCTCTATCTAAAAAAACACAACTTTTCAGGAGAGCCAAAAAACTGTTTATTTCGGGTATTATTAGAGTAATTAAAATTCGATATTCTACAATATTTTTTTAAATCAACTACTGAATCTCACATATGATTCGTTTTTAAAATTTTGCACTATTGGGGATTTTAGAGGATAGATAGAGGGTTTTGTTTCTCAAAAATATTAAGTACATGAATGAAAATGATCAGATAGAGGGTTTTGCATTTTAATAAAAATTGATTATTATGATTTCACTTACGACATCGTTAAATTTTTAACGTAATTTATTAATGATAACGGCTTATAAAAAATTCCGAAATCGCGGTTTTGGTCCACAGATGCGGATTTTAAAGACAAAAATTATTTTTTTTACCGAATTCGTCTCAAAAGTTGACAAACTGTTGAGTATGTTATGTAAAAATAGTAAAAAAATTAAAAACGCGATTTTAGTCCACAGATGCTGATCAGCATCGGGATTTTTAAGATTAAAATTTTTGTTTCATAATGTACACAAGACATCCAAATTTTGAGCCATATTTTAAAAAAAATTCAAACAAGAATTTTCAGAAAAAATTAGCATCAGTGGACCAAAATCGTGGTTCTGGAATTTTGTTGACAAATTCATGTGCAGCATGCAAAAATTAGTAAGAAAACATGTAATGCATGATGAAATTATTCAAAAAAAATATTTATGAATTAATTATTTGAAATGATAGAGGGTTTTGCCTTCAGAAAAATTAATTGTGTAAGAGACAGAGAAAACCAAAAATGCAAATAAAATAGCAAAAAAAAAATATTTTTGTTCTGAATTTTACACCATAGATGAGGGCCGTTTTACTGAATATTTTGCCATCAAAAAGTCATTTTCGTGAAAATGGAAGATAGAGGGTTTTGAATATAGACCCTCGATATATTAAAAGATGGTCGAATAAAAACAAAATTTACAGTTTTTACAAAAAATAAAAATGTTTCAGAAATTAGGCACAGACTATATAAAGCATTCCAACCTCAGTAGACACAAAAAAACACTTTTTTACTTGACTACCTTAGATTTTTACAACATTTGGTGCAAATATTCTCCAGACGATTATGAAATTGAAAAAATTTAGACATGTGTTTTTCGGTTTTTTCGAGAAAATTGCATTTGAATACATATTAAATTTCATAACAATTTTGTAATTTGCTTGTACTTTCTTGTTTCAACGTAGCGAATGAGTATTAAATATTTGCATAAATGTTACTCATACGCTACGTTGAAACAAGAAAATACAAGCAAATTGCTAAATTGTTATGAAATTCAAAATTCAAATGCGATTTTCTCGAAAAAAAACGAAAAACACATGACTGAATTTTTTGTGTGGATAGAAAAACATCTAATCTTTAAAAAAATGTTAAAAAAAAAAACAAAAGTGTGCCTGATTTTTTATAAATTGATTTTTTTTAAAAAATGGAAAATTTCAGAACGGGTTCTGAAAATTTTCCAAAAAAAAAAATATTTTTATCGATAACCCATAAGAAAATATACAAAAATGTAAATTTTTGAGATTGTGGTGCATTCCGTTTTAATTTGATAAATATCAAAACAGGGCAACTCGACACAAATTTGACCATTTTTCCAATATTTGACAACGCCTTCTAAGCCCAGTAGAGCTATCCATACAACCTATTCAGAAATTTACGGTACACATGTTTTTTTTTTCGCTGGACATTGGGTGTGGAATGCCTTATATAACAGATATGGGCGTTTTTTAAGGTAAAATTACGAAGATTCAAAATTTAGAATTTTTTTTTTTTAATTTCAGCAAAAATTTTTTAAAACAATATTTGAATGTCTTTTTTCCTGACAAGGGCACCATGTATTTTGTATTAAAGTTTAGAATATCCTTTTAATGCTATTAAAATTTCAATTAAAGGAGTTTTTTCGTGTTGTTGAGCAATTAATTTTCAAAGTTTGTTGGGGAGCCAAATATTTGATTTTTTCAAATGTTTTGCAAAAAATCAAATATCTAGCTTTATCACCAACTTTGAAAATTTATTGCTCGACGATACTAAAAAACCCTTCCCTGAAATTTAAACAGCGTTTAAAGGACAATCGGAAAAAGGGCATTCCATTATTGTTTTCAAAAATTTTTGTTGAAATTTTTTTGAAAAATATTTTTTGGGTCTAAATTTTAAATCTCCATACTTTTATCAATAAAATTGTCTAGAGCAAACTATTTGTTTTTGTTAAATTTTTTGTAAAAACTCAAATATTTGGCTTTCCAACAAACTTTGAAAATTTTTTACTCAACAATACGAAAAAACACCTCTCTGAAATTTTAAAAGCGTCAAAAGAAAATATTCTTAGCTTTAATACAACATTTTGGTTTTAAATCCATGGTGTCCTTGCCAGGAAAAAAGGACATCCCAATATTGTTTTTGACATTTTTTGTTAAATTTTTTTTCTAAATTTTTAATCCTTATTGTTTTATCTACAATATTGTTTTTATAAGTTTTTTCGTACACCTTACGGTTTCCGTTTAAAAAATGGTCGAAACCTGTCTTAAAGTCAATATTGCAAAAAAAACACTTTTTTAAACGCCCATATCTTCCAAAGTATTGTTAAAAAAATATATATATGTAGTTTTTTATAATTTATAAAGCTCTATCAAATAACCAAAAATTAACAAAATCGGTGATCCACCAGTTAAATTTCCCATGGATTTGCTCATATACAGTGGGCGACAATACATTGGAAACTTTTTTATGGTAGATGAAATTTGTTAAAGACAAAGTTCACAATACTAAACGTTATAATTATCAAACAAGTATTATACAAAAATGTTATGTAGGTAATTTATCAAGCTTTAATTTAAGCTTAATAGCGTCCAGATTGGGAAAATAATGAATGTGTTACGAGGGTCGATGCGGAAAATGAAAATATTTATAGACATTTTTCAGAACATTTTTAAAAAATATTTCCGAGTAGATTTTTTCGAAGTTAAAACATTAGAAATTTAAAAAAAGGTCCAATAGTTTTTATTCAGTGATCAAATAATTTTTCCAACAACCCAAACAAACAGTGGAATTTTTTAAGTACAGTAGCAAAAATCCACATTTTTTCACCTCCAATTTTTTTGACCACCAATTTTTTGCAAACAAAGAAAAGATGTTATTGTTTATTAACTTTAGTACACTTAAGTATATGCTAAGGATATATTAAGATAATTTTAATTTTTCTTTGTTAACAAAAAATTGGTGGTCAAAAGAATTGGAGGTCAAAAAATGTGGATTTTTGCTACTGTACTTAAAAAATTCCACTGTTTGTTTGGGTTGCTGGAAAAATTATTTGATCACTGAATAAAAACTATTGAACCTTTTTTTTAATTTCTAATGTTTTAACTTGGAAAAAATCTACTCGGAAATATTTTTTAAAATTTTTCTGAAAAATGTCTATAAATTTTTTCATTTTCCACATCGACCCTCGTAACACATTCATTATTTTCCCAATCTGGACGCTATTAAGCTTAAATTAAAGCTTGATAAATTACCTACATAACATTTTTTTATAATACTTGTTTGATAATTATAACGTTTAGTATTGTTAACTATGTCTTTAACAAATTTCATCTACTATAAAAAAGTTTCCAATGTATTGTCGCCCACTGTATATTAAATTTAATAAACATGTAAATAAGTAGTGTTTTTTTGCTTTCCGACAATTTATTTTTCCAGTAATTTAAATTTTCTGTTTGAGAAACGGAAAATTTCAATCAGCAATAATTTTTTTCCAAGAGAATCGATGATTTTTATACCCTCCAACTAAAGTATGGGGGTATACTCACTGTGTCATTCCGTGTGTAACGCATCAAAATATCGGTCTAGGGCCCCATAAAGTATTTATATTAACAGTGGGGGGTACAGCTTTTGGGTTTGGGTGGGGGGTTTGGAATTTTTTTTTACTTTGAAAAAAAGTCATAAATTCACCTTGTTGACGAGCAAAAAAAGGAATACATTTTTTTTTTTGCAAAAAAGTGATGGGAAAGCTATAAAATCATCAAATTTATTAGTTTTTGCAAAAGAAGGTTTGTTTTTCATGATCATATTTCGTTTATATAATTTTTTTTACTTGTTTTAAAAGAAAACTGGATATTTTTCGTATACATAAGAAGAGAATTTTTTAATAGAAGAAATTCTATAGAAAAATTTTCAGATTTTTAAATGAAATTTAAAAGAAAATTGTATATTTTTCGTATACATAAGAAGAGTCTAAATCTGAGAATTTTTTAATAGAAGAAATTCTTCCTATAAAGAAAATATCTGGTTGTGAGACATTTTTCGTGAACTTTTTTTTTATGGGGAAAATATCTCAGAATATAATACATACTTTTTTCGTATAGAAAAATTTTCAGATTCTAAGAATTTTTTTCCACAGAAAAAGTCTCAGATTCTGAGACATTTTACTATAGAAAAATTCTTATATTTCAAAGCAGTATTAAGACTGTGTTCCTATAGAGAGGTTCCTGATTATTAGATTTGTTTCGTACTGAAAAAATTTTAGATTCTGAGACCTTTTTTCTGTAGAAAAAGACTTAGATCCTTCGACCTTTTTCCTATAGAAAAAGTCTCAGATTCTAAGACCTTTTTCATAAAGAAAAAGTTTCAAATTCTGAGATCTTATTCCTAATGAAAAAGGCTCAGATTCTCAGACCTTTTTCCTAAAGAAAAAGTCGCAGATTCTAAGAGCTTCTTCTTATATAGAAAAATTTAAAAATTCTGTCACTTTTTCTCTAAAGAAGAAGTGACAGATTCTGAGACCTTTTTCTGATTCTAAAATCTTTTCCTATTCTAAGACACTTTTGCTATAAAAAAAGGCGGAGATTCTGTAACCCTTTCCTAAAGAAACCCGGATTCGAAAATGTTTTTCCTATAGAAAGCGTTTCTGAATTTATGACCTTTTTCCTATAGAAAGGTCACAAATTCTGAGACCTGTTTCCTACAGAAAAAGTCGGAGATTCTGAGAAATTATTCCTATAAAAAAAAGTTTTAGATTCTAAGACCTTTTTCCCGTAGAAAAAGTCTCAGATTCTGCGAACTTCTACCAATACAGTTAGTTTTAACTTCTGAGCCTGTTTTTCAACAATAAAATGTCTCAGACTTGGAGACCGTTTTCTTTTTAAAAAAGACTCAGATTCTGAGACCTTTTTCCTTAAAATAAGTCTCAAATTCTGAAATTCTGAGACTTTTTTCCCATAGAAAAATTCTTCTGCGACCTTTTTCCTATAAATAAGTTTTGAGACCTTTTTCACATAAAAAAAAGTCTCAGATTCTCAGAATTTTTTCTTTAGAAAAAGTTGATTCTTTAGAAAAAAAAAAATTAAGAAAAGTTTTACATATGTACGTTCGACTATCAACATTTTTAATTTTTTAAGATATTTTTCCAATTGCTATGTAGAAGACAAACATTTTTTATAGTAAACATAATTAAGATCCTCTAACATTTTTCAGTACAAAAAAGCATATTTTAAGTAATTTGTTTATGCCAAAATTCATAATAAGATTGACAGAAATTTTCAGATTAATTAACTTTTTTCCTTAAAAAATTTAAAAATTTTCCCTATTCAAATTTTCAGATTTTTTTCTATGAAAAATTTTTGGACTTCGAGATTTTTTTCCTTCGGAGAATTTTTTAGAAAATTTCCTTCTTTCTTTTTTCTTCTTTTTCTTTTCTTTCCTTTCCTTTCCTTTTTTTTTTTTTTTTTTTTCAAAATTTGGGTTGGGATGTGGGAAATTTCCCGTTCCCCCCCCCCTTGTACCCGCGCATGATATTAATGATCAGTGATCGATTCTAAGACATTCTAGCGATGTCTGTCCGTCTGTCCGTCCGTGTGTAGTTAACACGATGCAGTCCAAACTAAAAGAGCTAGACTCCCGACTAGGGTGGTCCAAAATTCCTTTTGCTTCGGTACAGGTCAACGTACCTTAAAAAATGAAAGATGGTATCGTAACTAATATTTTGAGCCAATTTGCAGCACCCTACGACGATTTGAAGGGGATGCTAACTGATCACATGTGTTTGCAACCTCCGAAGAAATCTAAAAAAAAAAAAATTTTGCAATCCTAAAAATTACTACATGGAATGGTATCGCTACAAGAGCAAATAAGTCACATATGGCCATTTTGCCCTAAGGTTGCCTACAAAGGACAATAAGGACATTTTAGTTTCGATTAGGAAAAAAACAAAAAAAATTTTTTTGGATATTATACTCAAATTAAAGATATTTGTATTACCTTTCAAATGAACTTTATCGCAACTTAATGGTCCGCATAGTTTTTGAGTTACAGCGGTTTTAGTGAAATGCAGGGTTCCGCTTTTTTTAATATGTATTTTTTTTTTGTTTAAGGACAAACTTAGGACAAAATGGCGACATGTGAATTATGTGCTCTTGTTACGCTAGCATTTCATATGGTTATTTTTAAGATTCCAATAAAAAAAATTTCAAGATTTCTTTGGAGGTTGCAAACACTTATGATGAGTTAGCATCCCCTTCCAATCGTTGTAGGGTGCTGACATTTGGCGCAAATTGTTCGTTACGATGCCATCTATAATATTTTGAGGTACGTTCAGTTGTGAGTTATACTTGGTATTTTTCCATATGTTGTTGGGCCACACTACTCCCGACATTTGGCACAAATATGTCTTATGTTTCTAGACAGGTTAAGCTCGTAAATGAGCAAAATCGGGCAAAGGGGGAAAAAAGTTCCCCCTTGAAGAACTAAACCAACCTCTGAAAAATGTAATTTTTTTACATGATTTTTTGTGATTTTGTTAAACAAATGCAACATTTTTATGCTACAAGATTATTCAAAGTCCTGCATTTGGACCAGGGATGTTAAATGGGGTTTTCAATTTTGTACCAATTTTCAAAAAGAATTGTACTTTTTGGACCCCGATGGTACCATTTTTTTTTTGAGAGTGTTAATTCGGTTGTACTAAATTTTGTATACCCCCCAAAATCGTATATATAACCCCCCCCCCCCCACAAATTAATAGGAAAAATTTATATGGTTGTGTAAACACGAAAAATGTATCAAGATCTGAGAATTCTTCTAAAAATAAAGGGTCTCAAATTTTGCAATTTATACTATCTTCATTAATTGTCTATAAATAATTGACTGTTGGTATTGTGGAAAATTCTGAGACCTTTTTTTTGATAAAAGTGAGTAAGTATTTTTCCCAAAGTGTCTAATTCTGATACTTTTTCTATAAAAATAAGTTTTTAGCATCCGGAAATTTTTGTAAAAAAATTTTAGAAAAATTTAATTTAAAAACTTCTTTAAACTGTTTTAAAACAAGGGGTAAAACTTAAAAAAAGTCTCATTAATTGTGTAAATCGGTCTGAAATTAGTAGCCATGTGCGCATTTCTTTTTTTTTGTTAAGAAAAAAGCTGGGTTCTTTTACCGATATTTCGATGAGTTATAAAGAAAGAATTTGAAAATTTTAAAATTGTACCAAATGAGCCGCGGTAGTACCACGGTACTTTTGAAGGTCAAAATGTACCAAAAAAAGTACAATTGTACCAACTTTAACATCCCTGATTTGGACCATGAGAATTAGAAAATGTCGATTTTTTCGGTCCGCCCCAATTTAATGGGCGTGGAATAAAAAAAAAATATTATGATAAACTTTTATTTCCTTAGTGCAAAAAGCATAAGAATGAATTTTTAAACACATATTCGAGAGGAAATTTGCCCACCCCCAATTGTATGTCATAAGCAAACAATTCATTTGTTAAATCAATTATTATTTTGATTGACTATAAATTAAAAATTGATGAAATTTGTTATCCGAATTGAAAAATGTTTGATTGAAAAAATATTTAATTAATCAGCAACTAATTTGGTGATTTGTATAACAATTTTCTTCAGCTGGTAGTTTAAATGCAAAAATGAATTGAAACCGCGTTTTTAGCGATTGTACTCTCTCTCTTTTAGGATATTTTTCCAACAAATACTTGTATAGTTCTGCTTTCAATAATTTGGTAGTTTTCAGGTTTTAATTGACGATTGTTTCGGGAATTTTCCAATTACCTCCCATCATCAGAATTCTTTAAAAGTTGTGATAATACTGTATTGTTCATATTCTCAATTATTTTAACCTAATTCGAACTACGGTAAAAAGTAATAAATGAAATCTATGATTTTAAAATTTGATCAGTATTACACTAACCTAAAATGAAAGCAACGCGTTGCTTTCATTTTAGGACGTTGCAACGTCTGCTTATTTGTGTGTAATGCTGGTCAAATTTCAAATTTCAAAATCAAAAATTTATTTTTAAAGCCACTAAATATTAATTTGAATTCCCTCTTTCTCTACTCCCCCTTCCAAATATAAGCCCATGATGTTTTTTTATAACTATGCAAAGCCTTTTGGCTATAATAAACTCTATTCCTTAGTTATTTTTTTGTTTTAACTATTCGTTGTATAATTTTAATGCAACCTTTTGCCTTTTACTCTCTCTCAAAAAAAAAAAAAAAAAAAAAACAGTTCATTTGTGAATGAATCCTATGGCCACAAAGGATCACATAATAGTTGGTTGTATCACAGCTTAACCACCAACAACACATTTATTTCAAAATAATTTTGTGGTTTATGATTTTGTGTAGAGGTAAATAGAAAACAACAAAACAGCATACAACAACACAAAAAATATAAAATAATAAATGGACTCTTTTTAAGCTTTTTTGCCATTTCTATTTCTGTTTTGGTTTTTGTTGTGTTTTCGCTTGGTAAACACCTAAATAAACTCATTTTCAGTTAAACAGCAGACCAATACACTTAAGCATACACTTTGCTTACAAAGTATACAACTTTTAAAATTTTTAAAGTAGCAGACACATGTATTTATTTTCTTTTAATCAAATAAGTACCATGTAATGCTTTTAGGAAAAAGAAGAAAAATATTCTAATATCCAAAAAATTTTTGAGAAATTTTCTAAATCGGGGACACAACATTTTTTCCAATCGAAAAAATTTGAAATTTTTTTTCTAGGATTCGCGGGCTTTCGTCCTATAGAAAAGATCTCAGTTTTTCATATTAAAAAGTCTTACAAGGGAAGTATCTCAACCCTTATGAACCGATTTGCCTGAAACTTAAAATATATATTAAAGAGACGATTTTAAGGTAGGGGTGTCTCGGCTTATCGGCCATATCGGTGTTTAAAATTTCGTTGTCCCCTTATGAAACCATGTGGACCTTCGGGAAAATTTTGATAACTTCCGAACTAACAGGAATATCATCTAGGACAAAAATACGGGTCGACTAAAATTTAATAAAGATTATTTCTTATCCATATGGATATCGTAGGTCTATGTCTTCAAATAAGTACACCACAAAATTTACACATTTTCCTAAAAAAAATATTTAAAGAAGCCAAATTTTTACAAGGTTATACCACCATTGGATAGGCATTAAAAAAAACTTTCTTCTCATATGAAAACATAATATAGTTTCTTAAAAAGAAATGGCTGAAAAATCCAAAAAACGATTTTTTCGCCATTTTTTGACCCATGTTTTGAACCCCTAAATCACCGATATGGCCGATAATCTGAGACACCCCAACCTTAGAATTGTCTCTTTTATATATATTTTAAGTTTCAGGCAAATCGGTTCATAAGGGTTGAGATACTTCCCTTGTTAGATTCTGAAACGTCTTTCTAGTAGAAATACTCTCAGATTCTGAGAAATTTTTAGACATTTTTAAACAGAAAAAAATCTCAGATTCCGAAGCATTATTCCTTTAAAAAAATCGCAGATTTTGTGTATACAAAAGTCGCAGATTCTGTGTTATTTTTCCTGTTACTTTTAAAATTTAAGGATTTTGAAACATTTTTTTTAAAGAAAAACTTTGAGATTCTTGAAAATTCTAAAAAAAAAATCCGACATAACTTATTTTTCTCTTTCCTTTTGATCGAAAAGAATTGTAAGATTTCCAATATAGAAAATTCCTCAGATTTTTCCTATAGAAAAAATTTTAGATTTTTCATATAAAAATTGTCAAAAATTTTTCTGTGGTAAAACTCCCAAATATTTCGTCTAGAAAAATTCGTGTGTTTTTTTTAAAAGAAAAATTTTAATATTTTAAATTTTTTATGACATAGAAAAATTTTAAAATTCAGAAACATTTTGCCTTTAAAAAAATTTTAAGATTCTTCGACATTTTTCATAGAAAAAAATTCTCAGATCATTTCAAAGAAGAATTTCTTTAAAAAAATTTCTCCTATAGAAAAATTCTCAGATTTTTTCTACAAAAAACTAAGGGTTTTCCCTATAGAAAAACTTGCAAATTATTCCTATCGAAAAACTCTTACCTTTTTTTATAAAAAAAATCTTAAATTTTTCCTATGGAAAAATTCTTAAATTTTTTCTGTGGAAAATTCTTAAATTTTTTCACTAAAAAAAATTCTAACAGTCCGAGACATTTTTTAGCAATTTTCAGTTGGCGATTTCTCCAAAACTGTTTGACCGATTGAAGATCAGTACGACCGATTTTTTTTTTAGTTTTCAAAAATCCAAAACATTGAGTGCCGTGCGCTGATTTATTTGTACCACATAAGTTTTAAGCCTAGGAGAAAAAAAATCTGATGAAAAATGATTTTGCCATACAGGAAAATTCCAGTCTATAGTACACTCCATACTTTTTGATAAAATTGTATAGATATGCATGTAGTTAAAGACTCACACATAATAAAATCCAATTTCTTATTATATGTGTGTTGCTTGTTATTCAAACAACTATTGTCATAAATTATTCAAACGTAAATATCAACACAACTGTAGCTTTCAATTCAATTCTATTTTTATACTCAAGAGAGTCTGCATATGATGTACCTACTTTCAGATTGGTACACTCTAAAAAATAATTTAGTAGATTTAATATTTTTAATTTTTTGTTCAAACTTTGGAAAATTAAAAAAATAAAAACTATCCAGTCGGCAAAAAAAAAACATCCCTGACATACTGGGGGGCCCCCGTAGGCTAGTTGGTAGCGTGCAAGCCTTTCAACGTGGGGGTCGTGGGTTCGATTCCCACCAGAACCCTTGGTTTTTTTCGCTACAACGAGACGACGGTCATTGATACCAGTTCTCGGTTAGGTTGCATTTATTAAAAATGAGTTGTAAATAAATAGAGAGAATAAATAAAAATAATTGATCATGTGATGTGATCAAAACTATTATTATTATTATTACTGGTGACTTTTCCCTTATAAAATTGTTGACATCTTCGTAAAATTTTTCAAAATGTTCCCCAATGACATGTCAGCAGTTGGTCAGCGGTTGTTTAAACGAACAGTTGGTGGCCACCGATACTGGTAAGCACTGCTGACTAACTGCTGACATGTCATTGGGAACATTTTGAAAAATTGTATGAAGATGTCAGCAATTTTATAAAGGGAGAGTCAGCAGTATGTCAGCGGTGATTTTATTTTGCCAACTGTGTAAAATCACAAACACACAGCAAATAAAGCTGCCACAACCGTAAAAATTTCTGTCTAATTTTTGAGTTTGCCCTTAATTGCTATTTGGTTGTTATAACTGCATTTCGAGTGTCACAACCTTATTACAGTTTTCACAACCATATTGCGGTTAATATAAACGAATTGAAGTTTTGACAACGGCATGAGCGGTTTTGACAACCATTGAAATGGGGTTGGAATATTTTCAGTTATGACAACTGGAGTAAGGAAATTTTTAATTTAGTATTTAACAAATAAATTGTGTTTCCGAAATCAGCAAATTTTCTTGTAGATTTTATATCAATATTTGCAGGTTTTTTTTAGTGTATATATGTATGTATTAAATTACATCAAACTAACTATCCTTACGTTCATTCATCCGTTCATATATAACTACATATCGCTTATTTACTTCAATAGTGACATAACTCAGAAAACGTGGTTTTGTCAAAAATATGTTTAAAAGTTTTCGATTAAAAATGCCATTATGGTCTTGAGAATCATAAAACCTACATAACTCAAAAACTACCTAGCAAAAATAAATCGAGAATTTGGCAGCGTAGCTTCTTTAAATAGCATAGCACACAGAAAAAAAAGTTAATTAAAAAATTCGTAGATTTAATTTCAAAATTAATTAAATCCGTACCAATCACTAAAATGCGCGTGTAAATTAAAAATATTTGTATGACGTTTATTAAAAATAAATGAATATTAAGTTTATTTAAAACTTACACGCAGAAAAAAAACATGGTTGCGGTGATCATGATTTAAGAGCGTCATATTATGATTGGGAATATGATTGTAACAATAATGTTAATATGATTGAAGGCGACAAGGAATGTTAATCATTATATGATTGAGGCAATAATGGCTAAACACTAAACTGATGAATAAATCTGAAAATGTTTGCAAAATCAATTTTCATTAAGTTGTGATTATCTATTGCTTGTTATAATCATATTATGTTCAAATTTTTGGTGTGTCGAGAATATAATTAACTATAACATTGTTACAACAACCATATTGTACTTTTGGATGTAGCAATTATTTTATCATGATTGAAGCGACTATTAAATGTCTAAAACAACCATATAAATGTTTAAATACAATTTTAAAAACAATAACTTGATTGCTGCAATCATAACTGGGTTTAGAGATCATAGTATAGTTGCCGTGATCATGTCGCAACCATATTTTTTCTCTGCGTGTAATACTATTAATTAAAAAAAATTGATTAAAAATTAAATTTCTCTTCATTTCAACTTGATAAAAAAATACAATGCGTTAGACAAAAACAAAACATAAATAAAAAATGTTGTGTACTTTTTATACTTACTGCACTTAAAAAAAAAAACTGTAATGTTAGCAAAAAAAGCTTGTAAACCTACAAAAAAAAATTGCTGATTTTGAATCCACAATTTTTTTTGTAAAGTTAGCAAAAATGTTTTGCCAAAAATAAGTTAACTGAATTTTTTTATTTCAACTTACAATTCTAAGGTAGGGGTGTCTCGGCTTATCGCCCATATCGGGGATTTAGGTGTTCAAAACATGGGTCAAAAAATGGCGAAAAAATTGTTTTTCGGATTTTTCAGCCATTTCTTTCTAAGAAACTATATGATGTTTACATATGAGAAGAAAGGTTTTTTAAATGCCTATCAAACGGTGTCATAACCTTGTAAAAGTCTGGCTTTATTAAATACTTTTTCATGAAAATGTGTAAATTTTGGGGGGTATTTATATGAAGACCTAGACCTACGATGTCCATATGTATATGAAATAATCTTTATTAAATTTAAGTTGATACGTATTTTTGCTCTAGAGGATATTCCTGTTAGTTCGGGAGTTATCAAAATTTTCCCGAAGGTCCACAGTGTTTCATAAGGGGACAACGAAATTTTGAAACACTAATATGGCCGATAAGCCGAGACCCCCCAACCTTAAAATAGACTCTTTTATATATATTTTAATTTTCAGGCAAATCGGTTCATAAGGGTTGAGATACTTCCCTTGTTAGTTCATACACATTTGAGGACCCCTTTAGGTTCGGACCCGATAGGTCCAGACCCCGATGGGCCTAGACCTAGTTGGGTTCCTTAAAATTCGTCATAGTTTTTGATCCAAAATTTGTGTCCGTTTCGCTCTACCTTGCTTAGCTTTGGAGATACGTGATTTTAGGGGACCACCGGGGTTTTGAGAATTACAAAACTCGATAACTTCAAAAATATTACTCGGAGAGATTTTGATCTACGTGTTGAGAGCTACAAAAATGCTTTTGGACTTTTTGTTGTGTCGGCAATATTTACCGAGATATGAGCATTTTGAAATTTTCGGGAATGCTAACTTTTTTGGATCCAAAGTTAGGACTCATTAGAGTCCACACATGTGAAGAGAATTGGTGATACTAAAATAAATGTTGAACCATTATGGCTTCCATTTTGCTCTATCAGGCTTAGTTTCCGAGATAGCGCAATTTTAAGTTTTCTGAAAATAAAAAAAAAATTACCATTTATTTTTGCTAATATTAACAAAAAAGCTTGTAAAAATTTGGTCAACTCAATTTTAAATTTAGGAAAAAAAATTAGTTCAAATTTTGTTTAAAATTGCTAATGCGCTAAATGAAGTTTACAAGATATTTTTGCTAACATGCTAATCTCAACTAAAAATTTGCTAAAAGTTAGCTAACCAGCATTAGCAAAAAAAAATTTGTAAATCTACTAATGTATTATTTTGGGTGTGATTTTTGTTAAAGAGTCTACGTTTCATGCACGTTTAAAGTAATCCAGCCTTAATGATTAACCTATTTCTTACCAGATATTCAAACATTGAAATTTTTTGACAAAACTTTCAGGAACGACTTCTTTTTGTCCCCTAATGAATAATAAATGCACATTTAAACGTTTAAAGTTGATGATCTTTTTTTTTTTTTTGGAACGGCTCCCCCTCCCTTTGTGAAGGGCGGGGTTGTGAACTTTTTCCAAAAATATCTTCTTTCTTCACTAATACCCAACCCATAATAAAAACTCACAAAAAAATTAATTATTTATTAATATTTTTTCATGTTTTGTGTTTAAGAAATTACAAGCGTGTGTTCAAACACACGCTGGTAAGAAATGGGTTAAATAACACTGTGCAACACGATTTTGTATCTTGGATGGGACCCAAAAAAATGAAAGCATAGCATAGACCAAAACCTACGATGGGTTTTGAAAACTTAGTTCGAGTTCTTTTTCATGGCCCACTGAAGTTTTCAAAATTTTTTCAAAGGCGTTTTGAATATGCAAAAAAAGTATTAAATCTAATTCTAAGGTAAATATTGTTAAAATATATATTCAGTGAAACTTGATGGCGGTTCTTTTCTTAAAACAAACTAACCCTCTATCTTCTATTTTTAGGGGTAATTTTTGTCCTTTCTTAAAATATTCTCATAGAACACTACCAAAACGTGCATTTAAAGGATTAAAATGTTCTACATAAATTTTCTGCATCAACTTTTACTAGGGGTTGTCAAAGACCAAAAGTTCATACGAATAGTGCAAAATGCTTATAAAGTGAAATTGTAAATTATAATATTTTGTTAAATTGATTTTTACAAAAGTTGTGCGAATTAAGAAAATGTTTCAAACCTGTTTCTGAGCTAAATAATATTAAAGGATGTCTTCAGTGAAATTTGATGGTGGTTCTTTTCTTAGAGCATATAAACCCTCTATCTTCCATTTTTTGGGGTCGTTTTGGTCCATTTTTCAAATAACCTGAAAGTACACCACTAAAGCGTGCGTTTAAAGGGTTTAAATGTTCTGCAAACATTTTCCGCATCAAATTTCAATAGGGCTTGTCAAAGATCACATTTTTCACTTTCGCACGAACTTTTGCCCTTTTAAAACCCCTAGTAAATTTTATTGGAGGGTATCAAAAATTCTGGACAGCCGAATTTAACACTCTCACTTGGTTTTAGTAACTATAGGTAATTGAAATTTTTTAAGTCAAACTTTTTTCTGTGTAAAACTAAGATTAAGATAAATATGGAGAACTTATTGGCAGTAAATTAAGTAATAAAACAATTTTTTTTAACTAAACTAAAAGAAATCATATATTTGGGAAAAACCTATGTGGCGTTTAGAATTTCTTCCATATATTAGAGAGCTCCATCTTAAGAAATTTCTAAACTTTTTTGTTATTAAAGTTTTTTCGTCAAAGTTGGAAAAATTTTTGATATTTTAGCTTAATTTTATACGGTATTTACACCAACGAAAACAACTTGTTTTTGAATATTTTTTTGGTTTTTGGCAAAAACTACATAAATTTTCCATACAATTTAAAAACTGCGTTGCCAACTAAAACTCGACAAAAACTAGAATTTAGGTTTTGGTCAATGCTACTATTAATTCAGTGTGAATGTTTTTTTCAATTTTCTTTTGGTAAAAACGAATGTCAAAATAAAATATTTGTTTTTTTGTGAAATTAATATTCAAATCTTTTAAAAAAGTAAATAAATGTGTAATTTAATTTTTTTAATAACGTGTGGCTATTATAATTTTGTGTTTTTTAGTGAATTTAGAAAATAATTAATTTGATTTCACAAACAAAAACTCTTTTTATTAGATGTAAACAGTTTGGTTTTCCAAAATGCTTTTTTGCCAAAAACAAGTTAGTTTTTGTTTGGTCTAAACATAGTATTAGAAAATTTTATGTTTTAAAAAAATATTATTACAAATTATTACAAAATAAAATATAATATAACGAATAATTCTGCATTAGTTACTCTAAAATTATGTTTTTTGAGTTCTGTCACTATTGCAGTAATCGAGAGATATGTAAGTGTATAGTTGCGTTTATATAATGTACATACGCAACGGCAACAATAATAAAAACATCATCAACAACAAAAACAACATCAACGTTTGTATCCAGGCAACATTATATCTTATCATCATTATAGTCGTCATCATTATATTCATCATTACAATCTGTTATACAAAAACAACAGCAAACATTATTAATTTTTCCATGAATAGAGTGTCCTGTTTTTCTTTACAAGATGCATACAAAACAACAAACTACATTTATTTTTATAAATTTCCTGAAAGTTTTTGTGTTTTTTTTTATGTTCATACAATATCACAGTCAACAAAAAAAATCACCACTGACATACTGTTGACCCTCCCACACTAGGTAAAAATTTAGGAAAAATCATAAAAAATTAGATAAATTTCAAAAAATTCAGAAAAATTATAAAATTTTAAGAAAATATCAGAAAAATTAATTCCGTTAAGAACAAATAAAAAAAATTATTAAAAATTAAAACGGATACAAATAAAAAAGTTTGATTCAACTAGACTAGAACTAAAAGTTGTACATTACGTATGATTGATATTGTATATAACTCATACGCCTAAATTCATAATTTAACACGAATATAAGGCATTTTGTACAAAATATTCAGCAAAAAAAGTTGTAGTGGTTGACAACTCTGTGACAATTTGTCACTGACAAAAAGGAAAAACTGCATAAGTGTTTTTTAATAGTTTTTTCCACTTTTAAGATGTATATTTTAATACAAAATCACTGTTAATTGACATTTTCAATAAAAAATATGCTGTAGATTTTTTCTGTAACCATGATAGGGGTTAAAATGTAAAGAGTAATCGAATATAAAAACTAAACAATATTAACATAACTCGACTTATGCACTTCTTCCTTTTTACCACAGAACTAATTTCTATAGTACATTTAATTTTTTAAAGACAAAGTAAACAATAATCAACGTAATTATGACACCGTCCGACAGCCAATATTAAACATGGACCCTCTGAAACTAGAGATCAAATGGAAAAAAATGCCTGCGAATTTCGTACTCTTGCCCAAAACATTAAATCATGATAATGTTTTGCGGAAGATTTGAGTGTACTTGCCAAAGCAAATTTTTTTTTAGAAAAAATAATGTTATATTACTTTGCTATTCCATGCAAAACGTATTGAAATATCAGTCGAGGACCCCATTAAAAAACCAAAAGAGCTGTACATTTCGTAAGTGAGTGCAAAAATGAGTGCAAAAAAGTGTTTTTACATTTTGGAGAGTATAAAAGATTCGGCACCAAAGAATATAACACTCTCACTTGTTCTATGTACATTTGATAAACAAATGGAAAATTTTTATGCGAAAAGCTTAGACTTGTGAAAAAGTAGTTTTGGTAAAAAAAAATGATTTTTTTTTTTCACGAAAAACAAAATTATGTTAAAAAAATTTAATGAACCCAAAATTTTTGGTGAATAAAAAAAAAATTGATAAAAAAAAAAGTTTTTGATGATTTTTTTTTGATAAAATAAAACATTTTTTGATGCAAAAAAAAAAATGATGACAAAAATATTTAAAAAAAAAAATTTGGTGAGAAAAAAATTGATAATAAAAAATTTGATGAAATAAAATTTATGAAAAAAATTTGATGCAAAAAAAAATTTGATGAAAAAAAAATAAATAAAAAAATGATGAAAAAAATATGATGAAAGCAAAAATTTCATAAAAAAAAAATTGATGAAAAAAATAATTGAACAAAAAAAAAATTGATCAAAAAAAAAAATTATAAAAAAAAGTTTGATGACAAAAAAAAATTTTATGAAAAAATCAGTTAGATGAAAAAAAAAAATTGATAAAAAAATTGTAAAAACAAAAAAATTTTATGAAAAAAAAAATTGATGAAAAAAAAAGTTTGATGAAAAAAAAATTGATGAAAAATAATTTTTATGGAAAAAAAAAAAATTTATGAAAAAAAAAATGTTTTTTTTATTGAAAAATAATTATGTTACTTTTTATTCACCAGCTGGTGAAAAACGGGTTTATTCACCACGAGGTGAATTGTTATCCATGTTACAAACCCAAGTTAATAAAATTTTTGGTTTTAAGAAAATGAAAATAGTAATTCTTGTTTTCTTTTTCGTTAATTGTTAGCTTTTATAGTCAAACTGAGGTGGCGTCCTGCACCTTTTCTAAAATTAGACACCAGCCTAAAAACATTATCATGTTGAAACTGCAGTTACTGTTTTTCATTTCATGATCATGTTTCCTTTTAAAAGGACTTCAAAATTTTAAAGGATACATTTTGTAAAATATTTTTGTAATATTTGTACTTGTCTTAGGTTGAATCTGGTGATGGCAAATGAAAAAGGAGGATCTCCCCAAATTTTTTTTTATTTTGCCATATCAGCATAAAAGGATTTAAAGCAAATCCATTTTAAATTTAACAGACGGATCACCGATTTTGTTTATTTTTGATTATTTGATAAAGCTTCGTAAATGATCAAAAACCATATTCTTTTTTTTGTTTTGATCAATACTTTGGAAGATATGGGCGTTTAAAAAAGCGCTTTTTTGAAAATATTGACTTTTATACAGTTTTTTTAAATTTTTGTATTCGGAAACCGTAAGTCGTACGAAAAAACTTAAAAAAAACAATATTGTAAATTAAGAAGATTTAAAATTTCATTTAAAAAATTATTTTTTTTCAAAAATTTCAACAAAAAAATTTGAAAACAATATTTGAATGTCCCTTTTTCCTAGGAAGGACACCATGGATTTCCGAAAGCAAAATTTTGTTTTAAGGTTTAGAAGGCCCTTTTAACGCTGTTAACATTTCAGAGAGGTATTATTTCGTAATGTTAAGCAATAAATTTTCAAACTTTGTTAGAGAGCCAAATATTTGATTTTTTTTTAAATGTTGGCAAAAAAATCAAAGAATTGGCTATAGACAGTTTTCTTGTGCTTTTTTACTTGGAAACCGTTAGATGTACGAAAAAACTTTCTGTGACAATATTGTTGATAAAATTATGGAGATTTTAAATTTAGAAACAAAAAAAAAATAAAAATTTAACAAAAAGATTTTTAAAACAATATTAGATTTACTAATTTTTTTTGCTAATGCTGGTTAGCTGACTTTTAGCAAATTTTTAGTTGAGATTAGCATGTTAGCAAAAATATCTTGTAAACTTCATTTGGCGCATTAGCAATTTTAAACAAAATTTGAACTAATTTTTTTTGCTAAATTTAAAATTGAGTTGACCAAATTTTTACAAGCTTTTTTTACTAATATTAGCAAAAATAAATGGTAATTTTTTTTTTATTTTCAGAAAACATAAAATGGCGCTATCTCGGAAACTAAGCCAGATAGAGCAAAATAGAGGCCAATTGTAGGTTCAAAATCAGCAAATTTTCTTGTAGGTTTACAAGCTTTTTTGCTAACATTACAGTTTTTATTTTTTAGTGTGGATTTCCAAAACCAATTTCTTTTTTAAATTAAGAATGGCCTTTTAACGCTGCACTATGGTTCCAAATGCATATTTTTTGACAGAAATTAAAAAAAAATTATTAACAAACTTCCAAAAGCTTATACAGTTTCTCAATGGCAACACTCCAAGCTATTAAGAAAGTATAATGAAAAAAATTTGATGGCAATACTATCAGTCTGCCAGGGTTTCAAAGTTGATAGTTTTAAGGCGTATTATTAAATCGGTGTCAAAACCATATTACAATTATACTAACAGCAAATGGGAAAAAATAAAATTATAAAAAGGCAAAAAAGGAAAATTGAAGCCCAAGGAAAGTAGTTCTTATTAAAATCTCCAATTTTTAATTCCATGTATCTTTGGCGTTATCCTTGGGGGTTGCGGTTTTAAGAATTTTGAAGCCGAAATAGCCTATATCTTTCGTGGACAAAAAGTTGTGTTTGGGCACGAACTTGCATGAGTCTTTAAATGTGAAAGTGTTTTCTAGATGGTCTATTTAATATTACAATTAACATCTAGCCAGCATTTTTCGGCAAACTCTCACAATTGCCATTTTAGTTTAGTACAAATTTCGGCAAAATTTTCGGTTTTTAACGTGACACATCTTTAAATTTTTTTTAACTAATTTTTTTTTGCCTTCGGCTGATCTAACAGACTACTAGAAACATATTATTGCTGATATTTTTTTTTTTTTCAAAAAAAAAAAAAAAAAAATTTAAAAAAAAAAATTCCGAAAAAAAAATTTTTTTAATTTTTTTTAAACCGTTCTTTGATTGCGTTAAGAGATAAAAAACCATTCCAGATTCAAAACTAGCGACTTTGCTTCATTTTTGGAATTTATGCCAAAAAAAAATTGATTTGGAACCATAGTGCGCTGTTAAGATTTCAGGGAGGTGTTTTTTTTGTGTTGTCGAGCAATACATTTTTAAAGTTAGTACTAAAGCTAATTTTTTTACTTTTTGCCAAAATTTCGAAAAAAATCAAATATTTGGCGATTTAACAAATTTTAAAAATTAATTGCTTAACAATACAAAAAAACACCTTTTTGAAAATTTTACAGCGTTAAAAGGACATTCTAAGCTCTAGTACAAAATTTTGATTTTGGAAATCCATGGTGTCCTTCTCAGGAAAAATGGATATTCAAATATGGTTTTCAACATTTTTTGTTAAAATTAAAAAAAAAAAAACAAAATGTTGTGTATAAATTTTAAATCTTCATAATTTTATATATAATATCGTTTTTAAAAGTTTTTTCGTGCGACTTACGGTTTCCGAGCAAAAAAATTTTAAAAAATTAAAAGTCAATGTTGTCAAAAAAGCGCTTTTTTAAACGCCCATTTTTTTTCTAAATAATTGATCCAAAAAAAAGCAAAATATGGATTTTAATCATGGACGTTTTATATATGGACGTTTTATCAAATAACCAAAAATTTAAAATTTAGAATTGCGACCTGTAGGAAAAATTGGACCAAAAAGTTAATTTTTCCCCACTGTGTGTCGTGGCGGACAATATTAACAAAGTTTTGGATTTTTGTAAAATTAAAATAAAGAAAACAAAAAAATTTGCGATAGTTTATTTTTATTAATTTTTATTTCAATACAATTTCTTGGGGTAATAAAAAGTAAAGATATATGATACAAAGCTTCTCAAAATTTGTATTATATATAAAGGTAGAATAAAAACTTTGTTTTTATTTATTTTAAAACTGAAACAGAAGAAAAAAGTTAGGAATTTCCAAAAAATCATACAAAATGCCAAAAACTTAAAAAAAATATTCCAGTTAGCAAAAAACTTTGGCTGTCTACTATAAAAAAATGAATACCTCATATTTTTGCAAAGTAAACGTTACACATTGCGTATGATTGATATTGTGTATCTGTATATAACTCATACGCCTAGGCGCGCCCATATTCAAAATTGTATACGAACACAGTAAAAAAAGCAAAGTTGTTCCAAAATAACTAGTAGCAATAGATTATTTATTTTGTTTTTTTAAGAAGCTCTTAGGAACTTCACTTAAAAGGTTATAACTTTTGATGTGTGAAAAATATCAACAAAATTCTTTTTGTATTTTATCGACTTTGCAGCTCTTTTGGTTTCGGCTGTATTGTTCTTTCCACAGATGGAAGGACAGACTGACATATCTAGAATGTTTAAGAATATTTTAAGCAACAATAATATTTAGAGTTTTTGGGGTCCAAGACCCATATTTTGATGCGTTTCATACGAAATGACAAAGTGCGTAAAACTCCATGTGGGTATAATAAACAGAAAAAAAACTAAAGGAGTTTTAACAAATTTAGCAAATTTTAAATTTTCTTAAAATTTGCTAAATTTTAAGAAAATTTACAAAATTCAAGAAAAATTAGGAAAGAAAAAACAAGTACGAAAACTTTTCCCTTTATTTTAATTTTTGTTTTCTCGATTTTTTCTCCAGAATTTGTACTTCTTCTCAGAATTATTTAGTTTATTTTTCCAATGTTTTTATTACAAAAATCAAGTACACTATAAAAAAATGTTTAGTTGTCTACTATAAATTAATCATCAAAAAAAAAAAAATAATATATTATATTTAATTTTTAGTAAAATTACACATTTTGTTAAAATTTACTTAATTTATAGTAGGATATTGAAATATTTTTTTTTAAGTGTAGCTAGCTAAGCATTTCGTTTTATAAAAATCTTAATTTAACAATCGATTCTTGTTTATGTCATTTTTCTCCTGGGATGAGACCCGTGGGATTAGAACACAGTTTCAATAAATTTCATCATGAATCGTTACACTCAAAATAATTCTACAGTAAAAGGTTTAGTAAGTGATATTGTACCAAAATCTACTAATTGGTTACTAATTTTAGTATCTTCAAAGTACTAACATTAGTAATTTTTACTGATTTTGACTAATATTAGTTAAAAATTTTAGTATTGGTTACCAATTTCTGCACTAGGTCCTTTTGGACTAAAATTAGTTAAATTTTTAGTATTGAATACCCACGTTTTTTTTTTGGGTGTAGGTATTGCTGTACTAAAGTGACCTTTTAAATGTTGTATTTGTTTCTCTCAGTGTCAACAATAAAAATATTGTAACTCATTTTAATTATTTATGTAGTCTTGTATGATACTTAATGTTTTGTTGTTTGATGTAGATCCTTTTTTTTTATCCCGAAACACATAATTTTTATAAACTCAACTTTTCGATTGTAAAAGTGTATCCTTTTCCCAGTACACTATACACACACACAGAGAGATATTTATTTGGTTGTTCTACCACAATCATACACACTCCTCCCACACATACATACAAATTGTAATGTATGCAATGTTAAACATAAATAGCATTTGCTCTACATGTTCTTTTGGTACTTGTTGTCGACTTTGTGGTACTTTTGTAGTAGTAGTTGTTGTTAGTTTTTATTGCTGTTGTTGTTGTTTTTATTATTGTTGCTACTTCTTTTTTATATTTTGTAACGGTTCAGGTTAACGTGTTTATGTATTTATATATAAACACTGTGTACAAAAAGTATTTTGATTTTTTTTAAATTGTAATTTTTATGTTTAAACGTAAAAAAAATCATCCCAGCAAAACTTATGTCACCAAATATTGTATAACATTTTTTTTATACTATCCACTTACAAGGAAGGTCTTTCACAGGACACCCACCGATTGTTCTGAGACTTGCACATGGGAAAGAGGGGAGGAAAATAGGAGCTACATATTTTTCCTCATCTACCCAATCTCACATTTAGCAGGTCAAAGGGGTGGGAGAAAAACGGGATTTTCTTCTTTTTTTTGAAGATTTTTCACATTTCTTTAAAACAAACCGTATGAACATTTAATATCGGATTTTATTCGGAATTTCTTGAAAGACCAACATTTTTCATAAGGTGGCAACCCTCTGAAAGATATTCCTTGTTAGTGATAGAAGGTAAATTTGTCGTTCTGTTTGTAACACCTAGAAATATCGGTCCAAGAATCCATAAAGTAAGGTGTGTTTTTTTTTTGGTGCATGATAAAAATCGATATCGATAACAATGGTTTGACAGCTAAGAATGTCAAACTGTGTTGAAAAAATGAAATAAAATAAAATAAAATAAAATAAAATAAAATAAAATAAAATAAAATAAAATAAAATAAAATAAAATAAAATAAAATAAAATAAAATAAAATAAAATATAAAGATAAAGATACAAATGAGTTGAAAGATGATATGAGATGAAGTTTAGATTACTAAAAATGGAATTGTGCTGTTGAATTTGTTGAATTGCGGAAGAAATAGAATAGAAAATGATTATTTGTCAAAGCATATCCTATGAATGTGGTAGTTGTGACGTATAAGATGATGACCAGTCTGTTTTTAATGGAATGAATATTTGGGTTATTAGGCATTCCATACCAAACCTCTTGCTACAGAAAAACAAGTGTCCCATGAGTTTGTGAATAGGTTGTATGGATAGTCCTATATGGAACTAAGAAAATTAATTTTTTTTTTTTGGTTTTTAAATTTTGCAAAACTGGGCTTACACTCAAAAAAAAACCTTGTAAAATTACAAGAAAAACTTGTAACTTTTTTTTTGTTTGCTACCTCCTATTTGACAAAAATTCCTAGTAATTTTACATGATTGTTACCAATAATTTTTAAATTTTACAAGGTTTTTACCAATTAAATTGTAAATTTACAAATTTTTTGACACGATAAAATTTATAAAGAGAATTCGTAATTTTACTAAATTTTTTGCAACCTCCTATTTTACGAGAATTCCTAGTAATTTTACAAGCTTTTTACCAATAATTTTGTAATTTTACAAGCTTTTTACCAATAAAATTGTAAATTTACAGCTTTTTTTGCGCAATTAAAATTACAAGGAATTCTCGTGAATTTACAAGACTTTTTTTTGTAAAATTATCTTGAAAATTTGTAAAATTACAAAAAAATTTGTAAGATTACAAAAATTTGTTAAAAAACAAGGAAAACTGTCATATATTGGCAAAATGGAATTACGAGACTTTTTCTAGAAAAATTGTAAAAATTTGTATCGAGTTCCCTTGAATAAATATTTATCAAATTGAAACGGAGAGCACCACAATCTCAAAATTTTACATTCTTGTACATTTTTTTATGGGTTATCGCTTAAAAATTTTATTTTGGAAGATTTTCAGAACCCGTTCAGAAATTTTTAATTTTTTAAAAAGTCAATTCATTAAAAATTCGGAAACCAATTTTTTTTTTTTTATTTTTTTAAAGTTATTAAACTTGTCTATCCACTTGAAAATATCAGAAGTGCGTTTTAACATGATAATCTTTTTAGGCTGGTGTCTAATATTAAAAAATTTGCAGGACGCCACCTCAGTTTGACTGTATAAGCAAACAAAAAAGAAAAATAAAACAAGAATTACTATTTTCTTTTTCTTAAAACCAAAAATTGTAATAACTTGGGTTTGTAACTTGTATAATAATTCACCTCGTGGTGAATAAATCCATTTTTCACCAGCTGGTGAATAAAAAGTAACATAATTATTTTTCAACAAAAAATATTTTTTTTTTATAATTTTTTTTTTTCATCAAATTTTTTTTTCATAATTTTTTTTTTTATTAAACTTTTTTTCATCAATTTTTTTTTTCAACAGGTTTTATTTCATCATTTTTTTTTTCATCATTTTTTTTATCAATTTTTTTTTTTTTCATCAAATTTTTTTTTCATCAAATTTATTTTTTTCATTAATTTTTTTTTTCATCATATTTTTTTTTTCATCAAAATTTTTTTTTCATATTTTTTTTCATATTTTTTTCATATTTTTTTCATATTTTTTTATCAATTTTTTTTCATTAATTTTTTTTTCATCAAATTTTCTTTTTTTTTCAAAAATTTTTTTTATCATATTTTTTTCATAAATTTTTTTTTCATCAAATTTTTTTATCAAATTTTTTATTATAACATCAAAAAATTTTTCTTTTCATCAAAAAATTTTTTTTAACAAAAATTTTGGATTCATTAAATTTTTATAACATAATTTTGTTTTTCGTGAAAAAAAATAATTTTTTTTACCAAAACTACTTTTTCACCAAGTCTAAGCTTTCCGCATAAAAATTTTCCATTTGTTTATCAAATGTACATAAAACAAGTGAGAGTGTTATATTCTTTGGTACCGAATCTTTTATACTTTCCAAAATGTAAAAACACTTTTTTGCAATTATTTACGAAATGTACAGCTCTTTTGGTTTTCTAATGGGGTCCTCGACTGATATTTCACACGGTGAGCCTCAGCGATGTTTAGGTTCAACTGTAGTGTCGACGAAAAGTGTAAACGCAGTTCGATTTCTACTTGATTAAATGTAACAAAACTGTTAATAGCGAAATCGTAGCTGCTCGCATTCGCGAGATATCGCGAAATTAGTGTTTTTGTGTTTTCTAAAATTTTGACATGCAGTTTTAATTGTATTTATATACAGGTCACAAAACAGTTAGCATCGACATCATATCTTCTCAATTTCGCGAGAAATCGCAAAATTAAAAAATAAATAAAAAATGGGAAAAAATTTTATTTTTCGCGTAAATTAGCAATCAAGATATTAATTTGAGCAGTTTTGCCCCCCTTCACCCACATAAAATTTAAACTGCATACAATATATTTGTAGTTTCTCGATTTTTTTCCTTTATTTTAGCCACTAAAGAAAAACTAAATTAATTGATATAAAAGCTTGAACAGTAATTTTGCAATTTCTCGGGAAATTGATCATCTATAATTTTTATGCTTACAGTTTTGTCAACTTTAATAACCTCGAACTCAAACTGCATACCACATTTTTGTCGTTAATTGAAGTTAATGTTTTAACAGACCAAAACACAAAGTAATGAATAATTAGATATCTCGAAGAATTGAGCAGCTAGAATTTAAATGTTAACATCCTTATCACCTTTTATCAATGGCAAATCAAACTGCATTTCAAGTTTTTCAACAATGTTAAAGTAACTTATTTTATTAGTCAAACAAGAAATATCCCCAAAAAGCTGTTTTTCGCTATTTCTAGCGAAATTGAGCAGCAATAATGATTTTGTGGGCAGTTTTAATTTCTTCCAACATGCTCAAATCAAACTGCATACCACTTTTTTACCATTTCTAAAGAAAGAACGGGTTTTAAAATATAAATATATAAATAATAAAAAAAAAAAATTATATAATTACGCGATATCTCGCGAAATTTAACACCTACAATTTCAATGTCAACAGTTGTGTGACCTTTTATCAAGCACAAGTAAAACTGCATAACGAGGGCCTATATTCAAAACTCTCTATCTTCCATTTTCACGAAAATGACTTTTTGATGGCAAAATATTCAGTAAAACGACCCTCATCTATGGTGTAAAATTCAGAACAAAAATATATTTTTTTGCTATTTTATTTGCATTTTTGGTTTTCTCTATCTCTTATACAAATAATTTTTCTGAATGCAAAACCCTCTATCTTTTCAAATAATTAATTTATAAATATTTTTTTTTAATAATTTCATCATGCATTACATGTTTTCATACTAATTTTTGCATGCTGAACATGAATTTGTCAAAAAAAATTCCAAAATCACGATTTTGGTCCAGAGATGCTAATTTTTTTCTCAAAATTTTTGTTTGACTTTTTTGAAAAATATCGCTCAAAATTTGGATGTCTTGTGTACATTATAAAACAAAAGTTTTACTCTTAAAAATCGGGATGCTGATCAGCATCTGTGGACCAAAATCGCGTTTTTAATTTTTTTTTACATAATATGCTAAACAGCTTGTCATCTTTTAAGATGAAGTCGGTAAAAAAATATTTTTTGTCTCAAAAATCAGCACCTGTGGACCAAAACCGCGATTTCGGAATTCTTTATAAGCCGTTATCATTAATAATCACGTTAAAAATTTACCGGTGTCATAGATGAAATCATAATAATTAATTTTTATTAAAATACAAAACCCTCTATCTGATCATTTTCATTCATGAACTTAATATTTTTGAGAAACAAAACCCTCTATCTTTCATAATATCCCCAATAGTGCAAAATTTAAAAAACGAATTATATGTGAGATTCAGTAGTTGATTTAAAAAAATATTGTAGAATATCGAATTTTAATTACTCTAACAATACGCGAAATAAACAGTTTTTTGACTCTCCTGAAAAGTTGTGTTTTTTAAGATAGAGGGTTTTGAATATAGGCCCTCGATAACATGTTTTTACGAAATTTTAAAGAAACCTATCTAAAGATAAAAATCAAAAACAAAAAACAGCAAAAAATTTATTTCGCGATTTCTCGCGAACTAAAGAAGATAGGATTTTGATGTTTACTGTTTTGTGACCTTTAATTAAGTACAATTAAAACTGCATACTCAGTTTTTGAAAATATTTAAAAAACTTCAATTCCAAAATTTTAAAAAATACAAAACACTAATTTCGCGTTATCTCGCGAATGCGAGCAGCTTCGATTTCGCTGTTAACAGTTTTGTGACATTTAATCTTGTAGAAATCGAGCTGTGCTTGCACTTTTCGTCGACACTAAAGTTCAACCTAAACATCGCTGAGGCTCACCGTGTTCAATTCGTTTTGCATGGAATAGCAAAGTAATATAAATTTTTTTTTTCTAAAAAAACTTTGCTTTGGCAAGTACACCCAAATCTTCCGCAAAACATTATCATGATTTAATGTTTTGGTCAAGAGTACAAAATTCGCAGGCATTTTTTTTTTTTTTTTGTGAAAATTTCATTTGAATATTGAATTTCATAACAATTTTATAATTTCTTTATACATTGTATTTTCTTGTTTCAACATTGCGTATGAGTAACAAATATTTGCGAAATTCGTTGGTTTCGGAAATATTTGTTACTAAAACGCCATGTTAAAACAATAAAATACAAAAAAATTACAAAATTATTATGAAATTCAATATTCAAATGAACGCACTTTTTTCACCATTTTTTTTTATGTCAAGATAATTTTTGGCAATTTTTTTCTAAAAATTTCTTTTTCTAATGTTTTTTGTATAAAACTGTCTTAGAATTTGATTATTTTTCAATAATGTTTAAAAATCTGTCTTTTTTTGTGTTTTGTTCTTTGTTGAAAAAAAAAAAAAACAAAAAAAACTTTTTGAGAATAGTGTATCTCTCTAATATAATGTTTGTATGTTAGTATTATTCAAAAAAATCTGAGAAAAAGTTTTGTGCAATTGTTTATGTAACTAGTTTAAGTACCTTGTGAAAAAAACATATAAATACACATAATTTTTATTATAAGAATACTTATATAAACAAATGAGAATGTCAACATATAGTAATAATTTAATATTTTTAAATTATTGCATTGTTGGTCTTGTTAACATTACAACTTACAATTGTATGTCTTCCTTAAACAGGACTTATAATTTAATTTTAATTAAATTTATGTTGTTTAAAATATGATATCCTTTTTAAGAGTTTCCTTTGTCAAAGGTCTCCTAATTAAAACTTTTTGTATAAGAAACAAAAGCAATGATTATGCTTAATTTAAGTTTCCATATAAACCACAGTACATAAGTAGTATGCAAACAGGGGTGTATATTAGGAATTTTCCAATACTGCCAATAGGTTTTCACATGTACGTATTGTAAATTATTTTCATTTTGTTTTAAAGAAAACAAAATTAAAACTGAATATGTAACATAATTAACGTTGTTTGTTTATTAAACAAAATCTTTGTCTTTTATTCAATTAAATTTATTGTTTATTTTGCTTTATTTAACGTTTGATAGTTAAAAAACTTTTTTTTAGCTTCGCTTGTTTCTTGTGTGTTTTGTTCTTCTTCTTCTTTTAACGTGTGTTAACATGAAACGTCAAAAGTTGCACCTTATGCTGTCACTAATACCTGCAAGCATTTAATGCAACCCTGTCTGTAGACTATTTGTGTACTGTGGTGCAAACACAACTATGTATGTATGTATTGGCATTTGTACAGCTACGAAAATTCTTGAATTTAATGAAATGACATAAGATATTGTTGAGTTCATATAGCTGAAATTATTAATTTGTTGAAATAATAATCCCCGTGTTAAATCACTACAGTAAGTTTTGTACAGTTGCCCAAAACATTAAAGTTTGTTAAAATTTAAAGATTTATAAAAGTAATTCATTCAATGAATTTTACAATGAAATTTTTGGAATCAGGATTTTAATTTTTTTTGGATCAAATATAAAACCAGGCGATTTGTTTAGAGAATTAAAAAAAAAAAAATATGAGCCATTCCATGCCAAATCGGATGCTTTGAATTTTTTCTATATTTTCCCGATTTTTTACACTTTTTAGTACACTTAATAAATTATGTCATTAACTGTTTTTAGTTTATAAAAAGTTTTACGTTTTATTGTTTTTTAAAGAAAAAATTTAATGTTCAGTTTGTTTTTGATGACTACTTTTGAGCGTTGTTTCAAAAATAACTGTGTAAAAAGTAAAGACTTTCATTAGCGTTCAATTACTAAAGTCATTTATTTTTGTTCTATAAGTAAAATTAAGCGATTCTCTTTTAATTTTGAATGATTTGTGTACGTATTTTTTTTTTTATTGTTGGCAATTTTAAAGAGAAATCATTAGTTTTTACTTCTAGTGTGGGTTATTTTTTTTTGGTAGAAAAAAAAATCATAAAATTTGTTATAGAAATATAAAAACATGTTTGTATTAAGTGACTTTGGCACGATGGGTAGAGTGTCTGGCCAGAATGTAGTTGATTGCGGGATCGATTCCAAAAAATTTTATTAAAAAAATTTAAAAAAATAGTAAAAAATAACCTAAAAAATCATTAATTTGTAATGTTTTCGTGAGTTATTTTTTTTTTTTTTTGAATTTGTTAGTAAAAATAACAGAACAAACATTAATTTTTAATGTTTTCGTAGGTTATTTTTTTAGAATTTTATTTTAGAAAATTTTATGATCAGTAAAAAATAAATGTTAAAACAAATGAATAATTATTTGAACAGTTTAAATTTTTTAATCACTTGTTTTTAAAGTGTTTTCCTTTTCAAAACTTCAAAGCTTGTTCCTTTACTTAAACTTTTTTTGCTCATAACTTCTTTAAAAATGGTCCGAAGTAGATTTTTTGTATTTTTTGCTTTTTAATTTACTTTAAAATAAAAATTCTTAAGAAATTCTTTAAAGTGTTTTAGTATGCGATTTTATGTTTTAAAGTTTAAATCTCATTTTTCAAAATGTTTGCACTATTTGATTTTTTTTTTTGAAAAATGTTTGTGTTAAGCTTTTATCGATTCTACAAATTGATTGCCCAGTACGATCTTGAGGTTACGATTATTATTATTTTTTTAGATTTTTTGAAAAAATTTTCTCAAAAAAATCGCCAGACATTTTTTTTATTTATAATTTTATTAAATCAGCTTCTACCGGTCCAATGGTGCTTTCTAGAGATATCAATAGCAAGACCGACCCCCTCTAACTGCCATAACAATGTCCTAGACTCAAAAAAAGACTTAACTTAAACTTTGGAAAAATTTTTTTCAAAAAAGTTGTTTATAAATTTTCCCACAATTTAGTTTAATTTAACTTAAAGTTGGGAAATTTTCTAAACTGTTAGGAAAAATTTTAGTTCATGTTTATAATGTTCTTAAATGAAATTCCCTAATGCATGGGAGAAATTCTTGCCGTCAAAGAAATTTTCCCTTAATATATGAAAAAAAGTCTTTATTTTTAAGACATATTCCTCTTCTTTAGTTTTAGGACGTAATTTTCTACCAATTAGTTCATCTTCATAGATTTGAGCAAGTTTTTTTCCACAATATTAGTAAAATTTTTAAAACTCGGGGAAATTTTTTTTTTTCAAAAACTTAAAATGGCGATATCTTGAAAACTAAGCCAGATAGAGCAAAATGGAGGCCATATTTGGTTCTTTAAATATCCACAGTATCGGCGGTCTTCTTCACATGTGTGTATATCAATGGGTCCTAACTTTGGATTTAAAAAAGTTGGCATTCCCGAAAATTTTTAAATGTTCATATTTCGGTAAATATTGCCAACACAACAAAAAGTTCTGCGAGTAATAGTTTTAAAGTTATCGAGTTTTTAAATTCTCAATAATTCACGTATCTCAAAAACTAACCAAGGTAGAACAAAACGGGCAAAATTGGATCAAAACCTATGACGATTCTTGAGCAACCCTACTGGGTCTGATCCCATTGTAGTCTGAACCTATCGGGTCCGAACCCAATGGGGTCTTCACTTAGTCGGGTCTTCAAATGTGTACACAGAAAATAAAATCGTCAAATTTAAATCAACAAACATCAATTGAGGAGGTTAGAGCACAAGGGGTTCAAGTGCCTTATATTTAATAATGAGAAAAAAGAGGTTAAAGTTAAATTGCAATAAAAAATGTTAGATGATATCTAGAATATTATTTTTTAGTTAATAGAGATCCTGAGATAAATTTTAATCTAACAAGTCAAAAAAATAACATCTTTTGCAAATGCAAGAACCCAAAAATTGCCTTTGAAGTAAGTAAGTCGCACTTATACCCCTTGTGCTCTAACTTTTTTATAAATTTCTAAATGTATGAAAACAAATTTTAGTTATACGTAAAAGACCACATTTTATTACGAAAATCTTTAATGGTTCTTTGGTTCACTTTTTAGTCGTCATAATCAGATTCCATGACATCATCGGGCTCATCTTCATTAGGGCGTCCCGTCAAATATAAACTTTTGAATTTCGTGCCGTAATACCTACCGAACGATGGCCACGGAGTAGCTAATTGTGGGAAAACTTAATTTGAAAAATGTTTGCGAGGTCATCTTTAGTTTAGTCGGCAACCAGCGGTCAAAGTTTAAAAAAATTACGTTTTTGGACCAAAATTCATATCAAAATTATTTAACCAAATCTGGCTCAAAAATAAGGAACTTTTAGGAACTTTATTAGAAAAATATTTAAAAAATTCCAAAATATAGATTTTGGTCCACAGATGCTGATTTTCAAACATAAAAATATATTTTAACCAAATTTGTCTTAAAAGTCGAAAAATGTTGAGTAGTTTATGTAAAAAATATATAAAATATAAAAACACGATTTTGGTCCAAAAATGGTGATTAGCATCTGTGGACCAAAATCTTTGATCAGCATTTTTGAACTAAAATCGTGTTTTTTATATTTTTTTAATATATAACATGCTTTACATTTTCAAAGTTTTGAGACCAATTTGGATAAAAAAAATAATTTTTATGTTCAAAAATCAGCATCTGTGGACCAACATTTTTTTTGTATTTTTTTTATATTTTTCCTATAAAGTACGCAATAATTCCTAATTTTTAAGCCGGATTTGGTGAAAAAATTTGGACATGAATTTAGATCGAAAAACGTAATTTTTCAAATTTTGACCGCTGGTTATCGACCTAAGATGTTCTTGCTAAATTGTATTACTAATAATACACGAACTTCTAGGACTACAACCACTTTGTCCACGTAAAAAATTAAATTTTAATAATTGCTTGGAGCACAAGGGGTTTAAGTGCTCATATACCCCTTGTGCTCCAAGCAAAACGGGTATTTTAGTAACAAGAGCTAAAAATTGTCGCCATATCTCGCTAACAAATAAGAATTTTACATTGAGCTCTTGTGCTCTAAACTTCTGTGAACTTCACCTACTAATTCCATGTGTTAACTCAATTTTTTTTTAAAAAGTCACTTGAACCCCTTGTGCTTTGAGCCCCTCAATTGTAAATCAGTCAAACATGATATCAACCAAACATTTAGAACATTATACAAAACATCGATTTTGTTTTCAACAAACTCAGTCAAGTAATTTTATTTCAAAATTCTTTAATCATGTCAATAAATAGTGTTTGAGTTTGTTAAATTTCTTTGTTGAAAAAAAAAAATTATTTGTCAGATCAAAAAATTGTGTTTTTGTGTTTGTTAAATTTCTTTGTTGAAAAAAAAATAAGATTTTTTACTTTTGTCATATCAAGAAATTGTTTTTGTGTTTGTTGAATTTCTTTGTTGAAAAAAAAAATATTTTTTCAACAATCAAAATTTACAAACGTTTGTTGATATAACAAATTTTCGTATAGGAGCACTTTCAGTGAAAAAATTAATTGTATTCACAAATATGGGGTTCAATATAACAATTCGCGTTATTCTCTGTGGTATTCTATAAATCAATAAAAAATATAAAATTAACTAGTTTTTAGGAAAAATTTGTTTAACTAAAAAATGGAAAATTTTTTTACCATTTTCTAGTTTAAACTGGAATAATCTTAAATATTTTTTCTTGTCCTTATTTTTAAGAAAATTAGGGACTAAAAAGAAGGAAAACATAAGAATGGAGCTAAATCATTATCAATTTTCCTTGAATTTAATAAATTTTCGCATATTTTTAGTTAATTTTATATTTGAGTGTGCAGTAGTTAAAATGTATGACTGGCCAACAATGTCTTTTTTAATCAAAACATCAGTCCGTCAATCACGTAACTGTTTTATTTCGATTTATATTTTTTACAATTTTTGTAATTTCTTTGTTTGTTCTATTTATAGATTTAAAAAATATATTATAACATTATTTTATTGTAGTAGTACTTGAAGAACTCCTGGATTATAAAAATCGTCTTCATTAACAAGATATTTATTATCCTTCCTATTAAGACACATACTTACCTACTTATGTATGCACATTAGGGTGGCACGAATAGTTATTTTTTCGAATCGCCAAAAATATTATGGTTCGGTTTGTTTTAAGAATTCTATGTTAAAATTTTTAGCCAAATCGAACAATTTTATTTTGATTTTCAATTACAATTTACAAAAAATTGTTAAATTTAACGAAGTAAGCGTTATATAATATTAAAAACAATGTCAAACTTTATTCATAAATGTTTTAGGAAAATTATACAACTTTAATTTTGTTTCAAGTAGGTGTAATATCAAATTTTGCAGGCGCAGATCCACGAACTTGTCTCGAAATCTTAGAGTTTTTCTAAAGGCAAAAAGTTTCGAAGTCTTAGAAACTTTCTATAGGACAAATCTTAAAACTTTCTTTAGAAAAATTTTGAGAATTTTTCTATAGCTAAAATGTATTAAAATCTAACAATTTTTCTATAGGAAAAATGTCTCAGAAACTGAGATTTTTTTTAGAGTAACACTGTTTGAAAATCGGAGACATTTTTTAAAGAAAAATTATTTCTAAACCTGAAACTTGTTCATCCCAAAAAATTTCTTAGAATCTGAAAATTTTTTTATTGGAAAAATATTTGAGAGTCGGAGATTTTTTCTTTCGCTTTGCAAATAGCTTTCACCCTAATGCATATATACAAACATATGTCAGATGTATTAACATAATTTTATAGAATATTTTAATTTAATTTTCAAGTACGGTGTGTAAAGTTAACTTATACAATCATATACATAAGAATGTGTAACTAAATATAAGTAGATATGTATGTTTTATAGGCATGTATATGAATGTATGCAAATTTGTATGTGTTATACATAAATTTTATGTATATTCACGTACATAAATTCATAAAATTCTATGTTTTATATTCTTCATTTTCTATTCATTGTTGACCTGATAATTTAACGGTTGTTAAATAAAGCTGGGTGTTTGTGTACTTATATATTAAAGTGGCCGGAGATAGACAAATTCGTGAGTGAAACAAAAATTGTGTGAAGTTTGGAGTAGCTAAATAATTTTTCGTTTTCGTATGAGTTTGAGTATAAAAAATTTTTTTAGTCGTTTTTGTAAAGAAAAAAAAAATATTTTTTTTTTTTTAGTAAATATTTTTATTGAGTGCAACCTTTTCTTTTGAGTCTAAAATTGTTTGTTTTGAGTGACTTTAACATGCACTCAAAGAGAGATATGACTGTGGCAACCATTATTTAAGAGATTCATATTATGATTGAAAATTTTATCATACCATGTTTATAGCAATCATAAAATTTTAGTTTCAATCATATTGTGGTCCTAAATTATAATTTTTTTCAATATTTAGGATCATAACATAATTTCTGCCATAATGTTACGGTTGGTACAAACATGTTATGATAACATTTTCAATCATAACATGATGCTCTTTAATTGTGGTTGCCCCAATCATATCTCTTCTCTGCGTGTGTCTTTCGAAAGTTTGAGTGCTTCGAAGAAAATATTGAATTCAACATAAAACCCGTCTCAAATTTAAGGTTTTGAATAGAAAAAAACAAAATATGGAAAATATAAACAGAAAATATGGCAGAATAGATCGGGGATCACGAATTTTTTGCACTAATTTTTACTGATGATTATAAAAATTTTAATTTAAAATATTTTTTTTTTTTTTTGAGGTTAAAAAAGCAAATTTTTTTTTTGAAAACGTTTTTTTTTTATCAACTCTAATGTGCTAAAAATGTTTTTTATACCCTCCACTCTAGTGATAGAGGGTATATGTAAGTTTGTCATTCCGTTTGTAACACATCGAAATATTGGTCTATGACCCCATAAAGTATATATATTCATGATCCTTGATCGATTTCAAGTCGATCTAGCGATGTCCGTCCGTCCGTCCGTCCGTCTGTCTGTCTGTCTGTCCGTTGAAAACACGCTAACTTTTGAAAGACTTTACGGAGGCTCCTGAAGTTTGACATATATGTTCTCCATTTACCGGGTCAGGTTGGTATTGCAATCCAGCGAAATCGGTCAAGTGGTTCAAAAGTTATGAGCATAAGAGTAAATTTCGGCAAGGGTATTTTGCGAATTTATAAGATTAAAACCCCTCTAACTTTCGAAAGACAATTCTGAGGCGGCTGAAGCTTAGCATATATATTTGTCGTTCCCCATGTCTGTTTGGTTTTAAATTTCAGCAAAATCGGTTAAGTGGTTCAAAAGTTATAAGCAAAGCTCTGAATTTTTAAATTAGTTCACCTTAAACTGTTGAAAACTCGTTAAACAAGAGCATGGTGAAATACCAGTTTTTTAAAACTTGTTGTTGTTTGTTTTCTTGTCGTGGGGTGAAGTTTAGTTGTTAGACAAGTAAATATTTGTTATTGTTTTGTTATTGTTATATATTATTTGTAACTGTATGTAACGGTGTATAGTAAGTATTTTTTGGAAAAAATCAAATGAATTGGGTTTTATTTGATACAATGTTAGTTTGTTTTTGATTTTTAAAGAAAATGTTGGTAAAATAAAAAGAGGGAAATATGTATGTGAAATAGTTTTTTTTTTGTATTACATATAGGTATAAAACAACAAAAATATTTTACTAAGTAATTTTGTTACTCAAAGAAATTGTACACTAAAAAAAAAATTTTACACTCAAAAAAAAAATGTTACACTCAAAAAAAAAATGTATACATAAATTTTTTTTTAATTAAATGTCACACTCAAAAAATGCTGACAGTCAAAAAAATTTTACACTCAAAAAAATTTGATTAAAAAAAAAGTTTTACTCAAAATAATATATTTCTAATAAAAATTTTGTAATGCAATTTTTTGAAATTTTTTTAGAAAATTATTATCAGATAACATTGTGGAGGGTATTCATAGATTCGACCAAGTCGAACTTAATTTTTCTACTTGTTTTTTCTAAATTCCACTGTCTGTATGCCACAGTACTTATAAAATCTTTTCTATTTATGTTAATTTTTATATTTATGCGTCTCTAAAGATGTTGTTTATGTATTACGATTTGTGTGGCTGGCAAATACATGAGCGGGTACATGAGGAGGCTCGCCAAACTACAAGTCCTCCTTCATATTAAATCGAAACTATATTATAGGAAAAAAACAGAAATAATAAATAAGAAAAAAATCTTGAAATTTTGTCTTATAAGTGTCTAAAAAAAATTCAGCTAAAAATCCACTAAAAAATTCCTTAAAATTTAGCAAATTAGAAAAAATACGGAAAACTTAACAAAATTTTACAAAAATTTAGAAAAATTTAAGTAAAAGTGTTGAAAAATACACAGAAAATCAAAAAAAAAAATTAGTGAATTAATAAAAGTAAAATTAAAAAAAAATAGTAAAATTAAAAACAAAGTACAAAAAAATTTTGTAACATTTATAAAAAATACCTAAAAATTCGGAACAGTTCAGAAAAGTTTAACGAAAAATAATATGGAAAATTCGGAAAATTGGAAATGAAATTAAAAATAGTTCTAGAAAAATATTTGAATGTTTGGAAAAAAATTATGGAATTTAAAAAAAAAACCAGTGAGACAGTTAAAGTCGATCAAGTTTGACCATAAATACCCTACACCAGTGTTTCTCGGAAAATAGGTCTCAAGTCAAAACATGGATCCAATTGGATCTATATCTTGTTAGGTCTTAAATTCGTATAAAAACACACACAAACGAAATTTGTGTGAAATAGGCTTCTTTTTGTTGCCGATAGATCGATTTATCTAAATATCGGACGAAATTTTTATATGAGGACTGAGTCCAGAAATGGTCCAACTGAAATCAAAATTGATAACGTTACCAAATTATACGTTTAACACCTACAAACAAAATTTTACCACTACAATTCAAAATTTTGAGAGATTTATGTGAATATCGGGAAGGTGGTTTGTATGGGAACTACAAGTAGGACTGATCCGATTCTTTTAAAATTTGGAACGATGATATGTGAATATGAAATACGTTGACATGCTAAAATTCGGAAGGATATCTATTACTGTTGTTAGAGGCATTTAAGCCAAATTTAGGAGTGACGTTTGTTTGGGGCTAGGTCAAAACATGGACTGATTTTTTCGAATTTCAACAGGCTTGGTCGTTGAACCAAAAAAAGCTAATGTTTCAAATTTCAGACAAATCGATTGATAATTGCGACCTGTATCGCGTTTACACCGTTTACCGGCAGACAGGCGGACGGACGGACATCGCTAAATAGAGTCAAAAAGTTATTCTGAGTCGATCGGTATACTTAAAGGTGGGTCTAGGAGCAATATTTCAGGTAGTTACAAACACCAGCACAAAGTCATTATACCCTGTACCACAGAGTGGTGTAGGATATAAAAATTAAAAAAAAAAACAAGTAAGAAAATTATAGTCGGTCAAGACCGACCACATAATACCCTACACCGAGTTTCCCGGAAAATGGGTCCGATGGACCGATTAGATCTTTATTTTGTCAAATCTTTAATAAGTTTAAAAAACACTCACAAATCAAATTTGAGTGAAATAGGCTTCTATTTGTTGACAATAAACCGCTTTACCTTAATATCGGGCGAAATTTTCACAAGGAGCCTGAGTCCAAAACTGGTCCGATGATTATCAGATTTGATAAGGTTATTTAAGTACGCGTTTAACATACACACACATAAAATTTTAATTAATTAATATCGGGAAGGTGGTTTGTATGGGGGCTACAAGAAGAACTATCGGACCAGTTCTTCTTGTAATTCGGAATGGTGATTTGTGAAAACCAAATACGTTTATCTGCGTTATAATACGGTTGATAGAGTCATTTAAGTCAAACTAAAGAGGACCTTTGTATTGGGGCTAGGTTTATTTATGGACCGTTTTTTTACAATTTCAATAGGCTTCGTCCTTGGGCCAAAAGAGGCTGAAGTTTCAAATTTCAAGTCAATTGATTAAAAATTGCGACCTGTATCGTGTTTACATGGACAGACAGACAGCCAGACGGACGGACGGACATCGCTAAATCAACTCAAAAAGGGATTCTGAGTCGATCGGTATACTTAAAGGTGGGTCTAGGACCAATATTTTGGGTAGTTACAAACATCAGCACAAACTCATTATACCCTGTACCACAGTGTGCACTCAAAATATTTTGTAAGTAAATTCAACTGAAAAAACGTTTAAAACAATCGTTTTTCCTTTTAAAAAACGGACTACATATATTTCATTTAAAACAACATACTTTTTCAGTTATTTTTAAACGTTAATAAATGACTAGATATTCCGTAAAAACAAATGATATTTCAGTTATTTTAACTGTTTACAATTTTTTATTTTGTGGAGTAAAAATATTTTTTTTTTGAATAACAAACTACAAAATCCGTACTTCTGTAAAATTATACGGTATAATCAGTCGCAAATAATTTAACTGATAAAAATATTTTTCCGTAAATTTTGTAGTTCATTGCTTTAATAACTGTATGCATCTTTCAATATTTTAGTTTTTTTTTGAAAAACAAACGATAAAACGTTTAAAATAACTTTAACCAAAAACTTTTTGAATAACTGTAAATAGTTACTGTAAAACTTTTCTAGGTGTGGTATAGGTTATAATTAGGAAATTTGACAATAATTTATTTGTTTCCCCTTTAAACTACAAACCTTCAGCTGCCATTGGTTTATTGTATGGTTGGCTACCGTTACCTTTATCCCAATAAACCAAATAACGATAAGTGATAGCGAAATCACCTGTATGATAGCAATTACGGTATCACTTTTAATTAGAATTATAATACCACTTTCGAATTTTAGGCGATTTCGCTATCGTTATTTCTGGAAAATTCGATAGTGAAATCTTTATCACATTTTCATATCGAAACGATATCGTTATTGTGTGGAATAACGATAATTTTTCGATAAATTCTGGAAAATGGCGATTTTACTATCGTTATGACTGGAATTAAAGATAGCAAAAACGATATCATATATTTATGGAATAACGATGTCATAAGGAAAGGTACATTAAAAACGAAAACATTATCGTTTTCGTATAATGTGTGATAATTAGGCGACATTGCCTCGATATCATAACGGTATCGTTTGGTTTATTGGGATGGTGCCGTTGCGTATTTAAACCCCTTTTAAATTGAATACCGTAACCGATACCGCTAAAAAGAATTTGTGAAATATCGTTACCCTAACAGTTACGTGTAAAAAAATTTGTAAATTTACAATTTTATTGGTAAAACCTTGTAAAATTGCAAAATAATTGGTAAAAAACTTGTAAAATTACTAGGAATTTTTGTCAAATAGGAGGTAGCAAAAAAAAAAGAGTTACAAGTTGTTCTTGTAATTTTACAAGGGGTTTTTTTTTAGTGTACCGTTATCGTAAAGATCTAAAATCCCTTACCGTTACCTTTAACGAAACAAAAAAAATAAGTTACCGTTATCGCTTCGGTAACCAACCTTGGTTTATTGTATGAACTTTATATACAATTTTTTTCATGTATTTTTAAAAAATACATGTAAAAAATTATGTAGTGGTATTGTCTGCACACACGCTTTTTCATACATACAAATACATAAAAAATAGAAATAATAAATTTACATAATCTTCGAAAAGAAACAAGAAACAGGCTTCTACTTAGTTTTCTGATGGTTATTGGATTTTCTTTAACTTTTTATAACCTCCAACCACAGTATGCGGGTAAACTCACTTTGACATTCCATGTGTAACGCATTGAAATATTGTCCGAGGACCCCATAAAGTATATATTTTTATTGATCTATGATCGATTCTCACAATTTTCTATGAATGTTCGTCCGTCTGTGAAGGACACAATGCAGTCCAAAAGAGCTAGACCCGTGCAATTTAGTAAAAATATTTCTTATGGTCGTAGGTTGGTAAAGTCTGTAAATGGGCAAAATCGGACAAGGGGGAAAAAGTTTTCCCTTAAAGAACTAAAACAACCACCAAAAAAATTTTTTACATGTGTTTTTGAATAATTGTTCAAAAAATAAAACACAGCCAAGGGAATTGAGAAATGTTTTTTTTTTTTTTTTGAACCGCCCATTTTTGGAGGCATGGTAATAAAAAATAATGATAAAATTGTATTAATGAAGCGTAAACATCATAATAAACGAGTTTTTAACATTTTTTGCAAATAGAATTGTTGGGTCCCGCCAACACCAACGACTCCCCCACAATCCCTTCACACAAAATCGACACTGTCAAGTTTTTTTTTATTTTTATTTTTTTTTATTTTTTCTATTTGTTTTTTTTTTGTTTTTTTTTTTTTTATTTTTGAGGGTATAAAAGATTCGTCAGAGCTGAATTTATCATTCTCACTTGTTTATTTTATCTTTAATTTTTTTGTATTTTTTTTTTTTTTTTTCTTCTTTTTTATGTTTTGTAAATATGTTAATATTGCAAATTTTATTAAAAAACTATTTTTCACCATTAAAAAGCATCTTATAACATCAAAACGTCAGTTAATAAGAGGGGGCAAAAAAAAAAATCATATATTGAATATCTTTTGAAACTCAACCAACTTTTTTTTTTTATGATGCAACTTTTACAATATGATAATGACGTTCGTTTTTAAATGGCTTGTTAGTAAATAAGTAGAAAATTGCGTGCCATATAATCTCTCATATGAGTGTAAGTTAAATTGGCTTTAATAGAAAATCATGTTTATATTGAGGGAGATAAAAATTGTAAATGGTGCATTTCTAAAAATACCAGAGGGGAACAAAATCAAAATAAACTCATTGCTGACATATTGATTCTTCTTCATTAAAAAATTCCCTTGACACCTGTTAACATACTCATTCGTCACATGTTACAGAATTTACTTAAATATATTAAAAAAATATTTATTTAAAAAATTAACTAAATTTAAAGAAAATTTGATAATGATTTAACTAAAAATAAATTCCCTAGTATGGTACATTTTTTTCTTAATTAAATAATTTTTTTATGTAGAAAACTGTATTTTTTTTTTTTAAATCAGTACACGTGACTAGGAATAAGTTCATGTAGTGATTAAATCATTATATATGTATATAACACAGGGCAACACTTTTTTTTTTGCCCGGTTTCTAATAGCTAATTTTGGGTAATTGGGGTACGCTGATTTCAAATCTGGCTATCGTTTTTTTGGGTCAGCTCTAGTTTTTGAAATATACCTTAAGGAATCTTTGAAAATAGGCTATTTTTGGCATGTTTGTGAGTTCATATTTATCAACACTTGTCTTATATCCAAAAATGTTTCCAAAAATGCTCTTACTTTTGTTGCGTCATCTTTAGTTTTCGAGATATCACTAAAATAAAATTTTTAAATTTATGCCCTCTTTAATTTTGTCTGAATATTTATGCCCTTTTTAATAACTCGAAAACTGAAGCTGTCAGAAAAAAGCTAATATGTACCAGTTTTGGAATCCTCACATCCAATATAGTTAAGTTCGTGTTTAAAACTGAGGGTCTAAAATTAGTTTTGGAAATTTTAGCAAAGCAAAGTTGGTCAAAACACACTTTTTCGGCTCTTTAATAGCGATTTGCTCGCGAACGCGAGCTGATATTTGTATAAATTTTAAAAGATTTTTTGTACCTCAGAACCTCAGAATTTTAAACTTTCCCTTTAAGTAAATGACTCAGAAATATTTAAAAATCAGAAATTTTTTTTGAATAAACATATCTTTATTGGAAAATTGTGTAAGAGTCTGTGTATTTTGCTATCAAAAAAATGCTTTAGAACCTGAAAATTTTTCAAAGAGATATTTTTAAAAATATCAAACTTTTCTTAAGTTTATAGGAATAAGTTTTTAAAATTTGAAAATGATTCTATAGAAAAAATCATAGTAAACAAGAGTTAACACTAAAAAACCTAAACTGATGATTCAAATCCTACCTGAGGTCCCCTGCAAAAAAAATTTTTGAGTAAAAAAATTAACCCCCCCCCCCCCCCTCCTAAAAACCAAGAGCTGGATTCGCGCCTGTTTGCAACACAATAATAGCACAGTGACACATAATCGAACTTTCCGACTCGGAATGGGATGAAACCAAAATCAAATTAATGTGTAATTCCCTTTTTTAAGTTTCGGTAAGATTTAATTAAAATCATCGATTAATTGCTTCTAAGGCTATAATCAGATTGAAAAATGTTATAGGTAAAATTCGTAAAGCTTTTATTACCTTTAATTTAAAGCCAAAAAAAATAAATCCACTAATTAATTCCGGAGATGTTTTAGTTTAAAAATTTGAAAGTTTGCAATCTTTTAAAAACTGTTTCACTTTTGAAACTTATGACTTCATTTTCAGATTCAGCGCGAAATTTTAAATGAAAAGTAAATGCAAAATGTCGTGGATAGAAAATATTTTTTTTAATTTGTAGAATAGTGTTAAAACTTTTTTTATTTATTTTTTTTTTTAACTTTTATTAATTTTTAAACAAAAGCGTTTCGCATCTACACCATTTCCAATTGTATTTTAAACTTGTTCAAATGTATTTTAAAATTGTCCAAATGTATTTTAAAATTGTCCAAATGTATTTAAAAATTGTCCAGATATATTTTAAAATTGTCCAAATTAATTTAAAATTGTCCAAATGTATTTAAAAATTGTGTAAATGTATTTTAAAATTGTACAAATTAATTTTAAAATTGTCCAAATGTATTTGAAAATTGTTTTAAACTATTTTAAAATTTTCCAAATGTATTTTAAAAATTTCCAAATGTATTTTAAAATTGTCCAATTGCATTTTAAAATTTTCCCAATGTATTTTCAAAATTGTCCAAATGTATTTTAAAATTGTTCAAATGTAGTTTAAATTTTCAAAATGTATTTTTGAATTGTCCAAATGTATTTTAAAATTGTCCGATTGTATTTTAAAATTTTCCAAATGTATTTAAAAATATTCTACATAGAATGATGCATAGAATATTTTAAAATACATTTGGAAAACTTTAAAATACAATTGGACAATTTAAAAATACATTTGGACAATTTTAAAATACATTTGGAAATTTTTAAAATAAATTTGGAAATTTTTAAAATAAATTTGGAAAATTTAAAAATACATTTGGACAATTTAAAAATACATTTGGACAATTGTAAAATATATTTGGACCATTTTAAAATTCATCTGGACAATTTTAAACTATATTTGGACAACTTTAAACTACATTTGGACAATTTTAAAATACATTTGGAAATTTTTATAATGCATTTTGAAAATTTTAAACCACATTTGGGCAATTTTAAAATACATTTGGACAATTTAAAAATTCATTAAGACAATTTTAATATATATTTAGAAAATTTTAACATACACTTCAACAATTTTAAAATAAATTTGGACAATTTTAGAATATATTTGGACAATTGTAAAATGCATTTGGACAATTTTAAAATAAATTTTAAAATTAATTTTAAAATTAATTTGGACAATTTTAAAATATATTTGGACAATTTGAAAATACATTTGGACAATTTTAAAATACATTTTGAAAATTTTACAATACATTTGGAAAATGTTAAAATACAATTGGAAATGATGTAGTATATCTCAAAACAAATTTTCGTAAAACACAAAACTTAACAACAATTTTAAATTTTTTTCCAAAATAACGGGGTTCTGACGATTTATTCTGGTGGAGGGCCTTTAAAGATTAATCGGAAATTTATTTTAGAGGCGGATAAAGTTTTCCATATTTACATGTTAGAACAGAGCAAAAATAAAAACCCTAATGAGGGGAAGTTAGAGGATTAATATATGTCACAAAAATATTTGCCATAATATTTTCTACTGTGGGATTCCTACATTTTATTCTGATTTATTTATTTTCAACTTTCAATTTACAAACAAATTTAAAGTCAAAGATAAATTGTTTCCAAAATTTAAATAACAAAGTATTTTCTTATAAAAATACAGAGATGGGACTTCATAAATACAGGAGTCCCACATACTACAAAGTTGCTGAACGCACCCTACACCTCAAATGTAACAAAACATAATTTTATATACCGATATGATGCAAGAACAAGCCAAAGCTGGGAAACTTTAACCGTATCTAAAATAAATTTCCGATGTGATCTTTCAAAACGCCGACACATGTATGACTTTTTATGGTGTCCTTTATTAGAATCAATCGTCGGAACCCAATAATTTTTTATTGTTGTACTGTTTAATTATGAAATATGTGATTTGATAACACTTTAATTGGCAAACTTCTAAAGGCCTTTTTTAACAGAATTTTTTTGCTATTTTCGGGAAAAAATTTTAAGTTTAGCTTAATTTTTTTTTCTATTTTGGGCCGGGAAAAATTAAAGGAAAATAAATCACGCAATAAGTTTGCGCAAAAAAATCGACTCAAGCACGCTCACTCATGCATTTATTTCAATCATTGTCAGTCACACTCACGCTTGATCACGCGTTATTTACTCAAATAACGCATTAACCTGATCATGTGCACATCTATAGTCTTTATAAATCTTTACAAACCATATAGTGCGTATGAGTAATATTTTTTTTATATAAAGATTTCTGAATTACATAACACTCATACGACACATGAAATTCATATTACCACATACATTAGAACTCTTTAAATATAATAAATGAACATCTATAAAAAAGAAGTACATATGAGACATTCCACACCAAATGTCCACAAACGATAAAACGTTTAAAACAACTTTAACTAAAAAACACAAAAAAACTGTAAAGTTAGCAAAATATTTAGTAAAATTTAACTTAAAAAGCACCTGATTTTGAGCCTACTAAATTTCTAGTTAATTTAACTAAAAATATTTAGCTAACTTTTCGTAAAATGAATGTAGCAAAAAACCGTAACTTTAACTAAAAATTTAACTGAAAATTTCGTAACATTTTTATGTACATATGTATTTACAAAAAAAATTAGTTGAATTTAGCTAAACTTTTTGTTACTTTTCGTAAATTAAAATTTCAAAAAAAAACTAACTAAATGTTTAGCAAAATTTTAAAATTTAGCAAATTTTTCAAAATTGTAATGCAGTTCCCAGGACAAACATTTAAAGTTAAACCAATTTTTTTTTTGTTATTTTGGGACAAATCAAAAAATAAAAGAAAAATAATAAAAAAAAATAAAAATAAGGAATAGAATTGACCGCAAAAAACCTTCTCAATCAGGCACACTCACTTACGCAATTTTTTCTTCACTCACACTCACTCACAATCGCGTAAGTAAAATTGAGTTTAATTCCCACTCATGCGTGATCACGCTTTATTTACGCGAATACCGCACTAATCTCGTCATGTGTCACTCTCTAATCTTTATAAATCTTTTCAAATTATAAGGTGCGTATGAGTAATATATTTTATTTAAAGATATCCAAATTACATAGCACTCATACGACACATGCAATTCATATTAACACACTCATTAGAACTCTTTAAAGAAAATATTTGCCTTAATTAAAAATTTATCAAATTAAAACGGGTTGCACCACCATCCAAAAAATTTACATTTCTGGAGATTTTTTATGGGCTATCGATTAATTTTTTTTTTTTTTTTTTTTTTAAGTTTTTAGAACCCGTTCTGAAATATTTTGTTTTTTAAAAAATTCAATTTATCAAAAATCCGGCCACTGTTTTTTTTACGTTTAGATGTTTGTCTAGCCACAAAAAAAAAACAGAAATCCGTTTTTCCGTATTTTTTTTTTTTTGAAAAAAAAATCTCGTTTGAATATTGAGTTTTATAAAAATTTTGTAATTTGCTAGTATTTTCTTGATTTAACATAGCGCATAAATAACAAATATTTCCGAAAAATGTTACTGATACGCTATCTTGAAACAAAAAATACAAGTGAATTACAAAATTGTTATGAAATTCGATGTCGAGGGCCTATATTCAAAACCCTCTATCTTCCATTTTCACGATTTGATGGAAAAATATTCAGTAAAACGGCCCTCATCTATAGTATAAAATTAAAAACAAAAATATTTTTTTTTTGCTATTTTTTTTGCATTATTGGTTTTCTCTACCTCTTGTACAATTTATTTTTCTGAATGCAAAACCCTCTATTTTTTCAAATAATTAATTTATAAATATTTTTTTTTAATAATTTCATCATGCATTTCATCATGCATTACAAAATTCCAAAACCACGATTTTGGTCCACTAATGCTAATTTTTTCTGAAAATTCTTGTACGATCTAGCGATGTCCGTCCGTCCGTCTGTTTGTCTGTTTGTCTGTCTGACTGTTGAAAACACTCTAACTTTTGAAAGACTTTACGGAGGCTCCTGAAGTTTGACATATATGTTGGGCATTTATCTGGTCAGGTTGGTATTGCAAGCCAGCGAAATCGGTCCTGTGGTTAAAAGTTATGAGCAAAAGACTGAATTTCGGCAAGGGTTTTTCGTGAATTTATGAGATAAAAAACACGTTAACTTTCGAAAGACAAAAGTTGGCATATATATTTGACGTTTTCCAGGCCTGGTTCGTATAGAATTTCAGCCAAATCGGTCGAGTGGTTCAAAAGTTATTAGCAAAACCGTGAATTTAGTTTCACCTTAAATTCACGTGTTGCAAACCCGTTAAACATGTTTTAAAACATTGGTAAGACACAAAAATTATTTTACAACGTATTTTTGTCACTCAAAAAAATTTTTAGACTAAAAAATTCACTCGAAAAAATTTTACACTCGAAAAAAAATTTAGTAAATTATGTTTTTTTTTTTCAAAAATTACAAAAAAAAAAAAAATTTAACACAAAATAAAATATTTTTAATCAAAAATGTTATTTTTTTACGTGGGCTTTATGAAGGGTATTCATAGATTCGGCCAAGACGAATTTAACTTTTCTACTTGTTTTTTCTATTTTTTACATAACATACTCAACAGTTTGTCAACTTTTGAGATGAATTCAGTAAAAACAATAATTTTTGTCCGAAAAATCAACACCTGTGGGCCAAAACCGCGATTTCGGAATTTTTTATAAGCCGTTATCATTATTAAATCATGTTAAAAATTTACCGATGTCGTAAATGAAATCATAATGTCGCAAATGAAATATTTTTTTTTAATGCAAAACCCTCTATCTGATAATTTTCATTCATGGCTTTAATATTTTTGAGAAACCAAACCCTCTATCTATCATAAAATCCCCAATAGTGCAAAATTTTAAAAACAAATTATATGTGAGATTCAGAAGTTGATTTAAAAAAATATTGTAGAATATCGAATTTTGAATATAGGCCCTCGATATTCAAATGTGATTTTCTTGACAAATCATGAAAAACGCAATTTTATTTTTGTGTGGATAGACAAACATCTGTAATTAAAAAAAAAAAGGAAAAAAGAAAAATAAAGTGGCCGGATTTTTTTACAAATTGACTTTTTTAAAATAAAGAAAAATTTCATCACGGGCTCTAAAATTTTTCCAAAAATACAAAATTTAATAGATAGCACACTGAAAAAAAAAGCTTCGTGAAAATAATGAAAATTGGCATAAGCTTAATGAAAAATGACTCACGTTTTCAACCGAAGACAGGTTTCATTTGATCAATGAAACTGGTGTCATATAAGTTCCATTCAATGAAAACTTACATGGAAATAATGAAAATATTCGTTGCACTTGTTTAAGAAATTTAATGAAGTTTTTCATTAAATGTATGAAAATTATCATTTACTAAATGTGGAGTAGCAGTAGGCAATACCATATTCGCATTCATTTAAACTAGTTTAATTATTCGTTTTCCCCATACAATTTATCTGCCAAAACTAAACGTCGCACAGTGGGGAAAATGGACTTTTTTTGTCCAATTTTGCCTACAGGTCGCAATTCTTAACCGATTTTAGTTTTTCTTTTTTTTTTTAAATTTAACCAATAAAATTCCTCATCGGTCTGTCATGGTGGATTTCTAAAAATCGTTTTTGTTTTATTTGAATAATTTTTTAAAGTTCAGAAAATTTTAATTTTTTTAGAATTTTTTCTCTAAAAAATGTAATAGGCAGGGGACGAATAAGCTGTATGGACAAAATTAAAGGTATTTGAACCTCTTATAAATGACATTAATAGCATTTGTTAATTTATTGTTATTTTGGTTTTTATAAACATATGAAAACTTAAAAATGTTCACTTTTAAGTACCAATATCATTTTAAATAATGTGCCAATTTCAATGAGATTTTTTTTAGATTAAAGCTTATCATTTTCTAAACCATTATTGGTAAGCAAAGTATTTTTGCAAAATTGTTTAAATCTTTTTTTCGAATTTACAATGTAACAACTTTTTTTTTTTTAAAACAGACTAAGGTAAAGATAAGGTAAGATAAGGTAAAATTTAAGCAAAAAATAAAATATTTTTTGAAAAAAATTTTGTGTACCAATTATGACTAAGCAAAACATAAGCTTTAATCTAAAAAAAGATTTTATTGAAATTGGTTGATTATTTTTAAAGATATAGGCTTTTAAAAGTGAAAATTCTTGAATTTTTGTCTGGTTATAAAAACCAAAATAATAATATATTTTCAAATACTAATCATGTCGTTTATAAGGGGTTCCAATACCTCTAATTTAGTCTATAAAGCATATTCATCCCATACCTATTACATTTTTTATTGCAAAAATACTGAAAAAATTAAAATTTTCTGAACTTTAGGAAAATATAAAAAGTAGTCCGAATTTTTTTTTCAAAAATCCACCATGACAGATCGATGCGGAATTTTATTAGCTAAAATACAAAAAAAGAAAAACCAAAATCGGTTAAGAATTGCGACCTGTAGGCAAAATTGGACAAAAAAATTCCATTTTTTCCCACTGTGCGTCGTTTAAATTTCGTTTAAATACAATTACAATTGTTTGGCGAAAACGAAAAATTAACTAGTTTAAATGAATACGAATATGGTATTAGTGAGAAAAGTTACAACCCAAAGTTTTAATTTAAATGTTCATTAATAACAATTTTTGATGAGTTACGTATAACCGTCACTGAAATACTATTTAATTAACGTGATTACGAAGTAGAAAAAAACACTTTCACATTTTATTTATCGTTTTCACTTAGTTTTCTCACACAAAATTTTACTCCAATTGTAATACATAAGTAAACCACGAAGTACTATAACACAGCGCGATTTTTTTAGTAAATGTGAAATTAATAATTTACGATTCTTTTTAAATTTCGTATAAAAAAGTCTGAAAAATTGACGAAACAAGTCACTAAAAAAAATTATTTGTTGAAATATAAACTCCAACTTTAAAGTCGCACACACTACATTGTGGGCGTTTGCTCCCGACAAAAGTGGTACCACTGGACTCTGGATGAGGTCCTTAGTCGATGCACAAAGTTTCATCAGATTTGAAGGGGTGTAGAAAAACTTCACTTAAGGCAAAACCACAAAATAAACAACACATTTACATTTTTTTTATTTATGTTTCACTCAGTTTTCTCACACAAAATTTTACATCTTTATATCTTTAATTTTAATTGCATAATTAAAACAACGAAATAATATAAAACACTCGAATTTTATTAATTACATTTCATTTTAAGTATCGTGAAAAAGTCTATCAATTTCACAACAAAACCCGTGCCTCTTTACCAGCTGTTTTTTTTTTTTTTTTGTTTTCTTTACATTTGTCGCGTTTTTCTAAGACTAACCAGACGCGACACGACAGTTGTCAAAAAACAACAAATATTATAAACAAAATTTAATGACATTTTTTAATGAAATTATGAAATCTAATGAAGAAAATTTAATGAAAGTTGTTCCTAATATGCATGATATTTTATTAAGCTTCTGAATTCCTGCATTGGTTAAATGAAAACAAAATAATGAATTCGTTTCATTTATATCACGAAGGTTTTTTTTTTCAGTGCACATAACACAACAAGTAAAAAAGTTAAATTCGGCCTTGCCGAATGTAGTGATACCCTCCACAATTTCAAAAAGATTATTGCAAAAAAAATTATTTAAACGGAAATTACTTTTGAAAAAAAAAAACTTTTTTAAAAAAAAAATTCCGCGAAAAAAATTTTGGTAAAAAAAAAAACCGCGATTTTTTTCTTTTTTTGTCAAAAAATATTTTCGTACTTGTTTAAATACCATTTGGTGTTCAATTATGTTCACATATGTCAACCAGAAGCCGAATTAAAGCATTTTGTATTTTTAGGTTATGTTGAATGTACTGAAATTTTTGAGGTGTGCTTACATTTTCGTTCATAACTTTTGAACCGCTGAGCCGATATCGCTCAAATGCAATACAAAACTTTTCGAGAGAACTTCCAATAAATATGTTAAGTTTTATCTCTGTGCAATATTTTATCCGTGACAGCATTTTCCACAGACAGACAGACGGACAGACTGACAGATGGACAGACGGACAGACAGACATCGCTGGAATGTCTTAAAATCGATCGGGCATCATGAATATATATACTTTATGGGGTCCCAGACCGATATTTCGATGAGTTATAAACGGAATGACAAACTTATATACAAATACCCTCTATCACTACAATCAAAATAATAACTCTGTTAAATTACAGAAAAACTCTGCTAATTTAACAGAGTACACCATACTTTTCCAGCTAACAACATTTCTTGGTAATTTTACTAAAAAACTCTGCAAAATGATTTTGACAAAAAAAAACTGTTAATTTACAGAGTTTATAGTAAAATATTTGTTAAATAAACTACCATTTAGCAAAGAAACTATGTAAATTTACATATATATTTGTAAAATGCATTTGATGCAAAAAAAAATTACAGAAAAAACTCTGTAAATTTACAGAGTTTAGTTAAATGCATGTTATTTTGTAAAATTTTTATAAGATTTCTGACAAGATTTTTTTTTAGCATTTTTTTTATTGCTACTTTTTCAACTTATTCTAAAAAAAAAAAAAACAGATAAAATTTTGATGTTTCGTAACAAAAACCAATACTACTCAAGACAGAAAACTTTTTTGGTTATAAAAAATACGAAGTATTTTGCTTAAATCTGTATTTTAGCAGAAAACTCTGTTAATTATCTGTTAAATTAAGATTACAAAGTAAAAAGTAATATAACAGAGAAAACTTTGTTTTTTTTTTGTCACAACAAAAAACAAAGTATTTTCTTTAAATCTGTATTTTGACAGAAAACGCTGTCAAATTTCTGTTGAATTGAGATTACAGTCATTTTACAGATTATTTTACAGAGTTATTATTTTGAGTGTAAGTGGAGGGTATAAAAATATTCAAGAAGGTAAATTTTTGAGATTGTGATGCATTTCGTTTTAATTTGATAAATATTTATTTAAGGAAACTCGACACAAATTTGACTATTTTCCAATATTTAACCACGCCTCCCAAGCCCAGTTTTTTTTGCAAATTGAAAAACCATAAACGCAATTTTCTTAATCCATACATCCTATTAAAAAATTTATGGGACACATGTTTTTCTGTAGCGGAATATTTGGTGTGGAATGCCTCATATATCCAAAAAATTAAGATTTTTGAATATATTAAGGGAACATTTTCTTGGCGGTAAGAATTTCTTTCATGTATTTGGGAATTTTTTTTAAGGAAACCTGTCAACTAATTAGCAGAACATAAACTAAAGTGTTTTCCTAACAGTTTAAAAAATGTTCATACTTATAGTTAAATTTTACAAATTTGTAAATATATTTTTAAACTACATATTAAATAAAAAAATATCCGCAAATTTAGTTATAGCTCTTTTTTGATCAAAAAAATTACAAATTCTTAAATAATTTTTACAAAAGAAATAAACAGTTTTCCTAGAATTTTTTTTGTTATTATTTTCTAAAATGGACACATAAGATTCTTATCGCATTAACAATGCATGAAAAAATAAAAAAAAAAGTAAAAACAAAAAAATAAAATGATTAATTAAGTAGCTACTTAGTTTCTCAAATAAACGACTTTTGATCCAGCATGTACTTATGTATTAAATTTTAAGTAAATACACATACATACAAACACTCTTAAGTATAAAACAATTTAGAAATAATAAAATTTAATAGCAAAAGGACAAAAATGATGTATTAAATTTTTATTTGCGTAATAAATGAGTATACAAACACACAACACTAACACTTGTATACAATAGAAAATATCTATGTATTTGTTGTATTCCTTTTAATACACAAACACACACAAACACACACATATATACAAACAAAAAAGCAAATATAATTTATGTAGCAAAAAAAAAAAAAATACTGAAATGCCATCAAAAATCAACCAGGAAACATAAATTTTACATAAAATTTAAATTCATAAGCTTCCTTTAGTTATTGTTATTGTTGTTAATATTTTTTCTCTGTTATTTTTGAAAAACATAAAACAAAAATTTATTACACACACACACACACACACATACATATAAAACTTGAGCTGTATATTTGCAATACCTAAATGGATATAATGGTTAATAACAACATTAGATAGAATGAAAGAGAAGCAAAAACAAAAAGTTAAATGCTAAAAAAATATTTCTAAATATACCCTGACAAAAAAATAATATCAACATAAATCTTTAAACATTTTATAAAGTGGGGACTTGGTCAACATTTTATACAATTTTCATAAATCATGATTACTTTCTGCTTCAATGTATCTTATTGGATTTCAGATTAAAAAAACATTTCTTCTGTTTTTTGATTGATTTATTTAAAGAATTTTCAATTAAAATTTGTGTTGGCATTTAAATTTTATAACTAAATAAATAAATAAAATATAAAGTGCAGTCAGTGATAGACCTAAATTTATTCACATTGTAAACAAATCTGCCAACTTCCAAATGAAATTCAGTTGATACAACAAAAAGTCTGTTGACACATTTTCATATAAGTTATTATAACTGAATATAGGTAGCCACAACTAAAATAAAGTTGCAGCAACTAAAAAGTTCAGTTGGATATATATTTTTTGTGTATTTGAATACTTTTTAAAAAAACATGACGATCGATCTGTATTTCTTGCTATTATTTAAACCCTCCAATCACAGTACACATAAAGTTTAATTAGCCAAGCAAATTTGAGTGACCACTTGTTAAAATTAAAATTAAAAAAACATTGTTATTTTCTTATTGACACAATTAAAAATTTGCTTAACATTTTTTTTTTAATTTAAGTTAATAATTTAATTGGTCTATTTGGGGCACATCTTCCCCTCGCGATAAATGTTTGCAATTTTTATAACTATTTAGTTGATTTTTTTTCACATTCACGCCCACAAAAGAGGTCAGGACCGACAAATTTTTTAATCTCCTGGGAAAATCTGCAGGACTTGAAACAATTTCTGACACAAAAAAAGTTTCAATTGGGTAAAGACTATTTAAAAACTGGCGTTTTTATACCCTCTAACAAAATATAGGATCGTGAATAACTTTTTACTCTCGCTCACTCTTTCTCACGACGGAAACTTACAAACATACTCACTTTTGAGCATAATTTTCAAAAGTTCGAAAGAATTAATTCTATAATTCAATTTTCTAATTCGAATTAAAAAAATAGAATTTGGCATTCCCTAAAATCATTCAACTTTCAAAATCACTGAATTAATTCTTTCAAGAATTCATTCCTTAAGAATGATCATTCAACTTGAATCATTATTTTTTTTATCCAAATCAATCTACTACAAATTGAATGATAAAATTTTCTTATCATTCAATTTATAACAGTGATGCGCAACACACATACATACACATTTATGCTTGTGTGGGAAGCAGCAGACGAGACGTCGACAAAACAACAGCCGATCGTGTACACACGAAGATGTTTAAAATACACACAACCAACACATTTTTGAAAATATAAAGGAAATGAAATAAAAAAATCATCATTCAATTTGTAATATATTTGAATGATGAACAATTTTGATCATTCAATTGAATGATTATCTTGCAAGGAATTAATTCTCTTGGGAATTAATTCAATTTCATTTAAGCTTTGAGAATTAAGCCTTTGAATTAATTCGTGTTGAATGCTAGTACGGAATGATAATTCTAAACTTTTAAAAACAGAATTGAACTTTTTGGGAATTAATTCTCAACAGAATTAATTCGTTTGAAGCTCTGATATTCTTACTACCACACTCCCTAACAATCACGTGAGTAAATTTAGCTCAACTTATACCAGGCGCGGATCCACGGGGGGAATGAAATTTCCCCTCCCCCCAAACCGAATTCGAAAGAAAACAAGTAAGAAAGTTATAGTCGGTCAAGACCGACCATATGATACCCTACACCAGTATTTTCCGGAAAATGGGTCCCAAGTCCAAACATGGACCGATTGTATCTGTCTTTTGTTAGATCTTTATTTAGTGTAGAAAACACACACAGATCAATTTTAAGTGGAATTGGTTTATTTTTTTTTGTCAATAGAACAATTTAACTGAATATGGGTCGAAATTTTTATATGGGGGACTAAGTCCAAAAATGGTCCAATTATATTCCGATTTGATAAGGTTGCTAAAGTACACGTTTAGCACCTAAAAATAAATTTTTTATCAAATATTTCCATTTTTATGAATTTTGAGGGAATTATGTGAATATCGGGAAGGTGGTTTGTATGGGGACTACCAGAAGGACTGACCCGATTCCTTTGAAATTTGGAATGGTCCAATTATATTCCGATTTGATAAGGTTGCTAAAGTACACGTTTAGCACCTAAAAATAAATTTTTTATCAAATATTTCCATTTTTATGAATTTTGAGGGAATTATGTGAATATCGGGAAGGTGGTTTGTATGGGGACTACCAGAAGGACTGACCCGATTCCTTTGAAATTTGGAATGGTGATTTGTGCATACAAAATTTGATTACTTGCTGAATTTCAAAGCGATATCTATTATAATACGGTTATTAGAGTCATTAAAGCCGAATCCAAAGGGGGCGTTTGTATGGGGGCTAGGTCTTAACATGGACCGATTTTCTCCAATTTCAATAGGCTTCGTCCTTGGGCCAAAAGATGCTTAAGTTTCAAATTTCAAGTCAATTGATTGAAAATTGCGACCTGTATCGTGCTTAAACCGATAGATGGACAGACGGACGGACGGACGGACGGACGGACAGACGGACGGACGGACGGACATCGCTAAATCGACTCAAAAAGTTATTCTGAGTCGATCGGTATACTTGAAGGTAGGTCTAGGACCAATATTTCGGGTAGTTACAAACATCAGCACAAACTCAATATACCCTGTACCACAGAGTGGTGTAGGGTATAAAAAGAAAAAGGAAAAAAGGAAAGATAGAAAACAGAAAGGAAAAAAAGAAAAAAAGGAAAAGAAAGAAGAGGAAAGGAGATAGAAAAAGGAAGTGAAAAAGAAAAGGAAGTAATCTGAGAATTTTATTTGTGAAAAATGTTCGAGAATCTTAAAATGTTTCTAAAGGAAAAATGTCTAAAAATATTGGAATTTTTCTATATGAAATAATTTGAGAATTTTTCTTTAGGAGAAATTTGAGAGTTTGTCTTCAAAAAAATATAGAATTTTTCTAAAGGAAAAATCTGAGAATTTTTCTGTAGGAAATTTTATTTTTAGAAATTCTTTTATGAAAAGTGCCTAAAAATCTTAAAATTTGGAATAATTTGCAAATTTTTCTAAGAATTTTTCTTACACTCAAAAAATTTTGTAGATAAATTCCAGTGAATATTCACTTAAAACAAATGAAATTTTATTTAAAAACCATTCCACTGTTTTTTCATTTAAAATAAAAACATATTACAGTCAATTTTAAATGTTAATTTAATGACTAACCAAAACATTAAAAAACTAGTGAATATTCCCTTATTTGTTTGATGAGTTTATTTTGGCTTGAGGTTATGGGGTTTTATATATAAAATAAAAATTCAAAAAAATTTTTTTTATGAAGTTTTTATTTAAATATATTTATTTTTTCCAATATTTCTATCAGCATCGCTGATCATCTTCAGGGATCTGACAAAGATATACATATAACAATAATTAAATTTTATAATTTTATAAACAAAAATATTAACACAAATATCACACAAAAAAATAAATAAAACACAATAAAACATAAAAAACAATAATTACATTTAAAATATTTTTAAACCGACGTTGAGTTGAGGACTTCCTTACTCCTTTGTAAATTTTTGTCAACTAATTTTTGTTTTGTTTGTCTGTGCTTGTCAACTATGTGTCTATATATTGGAGCTATTCTCTCTGTATCTGTTTTAAAATTCAATCTCATATTAATAGGGGTATTGATGATGTGGAGCATCTCCAGCGTGTATCTTTTGGTGTAATGCCTTTCTTCTTGTAAAACTTTTACGCCTTCAAAATTTGGTTTATGACCAGTTTTTACACTGTGTGCAGCTAGAGCCGTTTTTTGTTCCAAAGGTTTGTCTACTGCTTTATGATCTGACTTATGCGAAGAAATTCAAAAAAATTAAAGAATAAGACTTGTAAAAGGAGAAAAAGAAAAGGAAATGATGCGAGATTTTTTTTTTAAGAAAAATGTCAACATTTTTTATATCGTATAATATTTGAATCTTAGAATTTTTTTTATAAGAAAAATGTCTGGGCATCTTAAAGAATTTTTCCAATAAAAAAATGTATTAGAATCTGAGATTTTTTCAAAAGATAAAAAATACACAGAATCTGTGACTTTTTCTATATGAAAAATGTCTCGGAATCTGCGATTTATTGTATTTAAAAAGTCTCAGAATCCAAGAATTTTTCTTTAGAAATTTTTCTTTAGAAAAATGTCTTAAATTCTGAGGTAATGTCTTAGAATCTGAGAAGTTTTCTGTATCTCAACCCTTATGAACCGATTTGCATGAAACTTAAAATATAACAATTCTAAGGTTGGGTTGTCTCAGCTTATCGGCCATATCTGGGATTTAGGGGTTCAACGAAACGATATAATGTTTTCATATGAGAAGAAAGGATTTTTTAATGCCTATCCAACGGCCTTGTAAAACTTTGGCTTCGCTAAATATTTTTTTTACGAAAATGTGTAAATTTTGGGGGTATTTATGTGAAGACATAGATCTACGATATCCATATTAATATAAAATAATGTTTATTAAATTTTAGTCGACACGTATTTTAGTTCTAGACGATATTCCTGTTAGTTCGGAATCTATCGAAATTTTCCCGAAGGCCCATTGTTTCTGTAAGTTTAAGGAAAAATGTCCCAGAATCTGAGAAAATGTTTTCACTATTTCTGTAGGAAAATGTCTGAGACTCAGACTCTGAGACTCTTTCTAAGGAAATAATGTCTCAGTAACTAAGAGCTTTTTTATTAGGAAAATGTCTCAGAATCTAAGACTTTTTTGGAGGAAAATATCTTATTCTCAGACTTTTCAATAGGAAATATATCTCAGAAAAAGCTTGAGAATCTTAGACTTTTTGTAAGGAAAAGTGATTTAGAAAAACATACTTTTTATTTAAAAAAATGTCTTAGAATCTAGGAAACTGCATCAAAAAATTTTAAAAAGTACTTACATTATTCTAATATCATGTATTTTCTATAGAATACTTTTTCAATACCTGAAATTAGAATAGAAAGAAATATTTCGGAACCTAAGATGTTTTCTTTGGGCAAAAAGCCACTAAATCTGAAATCTATTCTATACGAAGAATTTTCCTAAATATAGAATTTTGTGGTGGAAAAATTGCCTAATTATCTGAGAATTTTCTATATGAAAACGTACCAGAATCTGAAAATTTATTTTTTGGCAAGAATTTTTTAAATTCTAAAAGATTTTCTGCAACAAATTTCCTTAGAACCTCAAAACTTTTCGATTGGGATAATGTCTTAGAATCATTAACTTTTTCTTTGAGCAAATGGCTCAGAAAAATTTTAAAATCAGAAAACTTTTTTTGGAATAAACATGTCTTAGTACAAATATATTTTCTATTGAAAAATTGTTTCATAATCTGGGTCTCTTGCAGTCAGAAATATGTTTTAGAATCTGAGAATTTCTTGAGGAGACAGTTTTCAAAACATTTAATATTTTCTTTAGTTCTGAAAGAAATGTTTCTATAGAAAAAATAATACAAACCACTAAAAAAGCTCAGATTTGGAACATTCGTTATTCAAATACGACCTAAGTTTCCCTGCAAAAAAAAAATTTTTTTTTGACCCCCTCAAACGCAGAAGCTGGATCCGCGTCACATACACTCACACAAGCATCACTCACACTCATGTTTCATGAGTGTGAGTGATGTTTCATTGAAACATGAGGTGAAAGTAAATAACACAAACTCACGCAAAAAATTGACTCACGTAAACTCACTTTCGCAAAAATCTTGCGCACGCACATTTACTCACAATTTTTTCCACTCACAATCACGTAGTAATAGTAAGGTCCATTCACACTCACGCGTGAATTACGCACTAATCTGCTCAAATGCCCATCTCAATTTGTCATTTCGTGAATAACGCATCGGAATATCGGTCGGGGACCCTATAATGTATATATATTTTTGATCAGTGATCGATTTTGTAAACGAAACATTTTTATTCCAAATGAAGTTCATCGATCCGGACGTGTACCAAGGAGATCAGGAATGTATTTTTAGCATGATGATTTTTTTAGGCTGGTGTCTAATTTTAAAAAAGTTGCAGGACGCGACCTCAATTTGACTATATAAGATAACGATTAACAAAAAAGAAAATAAGAATTACTGTTTTCATTTCCTTAAACCAAAAATTTTAGTAATTTTTGTAACTTGATTAATAATTCACCTCGTGTTGAATACAAAAATATTCACCAGATGGCGAATAAAACGTAACATAATTATTTTTCATCAAAAAAAAATTTTTTTTAATTAATATTTTTTTCATAAAAATTTTTTTTTCAACAATATTTGGTTTTCATCAATATTTTTTTTTCATCAATATTTTTTTCATAATTTTTTTTTTCTTCAATATATTTTTTTTTCATCAATATTTTTTTTCATAAATTTTTTTTTTCTTCAATATTTTTTTCTACATCAATATTTTTTTTCATCAATATTTTTTTCATCAATATTTATTTGCATCAATATATTTTTTTATTTGTTTTTTTTTTCTGTAAGTAAAGATCGAGCTCTGGCTCTAATTATTTTTTTTAAAGTTCAAGTTGAAAAAATGCAGAAGAAAAATTTAATTCCTTAAAATTATAGACATTTCTGGTATCGTATACCGATTTCAAACACTCTAGTTAGTGTTAACATCAGCAGGATTTTAAATGTCGGTTTGTCTTGTTAATGGAATTTTTTTTTTATATATGTGAATATTTTATTCTGTAGAAACTTTAAATATTCACAAATATAAAAAACAATTTCCATTAACAAGACAAACCGACATTTAAAATCCTACACTCAAAAAAATAAAACTGTAAAGTTAACTAATTTTTTTTTGTTAACTCGAGTTTACTGGCTTTTTAGCAAATTTTTAGTTAAAATCAGCGTTTTAACTACTTTTTTTAGTTAAGTTCAATTTACGAAAATACTAGTTTTGAACAAATTTTGAATTAATTTTTTTTGTTGACTTCAAAACTGTGTTTACGAATTTTTACTAATTAATTTGCTGATTTTTCGTAACAAATTTGTTAAGTGGAATTTCTTGCGAAGCCTCCTATGCAAATCTCATAAGTTCTACTTAAGCTGATGAAAAAATAGAAAAAATAAGCTTTTAATTTTTTACAAAATATTTTCTAAATTTAAGTTTACGAAAAGTAACAAAAAGTTTAGCTGAATTCAACTAATTTTTTTGTTAATATATGTACATAAAAACGTTACGAAATTTCAGCTAAATTTTTAGTTAAAGTTACGGTTTTTTTTGCTAAATTCGTTCTACGAAAAGTTAACTAAATATTTTTAGTTAAATTAACTAAAAATTTAGTAGGCCCAAAATCAGGTGCTTTTTTAGTTAAAATTAACTAAATTTTTTGTTAACTTTACAGTTTTTTTTTTTTGAGTGTACTGACGATAACACTAACTGGAGGGTTTTAAATCGGTATGAGAATACCAGAAATGTCTATAATTTTTAGAAATTCAATTTTTCTTCTGCATTTTTTCTACTTGTTCACTTATAACAAATATTGTTTTCAACAATATTTTTTTTTTTCATCAATATTTCCATATCCATATTCTTTGTTCATCAACATTTCTTACAATATTTTATCAATAATCTTTTTTCATTAAAAACTTTTTTTCAACACAAACTTTTTTATCGGCAAACACAGACACATAGATAGATGGATATCAGTAGAATGTCTTAGAAATCTTAACGGATCAGTAATATATAAACGTAATGGGGTCCTTGACCGATATTTCGTTGCGTTTTGCATGGAATGACAAATTAATATATCTTTTTTTTCTAGAAAATTTTTGCTTTAGAGAGAACACCTATTTATACAGCAAAATATTATCATGATTCAATGGTTTGGGCAAGAGTAGAAACTTCGCAAACTTTTTTGGCCCGCCCCTTTTTGGGACAAGTGTAGTGTTTTCCAGCAGAGGAACTTGTCAATTACAAAGCCGCGCAGATGATTAATTCGAGGGACATACGTTCTTGCGCCATAAACATTTTCGAAGATAGTCTCGCAGCTCTGAAGGCCTTGTAATCAAACACGGTAGAATAGGAAATCGTTAGGAACTGTATGAATCAATTTACCAAATCCGCAGCACACAGTCAAACTAATCTCGGTCCCTGGACAGATTAGGGTTGCCAGCAACAAATTGGCTAAAGAGTGGGGAGGGGAAATGTTAAACCTAATATTTTAGTTCCTTTAGTGGAGTTAATGAATGAAATTGACAATCTATCAGGGAATAGAATTTCGTATAGAAATGGTAATAGGTTCTGAGATATTTTTGGTATAGAAAGTCTCAGGTTCTGGGAAGTTTTTCTTATGGAAATAGTCAAAGGTTTTGAGACAATTTTCGTAAAGAAAAAGTTTTACGTTCTGAAACATTCTTCGTATAGAAAAACTAAAGATTCTGAAACATTTGTTCTGTATAAAAAAAAATATCAGATTCTGAGATATTTTTAGCATAAAAAAAGTCTTAGATTCTGATACATTTATCGTATAGAAAAAGTTTCAGATTCTGAGACATTTTTCGTATGGAAAAAGTCTCACATTCTGAGACATTTTTCGTATCAGATTCTGAGACGTTTTTCGTGTAGAAAAAGTTTTCGATTTTCGTATTGAAAAAGTCTCAGAATCTGAGACATTTTTCATATAGAAAAAGTCTCAGATTCTAAGACATTATTCTTATAGAAGAAGTCTCAGATTCAAAAATATTTTTCGTTTTGAAAAAGTCTCAGGTTCTGAGACAGTTCGTGTAGAAAAAGTTGCATATTCTGAAAAGAAAATATTTTTTTCTTTTCATGTGACCTTTTACTTACCAGTAAAGCCCCAATTCTTGTGTCCCCAAGGGCTCCCCCCATACCTTTAGACGGCCCTATTTAGGTCCTATAGGACCAAAACTTGTATATGCAGGGCCGCTGGCTATCCGGTTAAACCTATCCTAAGACAGCTGTCCTCCTTAAGTGTGCTCTTTTTTTTAAATTAATTAAATTATATAATTTTCTGGTTATTATTGTCCTCTTGTTAGGATGTAATTGTCATTATTTTTTGTTGCTGCTTTTTATTTATATTTCAACAGGAAAAACAACTACAATAACAATAGAATAAATACACACATACATACAAATGCTACACTTAAGTATAATAAAATGCCATTTTATTTGAATGATGACGATGGTGATGACGACAATAACAGAAAAATACAAACACAAACTATAGTGTAGATATGTATGTACTGTCTCTCTTAAAATATTTAATTAAATGAAATGAAATTTTTAACCTCAAGAGTGTCGGTACAGGATTTATTGCCACTTGTATACTCACCACGTAGTGGCAAGGACAAATTAGTTTGTCCTTTCGTTTGTAACTTATAGAAATATTTGGCTAGAAACCCATAAGGAACATATGTACGTATATTTATCATACTCTCAGCGATATCAATGGAATTAGCTATGCTTGTCGGTCTGTTGAAATCAATTTTATAGAAAAACAAGAACATTTTCAGAACTGATAAAAATTCTATGATATTTGTCATGATCCTAAGTAGTTTGTATGTACATATGGGAGAAATCGATTTAAGGCATCAAAAGATATGAGTAAAAATGAAATGTGCATGATTTTCCAATTTAATTTTAACAAGTAGAAAGTTAAATTCGACTTGGCCGAACCTATGAATAACCTCCACAATGCCCTTTTTAAGTGATAGTAAATTTTCTAACGAGAAAAAAATAAAATGTTTGATTAGAAATATTTTCTTTCGTGTAAAAAAACTTTTTTTTAAGTAATTTTTGAAAAAAAGAAAAATAATTTACTAAATGTTTTTTGAGTGTAAAATTTTTTTCGGGTGTATTTTTTTTTTGGTGTAAAAATATTTTTAAGTGACAAAAATACGTTGTAAAATATTTTTGTGACTTACTAATGTTTTTAAAACATGTTTAACGGGTTTTCAACACGTGAATTTAAGGTAAAACTAATTTGAAATTCATGGTTTTGCTAATAACTTTTGAACCACTGAACCGATTTAGCTGAAATTCAATACGAACCAGGCCAGGGGAGCTACAAATATATATGAGAAGCTTCAGCATCCTCGGAATTGTCTTTCGAAAGTTAGCGTGTTTTTTATCTAGTAAATTCACGAAAAACCCTTGCCAAAATTCAGTCTTTTGCTCATAACTTTTGAACAACCGGACTGATTTCGCTCGAATGCAATAGCAACCTGACCAGGGAAATGTCCAACATACATGCCAAACTTCAGGAGCCTTCGTAAAGTCTTTCAAAAGTTAGCGTGTTTTCAACAGACAGACAGACGGGCGGACATCGCTAGATCTTCTTAAAATTGATCGAGGATCATGAATACCCAGCAAATTTTTGCATTACTAGTAATGAGTATAGTAATTAGTAATAATTATTGGTATGTACTTACTCATTGCATGAAACACTACTTATTCTATAAAGGCCGTGAGACAAAAATAATTAGTGCCTACAAGCTAACGAGTAGGGAGATTAAAAACTACTTACCTGTAACGAGTCAAATAAGTAGTTACTTATAAGGAATAAAATAAATAGTTGCAAACAAAGTTTGAAATAACTATTTATCATTTGATTATTCGTTTTCGCGAAACTTTAAGCTTAAAAGGTAAAACAAATATTGTTTTTTTTTCTGATTGGACTTAATTTCCCAAGTGAACTTGCCAATAAGTATTTATTTTTAACATTCTCAATAACTTATTATTTATATTATTGCAAATAAGTACTTACATATTACAATATAAACCACTAGTTGCTTTTTGGACTAAAGTAATGCAGTGGGTAATGAGTAGTTGTTATAAGTAATGTAATTGGCAGTCATTACTTTTCACAACACATTACCTAGTTTTTGCTGGGTATATATGAGGCATTCCATGTGAAATCGGACATTTTGAAAAAATTTTTTTTAGATTTTCCCAATTTATTTACAGTTTTTAGTACCCTTCGAAAACTCCTTCGTGGTAAATTTTCAGATTTTTTTGATGACCCGTTCAAAAGATATCGAATTTTTAAATATTTGTAGTTTGTTCCTTTACTCAAATTTCTTTTACTCATAACTTCTTCAATAATGGTCCAAATTTAAAAAAAAATCCCAAAAAATTCTTAAAAGCGCTCTAGTATGCGATTTTTAAGTTTTTAAATTTCAATCTCATTTTTGAAAATGTTTGTACTCTTCGATTTTTTTGAAATTTTTTTGTGTAAAACTTCAATCAATTCTACAAATTTTTTGCCCAGGAGGATCGTGGATAACGATTATTACTATTTTTTAAAATTTTTTGAAAAATTTTTTTTGTAATTTTTCAATCTTAAAATCATTTCTACTGCTCCAATGGTGCGTCATAGAGGGGTCATTTAGAAGACCGACAGCCCTTAACTTTTACGTCTTAACATTTCTTTGGAACAAACCAATACCCTATCTTCAATTTCTAAGGGAGCTCCCACACAAAACGACATTATTTAAATTTGCTCCAACCGCTCTAACTGCCCTAATAGTGCCCTTAGAGCAACAAAATGTATAACCGACCCACAATATTTTTTTAGTCCAAACATTTTCTCTGAACAAACCTACCCTCTATCTCTAATTGTTAAGGCGGTCCCCATACAATTTTTTTTATTTTTTGTAAATTTGTTTTATTTAATCAGCTTCTACCGGTCCAATGGTGCGTCCGAGAGAGGTCATTAGTGAGACCGACCCCCATTTATTTTTAACCTCAAACATTTTTGTAAAACATACCACAGCCCTATCTCCACTCGCTAAGTAGGCTTCCATTCAAAATTGCATTTTTATAAAATTTGCTCCAACTGCTATTTGTATGGGAACCTACTTAGGGAGTGGAGATAGGGCGTAGGTATGTTTTAAAAAAATTGTGTAGGGTAAAAATAAATGGGGTTGGTCTCACAAATGACCCCTCTCGGACGCACCATTGGACCGGTAGAAGCTGATTAAATAAAACAAATTTACAAAAATTAAAAAAAAATTGTATGGGGACCGCCTTAAAAATTTGAGATAGAGGGTAGGTGTGTTCAGAAAAAATGTTTGGATTAAAAAAAAGTTGTGGGTCGGTCATACATTTTGTTGCTCTGAGGGCACTATTAGGGCAGTTAGAGCGGTTGGAGCAAATTTAAAAAATGTCGTTTTGTGTGGGAGCCCCCTTAGAAAATGGAGATAGGGTATTGAAATTTTAAGACAAAAAATGAATGGGGGTCGGTATTATAAAGGACCCCTCTAAGACGCACCATTCGAGCAGTAGAAATGATTTTAAGATTGGAAAATTACAATTAAATTTTTTAAAAAAAATTTAAAAAATAGTAATAATCGTTATTTCACGCTCCTCCTGGGCAAAAAATTTGTAGAATCGATTGAGGTTTTACACAAACAAATTTCAAAAAAATCGAAGGGTACAAACATTTTCAAAAATGAGATTTAAATTTTAAAACTTAAAAATCGCACACTAGAGCGCTTTTAAGAATTTTTTGGATTTTTTCTTTTAAAATTACGTAAAAAAACCAAAATTTAAAAAAAAAAAAAAATTAATTTGGATCATTATTGAAGAAGTTATGAGAAAAAGAAGTTTGAATAAAGGAATAAACTACCAATTTTTAAAAAGTCGATATCTTTTGAACGGGTCATCAAAAAAATCTGAAAATTTACCACGAAGGAGTTTTCGAAGGGTATTAAAAACTGTAAACAAATTGGGAAAATCTAAAAAAAAAATTCAAAGTGTCCGATTTGACATGGCATTCCCCATATATATAGTTATGATATTCTCAGCGATATGAATAGAATTAGCTATGCTTGTCTATCTGTTGAAATCAAGTTTATAGAAAAATAAGAACATTTTCCGAACTGATGGAAATTCTACGATATTTGTCATGATCCTAAGTAGTTTGTATGTAAATATGGGAGAAATCGATTCAAGGCATGAAAAGATATGAGCAAAAATTAAATGTGCATGATTTTTTAAAATTAAATATTAATTTTATTCCACCTTTCCAATTAAATTATAAAAAAAAATAGTCGTGACCTGAATTTTTCTTTAATTAAAATTCTTCTTTAATAATTTCCAATATTTCGCTACTCTTTGAGTATAATGCATTTTAAATAAAAACACAAAATTCTAAAAATTAACGTTTTTTATAATCCTTCATCATAAATTGTATCAGTACAATTTATAATGACGAGTTATAAACAGGACAATTTATGATGATTTATAAACAACGCTAATTTTTTGAATTTTTTGATTTCTATTTAAAATCCAATATACTCCCCGAGAATGCTACTTGAAGAGTAGCGAAATATTTGAAATTAATAAAATAAAATTTAAATTAAAGCAAAATCCAGGCCTCGAGCTCAAGCAATATAGTTTTATAATTAAATATTAATATATCATCAGCTCTGTAGTAAATATTTTCAGGATTGAGCAAATTGTTTACTCAATATAAATCGTTTCCACCCAAAAAAAATGTTTAAAAAAAAATTGCCTTTACATTTTGCAGGGATCTTCAAATTCAGCCAAGACGAATTTAATTTTCTTACTTGATTTTTATTATATTCTTGTATTTTTTTTTCTTCTCTTTCTAGGTAATGTATTCTAGATTTTACTTCTGTTAACTACTCGTACAATCTACCACAAGCATACTCTAACAATAATACTTACAACCTCATATAAAATTTGTGGCAAATTGAAGGAATTGAAAACCAAAGAACCAAAAAAAAAAAATCGGATTTAAAAATTCACACCCAAATTCAATTAGTAAGTGTTGACATTTTCATTTCTCTTTCCCTATAGATCAAGATGATGATGATGATGAAAAAATGTGAATGTTGTTGATTTTGTGATTCATTACACTGAGCAACATTAAAATTATATTATTATTTGACAATGTTTGCGATTTTAAGAAAATTTAAACCAAAAAAAAAAAAAAAAACAAGTAGAAAAGTTAAATTCGACTTTGCCGAATCTATGAATACCCTCCACAATGCATTTTTTTAAAGGGTAGTACATTTTTTAACGTGAAAAAATTAACAATTTTGATTAGAAATATTTTATTTTGAGTAAAAAACTCTTTTTTTGTCATTTAAAAAAAAAAAAAAAAAAAAAATACTATTTTTTTTTTTTTGAGTGTAAAATTTTTTTCGAGTGTAATGTTTTTTTTACTGTAAAAATATTTCTGAGTGAATGCACGTACGTATGTATGTTACACAAAATATTGTAATTTTTGTAAAAAAAAAAACTAAATTTTTTTTTGTGTACATTTTTTTTGAGTGTAAAATTTTTTTTTAGAGTGTAAAATTTTTTTTGAGTGTAAAATTTTTTTCGAGTGTGGTTTTTAAGTTACCAATGCTTTAAAAACTAAACAAGTTTAAAAAGCATTGCTTAAAATTTAAACAAGTTTGAATAGCATTGGTTAGTTACCACCAATGCTTTTAAAACTTGTTAAAACACGTGGCATTTTAGATGAAACTAATTTGAAATTCAGGGTTTTGCTTATAAACTTTGAACCACTGGACCGATTGAGCTGAAATTTAAAACCAAACAGACCCGGGGAACGGCAAAGATACATGCCAAGCTACATGCCAAGTAGTCTCATTATTGTCTTTCGAAAGTTATCGTGTTTTTTATCTCGTAAATTCGAGAAACACCCTTGCCGAAATTTACTCTTTTGCTCATAACTTTTGAACCACTGGACCGATTTGGCTGGATTGCAATACCAACCTGACCAGGTAAATGACAAACAAATATGCCAAACTTCAGTAGCCTCTGTAAAGTCCTTCAAAAGTTAGCGTGTTTTCTACGGACGGACAGACAGACAGACAGACAGACAGACAGACAGACAGACAGACAGACAGACAGACAGACAGACAGACAGACAGACAGACAGACAGACAGACAGACAGACAGACAGACAGACAGACAGACAGACAGACAGACAGACAGACAGACAGACAGACAGACAGACAGACAGACAGACAGACAGACAGACAGACAGACAGACAGACAGACAGACAGACAGACAGACAGACAGACAGACAGACAGACAGACAGACAGACAGACAGACAGACAGACAGACAGACAGACAGACAGACAGACAGACAGACAGACAGACAGACAGACAGACAGACAGACAGACAGACAGACAGACAGACAGACAGACAGACAGACAGACAGACAGACAGACAGACAGACAGACAGACAGACAGACAGACAGACAGACAGACAGACAGACAGACAGACAGACAGACAGACAGACAGACAGACAGACAGACAGACAGACAGACAGACAGACAGACAGACAGACAGACAGACAGACAGACAGACAGACAGACAGACAGACAGACAGACAGACAGACAGACAGACAGACAGACAGACAGACAGACAGACAGACAGACAGACAGACAGACAGACAGACAGACAGACAGACAGACAGACAGACAGACAGACAGACAGACAGACAGACAGACAGACAGACAGACAGACAGACAGACAGACAGACAGACAGACAGACAGACAGACAGACAGACAGACAGACAGACAGACAGACAGACAGACAGACAGACAGACAGACAGACAGACAGACAGACAGACAGACAGACAGACAGACAGACAGACAGACAGACAGACAGACAGACAGACAGACAGACAGACAGACAGACAGACAGACAGACAGACAGACAGACAGACAGACAGACAGACAGACAGACAGACAGACAGACAGACAGACAGACAGACAGACAGACAGACAGACAGACAGACAGACAGACAGACAGACAGACAGACAGACAGACAGACAGACAGACAGACAGACAGACAGACAGACAGACAGACAGACAGACAGACAGACAGACAGACAGACAGACAGACAGACAGACAGACAGACAGACAGACAGACAGACAGACAGACAGACAGACAGACAGACAGACAGACAGACAGACAGACAGACAGACAGACAGACAGACAGACAGACAGACAGACAGACAGACAGACAGACAGACAGACAGACAGACAGACAGACAGACAGACAGACAGACAGACAGACAGACAGACAGACAGACAGACAGACAGACAGACAGACAGACAGACAGACAGACAGACAGACAGACAGACAGACAGACAGACAGACAGACAGACAGACAGACAGACAGACAGACAGACAGACAGACAGACAGACAGACAGACAGACAGACAGACAGACAGACAGACAGACAGACAGACAGACAGACAGACAGACAGACAGACAGACAGACAGACAGACAGACAGACAGACAGACAGACAGACAGACAGACAGACAGACAGACAGACAGACAGACAGACAGACAGACAGACAGACAGACAGACAGACAGACAGACAGACAGACAGACAGACAGACAGACAGACAGACAGACAGACAGACAGACAGACAGACAGACAGACAGACAGACAGACAGACAGACAGACAGACAGACAGACAGACAGACAGACAGACAGACAGACAGACAGACAGACAGACAGACAGACAGACAGACAGACAGACAGACAGACAGACAGACAGACAGACAGACAGACAGACAGACAGACAGACAGACAGACAGACAGACAGACAGACAGACAGACAGACAGACAGACAGACAGACAGACAGACAGACAGACAGACAGACAGACAGACAGACAGACAGACAGACAGACAGACAGACAGACAGACAGACAGACAGACAGACAGACAGACAGACAGACAGACAGACAGACAGACAGACAGACAGACAGACAGACAGACAGACAGACAGACAGACAGACAGACAGACAGACAGACAGACAGACAGACAGACAGACAGACAGACAGACAGACAGACAGACAGACAGACAGACAGACAGACAGACAGACAGACAGACAGACAGACAGACAGACAGACAGACAGACAGACAGACAGACAGACAGACAGACAGACAGACAGACAGACAGACAGACAGACAGACAGACAGACAGACAGACAGACAGACAGACAGACAGACAGACAGACAGACAGACAGACAGACAGACAGACAGACAGACAGACAGACAGACAGACAGACAGACAGACAGACAGACAGACAGACAGACAGACAGACAGACAGACAGACAGACAGACAGACAGACAGACAGACAGACAGACAGACAGACAGACAGACAGACAGACAGACAGACAGACAGACAGACAGACAGACAGACAGACAGACAGACAGACAGACAGACAGACAGACAGACAGACAGACAGACAGACAGACAGACAGACAGACAGACAGACAGACAGACAGACAGACAGACAGACAGACAGACAGACAGACAGACAGACAGACAGACAGACAGACAGACAGACAGACAGACAGACAGACAGACAGACAGACAGACAGACAGACAGACAGACAGACAGACAGACAGACAGACAGACAGACAGACAGACAGACAGACAGACAGACAGACAGACAGACAGACAGACAGACAGACAGACAGACAGACAGACAGACAGACAGACAGACAGACAGACAGACAGACAGACAGACAGACAGACAGACAGACAGACAGACAGACAGACAGACAGCGACAGACAGACAGACAGACAGACAGACAGACAGACAGACAGACAGACAGACAGACAGACAGACAGACAGACAGACAGACAGACAGACAGACAGACAGACAGACAGACAGACAGACAGACAGACAGACAGACAGACAGACAGACAGACAGACAGACAGACAGACAGACAGACAGACAGACAGACAGACAGACAGACAGACAGACAGACAGACAGACAGACAGACAGACAGACAGACAGACAGACAGACAGACAGACAGACAGACAGACAGACAGACAGACAGACAGACAGACAGACAGACAGACAGACAGACAGACAGACAGACAGACAGACAGACAGACAGACAGACAGACAGACAGACAGACAGACAGACAGACAGACAGACAGACAGACAGACAGACAGACAGACAGACAGACAGACAGACAGACAGACAGACAGACAGACAGACAGACAGACAGACAGACAGACAGACAGACAGACAGACAGACAGACAGACAGACAGACAGACAGACAGACAGACAGACAGACAGACAGACAGACAGACAGACAGACAGACAGACAGACAGACAGACAGACAGACAGACAGACAGACAGACAGACAGACAGACAGACAGACAGACAGACAGACAGACAGACAGACAGACAGACAGACAGACAGACAGACAGACAGACAGACAGACAGACAGACAGACAGACAGACAGACAGACAGACAGACAGACAGACAGACAGACAGACAGACAGACAGACAGACAGACAGACAGACAGACAGACAGACAGACAGACAGACAGACAGACAGACAGACAGACAGACAGACAGACAGACAGACAGACAGACAGACAGACAGACAGACAGACAGACAGACAGACAGACAGACAGACAGACAGACAGACAGACAGACAGACAGACAGACAGACAGACAGACAGACAGACAGACAGACAGACAGACAGACAGACAGACAGACAGACAGACAGACAGACAGACAGACAGACAGACAGACAGACAGACAGACAGACAGACAGACAGACAGACAGACAGACAGACAGACAGACAGACAGACAGACAGACAGACAGACAGACAGACAGACAGACAGACAGACAGACAGACAGACAGACAGACAGACAGACAGACAGACAGACAGACAGACAGACAGACAGACAGACAGACAGACAGACAGACAGACAGACAGACAGACAGACAGACAGACAGACAGACAGACAGACAGACAGACAGACAGACAGACAGACAGACAGACAGACAGACAGACAGACAGACAGACAGACAGACAGACAGACAGACAGACAGACAGACAGACAGACAGACAGACAGACAGACAGACAGACAGACAGACAGACAGACAGACAGACAGACAGACAGACAGACAGACAGACAGACAGACAGACAGACAGACAGACAGACAGACAGACAGACAGACAGACAGACAGACAGACAGACAGACAGACAGACAGACAGACAGACAGACAGACAGACAGACAGACAGACAGACAGACAGACAGACAGACAGACAGACAGACAGACAGACAGACAGACAGACAGACAGACAGACAGACAGACAGACAGACAGACAGACAGACAGACAGACAGACAGACAGACAGACAGACAGACAGACAGACAGACAGACAGACAGACAGACAGACAGACAGACAGACAGACAGACAGACAGACAGACAGACAGACAGACAGACAGACAGACAGACAGACAGACAGACAGACAGACAGACAGACAGACAGACAGACAGACAGACAGACAGACAGACAGACAGACAGACAGACAGACAGACAGACAGACAGACAGACAGACAGACAGACAGACAGACAGACAGACAGACAGACAGACAGACAGACAGACAGACAGACAGACAGACAGACAGACAGACAGACAGACAGACAGACAGACAGACAGACAGACAGACAGACAGACAGACAGACAGACAGACAGACAGACAGACAGACAGACAGACAGACAGACAGACAGACAGACAGACAGACAGACAGACAGACAGACAGACAGACAGACAGACAGACAGACAGACAGACAGACAGACAGACAGACAGACAGACAGACAGACAGACAGACAGACAGACAGACAGACAGACAGACAGACAGACAGACAGACAGACAGACAGACAGACAGACAGACAGACAGACAGACAGACAGACAGACAGACAGACAGACAGACAGACAGACAGACAGACAGACAGACAGACAGACAGACAGACAGACAGACAGACAGACAGACAGACAGACAGACAGACAGACAGACAGACAGACAGACAGACAGACAGACAGACAGACAGACAGACAGACAGACAGACAGACAGACAGACAGACAGACAGACAGACAGACAGACAGACAGACAGACAGACAGACAGACAGACAGACAGACAGACAGACAGACAGACAGACAGACAGACAGACAGACAGACAGACAGACAGACAGACAGACAGACAGACAGACAGACAGACAGACAGACAGACAGACAGACAGACAGACAGACAGACAGACAGACAGACAGACAGACAGACAGACAGACAGACAGACAGACAGACAGACAGACAGACAGACAGACAGACAGACAGACAGACAGACAGACAGACAGACAGACAGACAGACAGACAGACAGACAGACAGACAGACAGACAGACAGACAGACAGACAGACAGACAGACAGACAGACAGACAGACAGACAGACAGACAGACAGACAGACAGACAGACAGACAGACAGACAGACAGACAGACAGACAGACAGACAGACAGACAGACAGACAGACAGACAGACAGACAGACAGACAGACAGACAGACAGACAGACAGACAGACAGACAGACAGACAGACAGACAGACAGACAGACAGACAGACAGACAGACAGACAGACAGACAGACAGACAGACAGACAGACAGACAGACAGACAGACAGACAGACAGACAGACAGACAGACAGACAGACAGACAGACAGACAGACAGACAGACAGACAGACAGACAGACAGACAGACAGACAGACAGACAGACAGACAGACAGACAGACAGACAGACAGACAGACAGACAGACAGACAGACAGACAGACAGACAGACAGACAGACAGACAGACAGACAGACAGACAGACAGACAGACAGACAGACAGACAGACAGACAGACAGACAGACAGACAGACAGACAGACAGACAGACAGACAGACAGACAGACAGACAGACAGACAGACAGACAGACAGACAGACAGACAGACAGACAGACAGACAGACAGACAGACAGACAGACAGACAGACAGACAGACAGACAGACAGACAGACAGACAGACAGACAGACAGACAGACAGACAGACAGACAGACAGACAGACAGACAGACAGACAGACAGACAGACAGACAGACAGACAGACAGACAGACAGACAGACAGACAGACAGACAGACAGACAGACAGACAGACAGACAGACAGACAGACAGACAGACAGACAGACAGACAGACAGACAGACAGACAGACAGACAGACAGACAGACAGACAGACAGACAGACAGACAGACAGACAGACAGACAGACAGACAGACAGACAGACAGACAGACAGACAGACAGACAGACAGACAGACAGACAGACAGACAGACAGACAGACAGACAGACAGACAGACAGACAGACAGACAGACAGACAGACAGACAGACAGACAGACAGACAGACAGACAGACAGACAGACAGACAGACAGACAGACAGACAGACAGACAGACAGACAGACAGACAGACAGACAGACAGACAGACAGACAGACAGACAGACAGACAGACAGACAGACAGACAGACAGACAGACAGACAGACAGACAGACAGACAGACAGACAGACAGACAGACAGACAGACAGACAGACAGACAGACAGACAGACAGACAGACAGACAGACAGACAGACAGACAGACAGACAGACAGACAGACAGACAGACAGACAGACAGACAGACAGACAGACAGACAGACAGACAGACAGACAGACAGACAGACAGACAGACAGACAGACAGACAGACAGACAGACAGACAGACAGACAGACAGACAGACAGACAGACAGACAGACAGACAGACAGACAGACAGACAGACAGACAGACAGACAGACAGACAGACAGACAGACAGACAGACAGACAGACAGACAGACAGACAGACAGACAGACAGACAGACAGACAGACAGACAGACAGACAGACAGACAGACAGACAGACAGACAGACAGACAGACAGACAGACAGACAGACAGACAGACAGACAGACAGACAGACAGACAGACAGACAGACAGACAGACAGACAGACAGACAGACAGACAGACAGACAGACAGACAGACAGACAGACAGACAGACAGACAGACAGACAGACAGACAGACAGACAGACAGACAGACAGACAGACAGACAGACAGACAGACAGACAGACAGACAGACAGACAGACAGACAGACAGACAGACAGACAGACAGACAGACAGACAGACAGACAGACAGACAGACAGACAGACAGACAGACAGACAGACAGACAGACAGACAGACAGACAGACAGACAGACAGACAGACAGACAGACAGACAGACAGACAGACAGACAGACAGACAGACAGACAGACAGACAGACAGACAGACAGACAGACAGACAGACAGACAGACAGACAGACAGACAGACAGACAGACAGACAGACAGACAGACAGACAGACAGACAGACAGACAGACAGACAGACAGACAGACAGACAGACAGACAGACAGACAGACAGACAGACAGACAGACAGACAGACAGACAGACAGACAGACAGACAGACAGACAGACAGACAGACAGACAGACAGACAGACAGACAGACAGACAGACAGACAGACAGACAGACAGACAGACAGACAGACAGACAGACAGACAGACAGACAGACAGACAGACAGACAGACAGACAGACAGACAGACAGACAGACAGACAGACAGACAGACAGACAGACAGACAGACAGACAGACAGACAGACAGACAGACAGACAGACAGACAGACAGACAGACAGACAGACAGACAGACAGACAGACAGACAGACAGACAGACAGACAGACAGACAGACAGACAGACAGACAGACAGACAGACAGACAGACAGACAGACAGACAGACAGACAGACAGACAGACAGACAGACAGACAGACAGACAGACAGACAGACAGACAGACAGACAGACAGACAGACAGACAGACAGACAGACAGACAGACAGACAGACAGACAGACAGACAGACAGACAGACAGACAGACAGACAGACAGACAGACAGACAGACAGACAGACAGACAGACAGACAGACAGACAGACAGACAGACAGACAGACAGACAGACAGACAGACAGACAGACAGACAGACAGACAGACAGACAGACAGACAGACAGACAGACAGACAGACAGACAGACAGACAGACAGACAGACAGACAGACAGACAGACAGACAGACAGACAGACAGACAGACAGACAGACAGACAGACAGACAGACAGACAGACAGACAGACAGACAGACAGACAGACAGACAGACAGACAGACAGACAGACAGACAGACAGACAGACAGACAGACAGACAGACAGACAGACAGACAGACAGACAGACAGACAGACAGACAGACAGACAGACAGACAGACAGACAGACAGACAGACAGACAGACAGACAGACAGACAGACAGACAGACAGACAGACAGACAGACAGACAGACAGACAGACAGACAGACAGACAGACAGACAGACAGACAGACAGACAGACAGACAGACAGACAGACAGACAGACAGACAGACAGACAGACAGACAGACAGACAGACAGACAGACAGACAGACAGACAGACAGACAGACAGACAGACAGACAGACAGACAGACAGACAGACAGACAGACAGACAGACAGACAGACAGACAGACAGACAGACAGACAGACAGACAGACAGACAGACAGACAGACAGACAGACAGACAGACAGACAGACAGACAGACAGACAGACAGACAGACAGACAGACAGACAGACAGACAGACAGACAGACAGACAGACAGACAGACAGACAGACAGACAGACAGACAGACAGACAGACAGACAGACAGACAGACAGACAGACAGACAGACAGACAGACAGACAGACAGACAGACAGACAGACAGACAGACAGACAGACAGACAGACAGACAGACAGACAGACAGACAGACAGACAGACAGACAGACAGACAGACAGACAGACAGACAGACAGACAGACAGACAGACAGACAGACAGACAGACAGACAGACAGACAGACAGACAGACAGACAGACAGACAGACAGACAGACAGACAGACAGACAGACAGACAGACAGACAGACAGACAGACAGACAGACAGACAGACAGACAGACAGACAGACAGACAGACAGACAGACAGACAGACAGACAGACAGACAGACAGACAGACAGACAGACAGACAGACAGACAGACAGACAGACAGACAGACAGACAGACAGACAGACAGACAGACAGACAGACAGACAGACAGACAGACAGACAGACAGACAGACAGACAGACAGACAGACAGACAGACAGACAGACAGACAGACAGACAGACAGACAGACAGACAGACAGACAGACAGACAGACAGACAGACAGACAGACAGACAGACAGACAGACAGACAGACAGACAGACAGACAGACAGACAGACAGACAGACAGACAGACAGACAGACAGACAGACAGACAGACAGACAGACAGACAGACAGACAGACAGACAGACAGACAGACAGACAGACAGACAGACAGACAGACAGACAGACAGACAGACAGACAGACAGACAGACAGACAGACAGACAGACAGACAGACAGACAGACAGACAGACAGACAGACAGACAGACAGACAGACAGACAGACAGACAGACAGACAGACAGACAGACAGACAGACAGACAGACAGACAGACAGACAGACAGACAGACAGACAGACAGACAGACAGACAGACAGACAGACAGACAGACAGACAGACAGACAGACAGACAGACAGACAGACAGACAGACAGACAGACAGACAGACAGACAGACAGACAGACAGACAGACAGACAGACAGACAGACAGACAGACAGACAGACAGACAGACAGACAGACAGACAGACAGACAGACAGACAGACAGACAGACAGACAGACAGACAGACAGACAGACAGACAGACAGACAGACAGACAGACAGACAGACAGACAGACAGACAGACAGACAGACAGACAGACAGACAGACAGACAGACAGACAGACAGACAGACAGACAGACAGACAGACAGACAGACAGACAGACAGACAGACAGACAGACAGACAGACAGACAGACAGACAGACAGACAGACAGACAGACAGACAGACAGACAGACAGACAGACAGACAGACAGACAGACAGACAGACAGACAGACAGACAGACAGACAGACAGACAGACAGACAGACAGACAGACAGACAGACAGACAGACAGACAGACAGACAGACAGACAGACAGACAGACAGACAGACAGACAGACAGACAGACAGACAGACAGACAGACAGACAGACAGACAGACAGACAGACAGACAGACAGACAGACAGACAGACAGACAGACAGACAGACAGACAGACAGACAGACAGACAGACAGACAGACAGACAGACAGACAGACAGACAGACAGACAGACAGACAGACAGACAGACAGACAGACAGACAGACAGACAGACAGACAGACAGACAGACAGACAGACAGACAGACAGACAGACAGACAGACAGACAGACAGACAGACAGACAGACAGACAGACAGACAGACAGACAGACAGACAGACAGACAGACAGACAGACAGACAGACAGACAGACAGACAGACAGACAGACAGACAGACAGACAGACAGACAGACAGACAGACAGACAGACAGACAGACAGACAGACAGACAGACAGACAGACAGACAGACAGACAGACAGACAGACAGACAGACAGACAGACAGACAGACAGACAGACAGACAGACAGACAGACAGACAGACAGACAGACAGACAGACAGACAGACAGACAGACAGACAGACAGACAGACAGACAGACAGACAGACAGACAGACAGACAGACAGACAGACAGACAGACAGACAGACAGACAGACAGACAGACAGACAGACAGACAGACAGACAGACAGACAGACAGACAGACAGACAGACAGACAGACAGACAGACAGACAGACAGACAGACAGACAGACAGACAGACAGACAGACAGACAGACAGACAGACAGACAGACAGACAGACAGACAGACAGACAGACAGACAGACAGACAGACAGACAGACAGACAGACAGACAGACAGACAGACAGACAGACAGACAGACAGACAGACAGACAGACAGACAGACAGACAGACAGACAGACAGACAGACAGACAGACAGACAGACAGACAGACAGACAGACAGACAGACAGACAGACAGACAGACAGACAGACAGACAGACAGACAGACAGACAGACAGACAGACAGACAGACAGACAGACAGACAGACAGACAGACAGACAGACAGACAGACAGACAGACAGACAGACAGACAGACAGACAGACAGACAGACAGACAGACAGACAGACAGACAGACAGACAGACAGACAGACAGACAGACAGACAGACAGACAGACAGACAGACAGACAGACAGACAGACAGACAGACAGACAGACAGACAGACAGACAGACAGACAGACAGACAGACAGACAGACAGACAGACAGACAGACAGACAGACAGACAGACAGACAGACAGACAGACAGACAGACAGACAGACAGACAGACAGACAGACAGACAGACAGACAGACAGACAGACAGACAGACAGACAGACAGACAGACAGACAGACAGACAGACAGACAGACAGACAGACAGACAGACAGACAGACAGACAGACAGACAGACAGACAGACAGACAGACAGACAGACAGACAGACAGACAGACAGACAGACAGACAGACAGACAGACAGACAGACAGACAGACAGACAGACAGACAGACAGACAGACAGACAGACAGACAGACAGACAGACAGACAGACAGACAGACAGACAGACAGACAGACAGACAGACAGACAGACAGACAGACAGACAGACAGACAGACAGACAGACAGACAGACAGACAGACAGACAGACAGACAGACAGACAGACAGACAGACAGACAGACAGACAGACAGACAGACAGACAGACAGACAGACAGACAGACAGACAGACAGACAGACAGACAGACAGACAGACAGACAGACAGACAGACAGACAGACAGACAGACAGACAGACAGACAGACAGACAGACAGACAGACAGACAGACAGACAGACAGACAGACAGACAGACAGACAGACAGACAGACAGACAGACAGACAGACAGACAGACAGACAGACAGACAGACAGACAGACAGACAGACAGACAGACAGACAGACAGACAGACAGACAGACAGACAGACAGACAGACAGACAGACAGACAGACAGACAGACAGACAGACAGACAGACAGACAGACAGACAGACAGACAGACAGACAGACAGACAGACAGACAGACAGACAGACAGACAGACAGACAGACAGACAGACAGACAGACAGACAGACAGACAGACAGACAGACAGACAGACAGACAGACAGACAGACAGACAGACAGACAGACAGACAGACAGACAGACAGACAGACAGACAGACAGACAGACAGACAGACAGACAGACAGACAGACAGACAGACAGACAGACAGACAGACAGACAGACAGACAGACAGACAGACAGACAGACAGACAGACAGACAGACAGACAGACAGACAGACAGACAGACAGACAGACAGACAGACAGACAGACAGACAGACAGACAGACAGACAGACAGACAGACAGACAGACAGACAGACAGACAGACAGACAGACAGACAGACAGACAGACAGACAGACAGACAGACAGACAGACAGACAGACAGACAGACAGACAGACAGACAGACAGACAGACAGACAGACAGACAGACAGACAGACAGACAGACAGACAGACAGACAGACAGACAGACAGACAGACAGACAGACAGACAGACAGACAGACAGACAGACAGACAGACAGACAGACAGACAGACAGACAGACAGACAGACAGACAGACAGACAGACAGACAGACAGACAGACAGACAGACAGACAGACAGACAGACAGACAGACAGACAGACAGACAGACAGACAGACAGACAGACAGACAGACAGACAGACAGACAGACAGACAGACAGACAGACAGACAGACAGACAGACAGACAGACAGACAGACAGACAGACAGACAGACAGACAGACAGACAGACAGACAGACAGACAGACAGACAGACAGACAGACAGACAGACAGACAGACAGACAGACAGACAGACAGACAGACAGACAGACAGACAGACAGACAGACAGACAGACAGACAGACAGACAGACAGACAGACAGACAGACAGACAGACAGACAGACAGACAGACAGACAGACAGACAGACAGACAGACAGACAGACAGACAGACAGACAGACAGACAGACAGACAGACAGACAGACAGACAGACAGACAGACAGACAGACAGACAGACAGACAGACAGACAGACAGACAGACAGACAGACAGACAGACAGACAGACAGACAGACAGACAGACAGACAGACAGACAGACAGACAGACAGACAGACAGACAGACAGACAGACAGACAGACAGACAGACAGACAGACAGACAGACAGACAGACAGACAGACAGACAGACAGACAGACAGACAGACAGACAGACAGACAGACAGACAGACAGACAGACAGACAGACAGACAGACAGACAGACAGACAGACAGACAGACAGACAGACAGACAGACAGACAGACAGACAGACAGACAGACAGACAGACAGACAGACAGACAGACAGACAGACAGACAGACAGACAGACAGACAGACAGACAGACAGACAGACAGACAGACAGACAGACAGACAGACAGACAGACAGACAGACAGACAGACAGACAGACAGACAGACAGACAGACAGACAGACAGACAGACAGACAGACAGACAGACAGACAGACAGACAGACAGACAGACAGACAGACAGACAGACAGACAGACAGACAGACAGACAGACAGACAGACAGACAGACAGACAGACAGACAGACAGACAGACAGACAGACAGACAGACAGACAGACAGACAGACAGACAGACAGACAGACAGACAGACAGACAGACAGACAGACAGACAGACAGACAGACAGACAGACAGACAGACAGACAGACAGACAGACAGACAGACAGACAGACAGACAGACAGACAGACAGACAGACAGACAGACAGACAGACAGACAGACAGACAGACAGACAGACAGACAGACAGACAGACAGACAGACAGACAGACAGACAGACAGACAGACAGACAGACAGACAGACAGACAGACAGACAGACAGACAGACAGACAGACAGACAGACAGACAGACAGACAGACAGACAGACAGACAGACAGACAGACAGACAGACAGACAGACAGACAGACAGACAGACAGACAGACAGACAGACAGACAGACAGACAGACAGACAGACAGACAGACAGACAGACAGACAGACAGACAGACAGACAGACAGACAGACAGACAGACAGACAGACAGACAGACAGACAGACAGACAGACAGACAGACAGACAGACAGACAGACAGACAGACAGACAGACAGACAGACAGACAGACAGACAGACAGACAGACAGACAGACAGACAGACAGACAGACAGACAGACAGACAGACAGACAGACAGACAGACAGACAGACAGACAGACAGACAGACAGACAGACAGACAGACAGACAGACAGACAGACAGACAGACAGACAGACAGACAGACAGACAGACAGACAGACAGACAGACAGACAGACAGACAGACAGACAGACAGACAGACAGACAGACAGACAGACAGACAGACAGACAGACAGACAGACAGACAGACAGACAGACAGACAGACAGACAGACAGACAGACAGACAGACAGACAGACAGACAGACAGACAGACAGACAGACAGACAGACAGACAGACAGACAGACAGACAGACAGACAGACAGACAGACAGACAGACAGACAGACAGACAGACAGACAGACAGACAGACAGACAGACAGACAGACAGACAGACAGACAGACAGACAGACAGACAGACAGACAGACAGACAGACAGACAGACAGACAGACAGACAGACAGACAGACAGACAGACAGACAGACAGACAGACAGACAGACAGACAGACAGACAGACAGACAGACAGACAGACAGACAGACAGACAGACAGACAGACAGACAGACAGACAGACAGACAGACAGACAGACAGACAGACAGACAGACAGACAGACAGACAGACAGACAGACAGACAGACAGACAGACAGACAGACAGACAGACAGACAGACAGACAGACAGACAGACAGACAGACAGACAGACAGACAGACAGACAGACAGACAGACAGACAGACAGACAGACAGACAGACAGACAGACAGACAGACAGACAGACAGACAGACAGACAGACAGACAGACAGACAGACAGACAGACAGACAGACAGACAGACAGACAGACAGACAGACAGACAGACAGACAGACAGACAGACAGACAGACAGACAGACAGACAGACAGACAGACAGACAGACAGACAGACAGACAGACAGACAGACAGACAGACAGACAGACAGACAGACAGACAGACAGACAGACAGACAGACAGACAGACAGACAGACAGACAGACAGACAGACAGACAGACAGACAGACAGACAGACAGACAGACAGACAGACAGACAGACAGACAGACAGACAGACAGACAGACAGACAGACAGACAGACAGACAGACAGACAGACAGACAGACAGACAGACAGACAGACAGACAGACAGACAGACAGACAGACAGACAGACAGACAGACAGACAGACAGACAGACAGACAGACAGACAGACAGACAGACAGACAGACAGACAGACAGACAGACAGACAGACAGACAGACAGACAGACAGACAGACAGACAGACAGACAGACAGACAGACAGACAGACAGACAGACAGACAGACAGACAGACAGACAGACAGACAGACAGACAGACAGACAGACAGACAGACAGACAGACAGACAGACAGACAGACAGACAGACAGACAGACAGACAGACAGACAGACAGACAGACAGACAGACAGACAGACAGACAGACAGACAGACAGACAGACAGACAGACAGACAGACAGACAGACAGACAGACAGACAGACAGACAGACAGACAGACAGACAGACAGACAGACAGACAGACAGACAGACAGACAGACAGACAGACAGACAGACAGACAGACAGACAGACAGACAGACAGACAGACAGACAGACAGACAGACAGACAGACAGACAGACAGACAGACAGACAGACAGACAGACAGACAGACAGACAGACAGACAGACAGACAGACAGACAGACAGACAGACAGACAGACAGACAGACAGACAGACAGACAGACGGACGGACGGACGGACGGACGGACGGACATCGCTAGATCGTCTTAAAATCGATCGAGGATCATGAATATATATACTTTATGGGGTCCTAGACCAATATTTCGAGGTGTTACAAACGGAATGACAAACTTATATATACCCTCTATCACTAGAGTGGAGGGTATAAAAAAAATGACACATAATCGGCCAATTTTTATTTTTGAAAATTAACTTTTTTCCGAAAGGTTTAGGAACTGAAAATTTTGTGATGGAAATTTTTTTTAAAGATCGCGACTTAATATTTTGAGGATGTTTATTCTGGCTCGAGGTCATTATTTCCTTTACTAATTAAAACCATGATATTCTCATAGCATAATTTTCAAGAAAATAATTTTTTTGTTTTAAATTTATTTATGTTGGTCATTTTTGCAAGACCTAATCGACACGTGTTTCGGAATTTGTCAAGATTCTATTGTCAAGATTATTTAGCAAAAATAGAAACGATTTACTACAAAGTAGCGATTTGTCATTAGACTCGTTTGCTACTTTGCACACAGGGCCAGCATGATCCAATTCCAACCAAAAGTCTTTATCGTTTTTGAATCCGTCTGAAAATGTGCTTCTAGAGGAATTCGAGGTCGCTGATTTCAAAATTTGGCTAAAAACCAAAAAAATCAAAATGGCGGATCCAATATGGCGGACAATTTTTTTTTTTTTAAATTGTCCGATTGAACTCAAATTTTGTTTTATGCGGGTCTTGGAGTTACTGAATAAGAATTATTAATTCGAATTTTGAAAAACAAAATGGCGGACTAAATATGTTTCTTAAAGTTTAAAGAATGATCCAACTCCGGCCAAAAGTCTTTATCGTTGTTGGATCCGCCTGAAAGTGTGCTTTTAGAGTATTAAGGGGTTTAACTAAAAACGTAAAAAATCAAAATGGCGCATTCAATATGGCGGACAAATTTTTTTAATAATTTTTCGATTTAACTCAAATTTTGGTTTAAGGGGGTCCTGGAGTTACTGAATCTGAATTACTGGCGTGAGTTTTGAAAAACAAAATGGCGGACTAAATATGCTTAGTAAAGTTTGTTACAAGTAATTAAAAAACAGTTATATTCCTTTTCTTTGTTGAAGCTAGCTGAAAGTGTGGCGTAGTAAATTTCCGGGTCTGTTATCTTAAAATCGAACTGATAAAATTCAATATGGCGGAAACAATATGGCAATATGAAAATTAGTTTTTAGAGTATTAAGAGTGTCTGAAGTTAAATCTACGGACATAATTTTTATATATCGTTTGCTTATTTTTTGTATGACCCAAAGACCATTAACTTTGTTTTGAGTAAAACGAAAAAGAAATTTCTCATCAACTTTAATAAAAATCTTCACGATAGATTTGTTTTTTACTTTTGGTATAGATTGATTAAAATGTTTTAAGAAAAAATATAAATTTTTATACGTTTTTGCACAAGATATCAAAAGTTATTAGGATTTTAACAAAAAAAGACTTGGTCGCGTTTTCCTCCATATCCCGTTTAAATGAATATTTTCTTAAAAAAATTTAATTTTCTTTCACGTTGGTCAAAGTCAACCTGAGTTTACCTTTTTAAATTATCTTTAATTTTGGCTATAATTAGCAAAGTTGGGTCTCGATATCTTTTAATTCTTACGAAAAATTCATTCCGGATGAAAATAAAGTGCATAACAATCATAAACAATTGATTCCTTATTCCATTTGGCAAGTGGTTTATGGGTCACACCAATAACCAAGCGTCAATTTTTAGTTTGTTTTGATATGCACCTTTCAACGTTATATGCATCAAAACAAAAGTAGAGAAAAATATTTTAACTTTTAGGTGTAAAATTTGCTGCATGTGCAGAAAATTGGCGTATGCAGCAAACCAAGGTTAAGACAATGTTAATATTGGGGATATGAAGCAAAGTTAGGGCTGGATATCTTCTAATTTATACGATATATAAAAAAAATAGATTACGGATTTGGAAAGAGGACATATTAATCATATACAATTGATTCCTAACTCCATTTTTCCAAAAATGGTCTTTGGGTCATACCAAAAATAAACAAACGATATATATATATGGAAATGGTGTAAATGACTTACTTAGTTTCAGAAAAGCTTTTGGAAATGGTGACGACAAATTATTTACTTATTTTCTTTATTTTGGAAATTCAATAAAAAATCTTTGAATTTAATTGGAAATGGTGTAACTGATATTTTCCATAATTCTACAAAAAAACTAGAAATGTAGATATTTTTTTTCTACACTTAAGGTACTCTCTGACGATAAAAAACTATTCAAGCGGTAAAACATTATTTTGGGTTAAATTATTTTTTTTTTAAACAAATCTCGGACCACTGCATATATTGCTGTAATTTCGCCATTTATCATCTCGAGTAAGTTTGGGCAACTTTTTTCGAAAGATATGGATCTATTCTATATCAAAAAAAATATAGACCGATTGTATCGAACTGAGGATCGCTGAGGAATTTTTCGGCGCCAGGTCAATAGTTAAAAAATATAACCTTTTTCACAAAAAACGCGAATTGCTGCCAGGCAGATGAGTTATATTTATCCATGTTATTTTCGTTACAAAGGCTTATATATAAGGTTGAACCTCTCAAACAAAAAGTTAAACATTAACAATAGAAGTTTGAAAAAAAAAATTAAAAAAGTATCTCAACTTTTAAAAGAATTTACAAATAAGGATTTTTGGCCGGAAATCGATCTATCTGGCCCTCTGTGCTTTGTAGTAAATCGTTTCTATTTTTGGTAAATAATCTTGACAATGGAATCTTGACAAATTCCGAAACACGTGTCGATTAAGTCTTGCAAAAATAACCAACATAAATAAATTTACAACAAAAAATAATTTTCTTGAAAATTATGCTATGAGAATATCATGGTTTTAATTAGTAAAGAAAATAGTGACCTCGAGCCAGAATAAACATCCTCAAAATATAATATTTTAAAGGTCGAATAAAACAATTTTTATTTTTTAATAAAAATTAATCAGAATCGTGACTTAATTTTATTTTTTGGGCTTACATTATTCAAATGTATAAGTTTTTTTTCTGTATGTGTTAAAAGAATCCCTGATTTTATAGCTTTTTTTGCTCATCCGAAAACGGATTGTCCAGTTTTCTAACTCATGTTCGAGACGGGAAATTTCAATCAGCAATATTTTTTTACGAGAATCGATGATTTTTTTAATTATATAATAGAAGTAAACTAACCCCCCCCCCCCCCCACACACCACCCCCTAAACACAACAGCTGTACCGCCATATACTGTGGTTGGAGGGTATAAAAATGTATCTGGAATTTTTTAATAAACTTAGGATTATTATGAAATACAGTTTTTTAGAACCTGAAAATTTAAGTTAGTTTTATTAAAGACTTACAGTCAAATTCATAAGACAATTGTAATTTGGCTTTAAAGCACACAATAGTTAAAGTACAATAAACCTTTAGTAAACCTTTTTAAAGAAATTGTATTCATAAACGTACTTTAACAATTTAATAATTTTGCGTTTTAATGTTGGCAACACCCTTGCTATATTTCTCATTTAATTGTTTGTGATGTATAAAATAATGAATCGATTGACTCGGTAGTCATAATTAAATATTTTTTTTGCAGATTTTAGAGTTAGAAAATATTTCGTATTAAGTAAAAAATAGTTTAACATTGTTTTCCTAACGTTATATAGAAATGAAATAGAAATACGAGCGAAAAAATTATTTTTTTATACAAAGAGTACAAAAAATATTCGAATACCGGATATGTTTTGATTGAATGTACATCACTATTTTGTTTTATTTTATTTTAATTTATTTTTAACAAATATTTGAAATTTTTTTATTGAAATCATCCTAAATTTGTTAATTGTTGAAGATATCTTCAATTTATTGAATAGAAATTGATGGAATTTAACTATTCACGGGAGGAGAATGTTTGATTAAATCTTTAGATAAATAAATATTAAATGCTGACCATTCAAAGAATGATTTTTCAACTCCAAACTTTATCGAAGGTTTATTGTAGACTATACCCTACTATAAACCTTTTATAAATATTTTGCTTTTAAACGATTTTGAATAATGTTTTAGCAAATTTTCACTATAAACATTTTATTAGCCTGCCTTAAAGCATTATGAATTTGACCGTTATGAAAAATATATTTTTATTAAAAACCATATTGTAATAAATTCGTAGAATATTTTAATGAGTTTTGTTTTTCAGTATAACCGTGTTTTTTTTCATCTTTTACAAGTTTATTTCGAAAATAAGTAAAACGTCTAGCTGATTGTTAAACATATGAATCGTTTATTTTGAGAGTTAAATAAGTCCTTTTAATTTTTTTATTCAAAGTAAACGTTGAAATCATATTAAATTAAATAAATCATTTTTACAAAAAACCTTTGTCAAATTACTTGGAAAAGTCTCGTAATCCCATTTTACAAATATTTGACAGTTTTCCTTGTTTTTTAACAAATCGAAATTTATATTTTTTTTTTGTAATTTTACCATTTTTTTTTGTAATATTACAAATTTCCAAGATAATTTTACAAAAAAAAAATCTAGTAAATTCATTAGAATTCCTTGTAATTTTAATTGCACCAAAATTACGAAATAGTAAAATTACGAAACCTCTTTGTAAATTTTATCGTGTCAAAAAAATTGTAAATTTACAATTTTGTTGGTAAAAACCTTGTAAAATTACAAAATTATTGGAAAAAGCTTGTATAATTACTAGGAATTTTTGTCAAATAGGAGGTAGCAAACAAAAAACAGTAACAAGTTTTTCTTGTAATTTTACAAGGTTTTTTTTTTTTTGAGTGTATCATCTCTTTTTTGTGTCTATTTTGCTATACAGACTCTAAGGTTGTGTTACACACAATTTCAGTGACTATCTCAACAATTTGATTTTTATTTAAAATTCACTTACTCCAGTTTAAAAATAATTGCGTTATAGGTACTAAGTACCTAAAACGCATATTTCATACAATTCTTAATTTTAAAAACGTTTTTGTCGTTATGAATTTAAAAGTTTGAAAACTCAATTGGCTCTTATTAACAGCATGGTGTATTGAATTTATACAATAGGAAGATAACTTTTTTTAACATTCCAACACACAAAAAAAAAAAACTTTGTCAAATTACTTGGAAAAGTTTCGTAATCCCATTTTACCAATATTTGACAGTTTTCCTTGGTTTTTAACAAATCGAAATTTACATTTTTTTTTTTTTGTAATTTTACATTTTTTTTTTGTAATTTTACAAATTTCCAAGAAAATTTTACAAAAAAAAAAAATAATTTTAATTGCGCCAAAAAACTGTAAATTTACTATTTTATTGGTAAAAAGCTTGTAAAATTACAAAATTATTGGTAAATAGCTTGTAAATTTACTAGGAATTCTCGTAAAATAGGATGTAGCAAAAAATCTAGTAAAATTACGAACCTCTTTGTAAATTTTATCGTGTCAAAAAATTTGCAAATTTACAGTTTCATTGGTAAAAACCTTGTAAAATTATTGGTAAAAATCTTGTAAAATTTCTAGAAATTTTTGCAAATAGGAGGTAGCAAACAAAAAAAAGTTACAAGTTTTTCTTGTAACTTTACAAGTTTTTTTTTGAGTGAAGACGAAATTGCAGACAAAACTATGGCACTAAAAACAATTTTTAGATGTAGTTCGTACAAGATTAACTTAAATTCAAATAAATTGAGGATTTCATTTAACAATGTAAGATTTAATGTGTCGAATTTTATAAAATTTCAAATGAAATCTTCAAATATCAAATAACATTTTCTTTCAAATTGAATTTTTATGCGGAATCTTTGAATTTTAAAAAATTTGTTATCGCCCTAATGTAGAAATAGACATCAAAATGTATTTCTCAAAAACAATTTAATTTGTTATTTCAAATAATATGTATTTATAAATTTATATTCCAAGCACAGACTTGCCTTTGATAAATTTACTTGTCATCTTGAGATGAGTTACAGACAACATTCATCTTATTTTCATCACAGTCATCACTTACAATAAGTATCACAAGTATTACAAAACGAATGACAATCATAAAAAAAAAACAAAGCACACGCAAATATTTTTTTTTAGCAATAATTTAAAATTGAAAAGTCAAAAATTGACATTAAAAATTTATGGTTATTTTTCAGACATGGATTGGTCATTATGAGAAAAATATTTAAATTTTTTACTTGTCATTCATACTTAGCGGTAAATTTGTAAATAAAAAATGGTTGTTAGTCACAAAAAGGACTAAAAAACCTAAATTACCTTTTGCCTATACACTCAAAATAATAACTCTGTAAAATGACTGTAATCTCAATTCAACAGTCATTTGACAGAATTTTCTGTCAAAATACAGATTTAAAGAAACTACTTTGTATAATGTTGTGACAAAAAAAAACAAAGCTTCATCTGTTATATTACTTTTAACTTTGTAATCTTAATTTAACGGATAATTAACAGAGTTTTCTGCTTAAATACAGATATAAGCGAAATACTCTGCATTTTTTATAACCAAAAAGCGAAGTTTTATCGGTATTTTTACTTATTTTTATGTACACTCAAAATAATAACTTTCTAAAATTCAATTCAACATATATTTGAAAGAGTTTTCTGTCAAAATACAGATTTAAAGAAAATACTTTTAAAATCCTACTGATGATGACACTAACTGGGGTGTTTGAAACCGGTATGGGAAATACCAGAAATGTCTATAATTTTTAGAAATTCAATTTTTCTTCTGCATTTTTTCAACTTGAACCCTTATAACAAATATAATTAGAGCCCGTGCTCAATCTGTACTTACAGAAAAAAATCAAATAAAATTACTGACAAAATATGTCGCCATTAGGCACGTCTCCGAAACAGAAAATGCAAATTCCTTCATTTGTGTCTGCAATTCCAGATCATGTTGGTAACACTTGCAAAATAATGTAAGAGACAAAAAAGTTGAAAGAAAGTATGAAGTGAGGTTGAGATTGCTAGAAATAGAATTGTAGTGCTGGAAACTGTCAAATTTTATTCTGTAGAAACTATAAATATTCACATATATAAAAAACCGTTTTCATTAACAAGACAAACCGACATTTAAAATCCTACTGATGATGACACTAACTGGGGTGTTTGAAACCGGTATGGGAAATACCAGAAATGTCTATAATTTTTAGAAATTCAATTTTTCTTCTGCATTTTTTCAACTTGAACCCTTATAACAAATATAATTAGAGCCCGTGCTCGATCTGTACTTACAGAAAAAAATCAAATAAAATTACTGACAAAATATGTCGCCATTAGGCACGTCTCCGAAACAGAAAATGCAAATTCCTTCATTTGTGTCTGCAATTCCAGATCATGTTGGTAACACTTGCAAAATAATGTAAGAGACAAAAAAGTTGAAAGAAAGTATGAAGTGAGGTTGAGATTGCTAGAAATAGAATTGTAGTGCTGGAAACTGTCAAATTTTATTCTGTAGAAACAATAAATATTCACATATATAAAAAACAGTTTTCATTAACAAGACAAACCGACACACAGTGGGGAAAAATGGACTTTTTTTGTCCGATTTTGCCTACAGGTCGCAACTCTTAACCGATTTTAGTTATTCTTCTTTTGAAATTTAGCTAATAAAATTCCTCATCGGTTTGTCATGGTGGATTTCTTAAAATCGTTTTTGTTTTATATGAATATTTTTTTAAAGTTCAGAAAATAATTATTTTTTTAGAATTTTTGCTCTAAAAAATGTAATAGGCAGGGGACGAATAAGCTGTATGGACAAAATTAAAGGGTTTTGAACCCCTTATAAATGACATGAATAGCATTTGCTAATTTATTATTATTTTGGTTTTTATAAACATATAAAAACTTTAAAATGTTCACTTTTAATTACCTATATCATTTTAAATAATGTACAAATTTCAATGAAATTTTTTTTAAATTAAAGCTTATCATTTTCTTAACCATTATTGGTATACAAAGTATTTTTATAAAATTTTTTAACTTTTTTTTTCGAATTTACAATGTAACAACTTTTTTTTTTTTTTAAACAGACTAAAAAATAATTTTAAAATTCCAAAAATCATAAGGAAAAATTTAAGCAAAAAAATAAAATATTTGTTTCAAAAAATTTTGTGTACCAATTATGATTAAGCAAAACATAAGCTTTAATCTAAAAAAGATTTCATTGGAATTGGTACATTATTTTTAAAGATATAGGCTTTTAAAAGTGAAAATTCTTGAATTTTTGTCTGGTTATAAAAACCAAAATAATAATATATTTTTAAATACTAATCACGTCGTTGATAAGGGGTTCCAATACCTTTAATTTAGTCCATAAAGCATATTCGTCCCATGCCTAATACTTTTGTTATTGCAAAAAAACTGAAAAAATGAAAATTTTCTGAACTTTAGGAAAATATAAAAAGTAATCCGAAATTTTTTTTCAAAAATCCACCATGACAGATCGATGCGGAATTTTATTAGCTAAAATTCAAAAAAAAGAAAAATTAAAATCGGTTAAGAATTGCGACCTGCAGGCAAAATTGGACAAAAAAAGTCCATTTTTCCCCACTGTGCGTCGTCTTTCCCTTGAAACAAAATATAACTGTTTAAGAGAAACCAAATTCTGATAATTTATCTTTCAAAAATTTAAAATTTTTTAAGATATGTACGTACATTTTTCTATAGAAAAAGTGCCTGATTTTAAGACATTTTTTCTATAGAAAAGTCGCAGATTTTCAGAAATTTTTTCAATAGAAAAAGTCTCAAATTTGAAGACATTTTTTCTATAGAAAAAGTCCAAGTTTCTGAGACATTTTTCCTATAGAATAAATCACAGTTTCTGGGACATTTTTTCTATGGAACATGTCTCGGAATCTGATACATTTTTCCTATAGAACAAGCCTCAGATTCAAAAAAAAATTTCCTATGAAAAAGTATCAGATTCTGAGACATTTTTTCTATAGAAAACTTCTCAGTTTCTGAGACATTTTTTCTATAGGAAAATTCTCAGATTCTGAAACATTTTTCAAGTAGGAATAGTCTTAGATTCTAAGATATTTATCATATAGAAAAAGTCTCAGATTCTGAGACATTTTTTCGTAAGAAGAGGTCTCAGATTCTGAAAAAAAATTTTATAGAAAAAGTCTCAGGTTTTTTCCCATAGAAAAAGTCTTAGATTCTGAGAAATGTTTCTTAAAGAAAAAGTATCAGATTCTGAGACATTTTTTCTAAAGAAAAAGTATCAGGTTCTGAGTCATTTTTCCTTTAGAAAAAGTATCAGGTTCTCAGACATTTATTCTATAGAAAAAGTCTTAGATTTTGAGACATTTTGCCTATAAAAAAGTTTAGATTCTAAGATATTTTCCAAATATAAAAAAGTCTTAGATTCTGATACATTTTTCCTATCGAAAAAGTAATTTTTTCTATAGAAAAAGTCTTAGATTCTAATAAATTCCTATTCCTATAAAAAAGTATCGGATTCTGATACATTTTTCCTAAAGAAAAACCATCAGGTTCTAAAGAAAAAGTATCAGATTCCCAGAAATTGTTCCTATTAAACAAGTCTCATATTCTGAGTTTTTTTAAAAAGCTCAGATTCTGAGATATTTTTCCTGAAGAAAAATTCTAAGATTCTGAGACATTTTTCCCATTTTAAAATTATCTGATTCTGACACATTTTTCCTACAAAAAAATTCTCACATTCTAAGACATTTTTCAGATAGAAAAATTCGCAGATTCTGAGACATTTGTCTCAGATTCTGAGACATTTTTTTATAGAAAATTTCTCAGATTCTAAGACATTTTTCATATAGAAAAATTCTCAGATTTTGAGACATTTTTCCTATGAAAAAAGTCTCAGAATTTTAGGCATTTTTTCTAAGAAAGAGTCTCAGATTCTAAGACATTTTAAAATAAAAAAAGTTTTAGATAGCATAAGTGTCTGATTTTGAGATATTTTTTCCAAAAAAGGCCTCTGATTCTGAGATATTTTTATATAGAAAAAATCTCTGATTTCTCTGACTTTTCCTAAAGAAAAATCGTAGATTCTGAATAAAAGTCTAATTTTTTGAGACATTATATACATAGATACTATACTAAAAAGTCTCAGAATCTGGAACTTATTTTCAAAGGCAAAGTCTCAGATTCTAAGAAGTTTTTTCTGTAGAAAAAGTCAGAATAAATATCAGATTCTGAGAAGATTGTTATATGAACTAATAATAAATTTTTAAGTTATTACTACAAATTACTTACAATTAGATCCCATTTTTGTATACATAAAACTTCAGTTTCTGAGACAATTTTCCATTAGAATTTTAAGTTGAAACGTTCCAAATTCTTAAAGAAAAATTTTCAGATTTTGAGACATTTTCTGGCAGAAAAATTTTCAGATTCGAGATATTTTCCTTCAGAAGAATTTCAGATTCTGAAATGTTTTTAAATTTTTTTAAGAAGTTTTTTTACATTGTACATAATATTTAATACAAAATACTGAAATTTGTGAAATCATTTCGGGGGGGCCCGGGCCCCCGGGCCCACCCCCCCCCCCCCTACGCCACTGCCTACTGATGATGACACTAACTGGGGTGTTTGAAACCGGTATGGGAAATACCAGAAATGTCTATAATTTTTAGAAATTCAATTTTTCTTCTGCATTTTTTCAACTTGAACCCTTATAACAAATATAATTAGAGCCCGTGCTCGATCTGTACTTACAGAAAAAAATCAAATAAAATTACTGACAAAATATGTCGCCATTAGGCACGTCTCCGAAACAGAAAATGCAAATTCCTTGATTTGTGTCTGCAATTCCAGATCATGTTGGTAACACTTGCTAAATAATGTAAGAGACTAAAAAGTTGAAAGAAAGTATGAAGTGAGGTTGAGATTGCTAGAAATAGAATTGTAGTGCTGGAAACTGTCAAATTTTATTCTGTAGAAACTATAAATATTCACATATATAAAAAACAGTTTTCATTAACAAGACAAACCGAAATTTAAAATCCTACTGATAATGACACTAACTGGGGTGTTTGAAACCGGTATGGGAAATACCAGAAATGTCTATAATTTTTAGAAATTCAATTTTTCTTCTGCATTTTTTTCAACTTGAACCCTTATACTTTGTATTTTGTTGTGACAAAAAAAACAAAGTTTCATCTGTTATATTACTTTTATTTTTGTAATCTTAGTTTTACAGATAATTAACAGAGCCCAGCAAAAATAAATCGAGATTTTGGCGACACAGCATCTTTTTATAGCATACCGAAGCGCATCCAAAGAGCGCTCTTGAGGATGCAGTAAAAGTAAAGGGAAAAAATTAAAATTGTTTGTTAAGATTTTTTATATAAAACTCAAAATATAAAATTATATTTTAATAAAATTTCATACATGTTTTCCTTTTGAATATATTTAACCCTTTTTGAATAAAAAAACCATGAGTTTTGGACAAAGACACATGATTTCACTGCATCATTATTGCGCATTAATCAGCGCTACAAAGATTGCTTCAATCATAACACCTCACATTTTGAATGAAAAAAAAATTGAGTACACCATTTCCACTTTAGTTTCAGAAAATACAAATTATATTACAAAAAATGTCCAATCATATTTTAGAATCTCAAATTATATCACTCAAAAAAAAACGTGGGTATTCAATACTAAAAATTTAGCTACGAGTACTAATGTTTTAGTCCAAAAGGACCTAGTGCAGGAATTGGTAATCAATACTAAAATTTGTTACTAATATGTAGTACATGAAAAATACTAAAAAAACAGTAAATATTACTGCAATTTACTACAGTTTTAGTAAATATAATTACTAAAAAAATCATAAATATTTTAAATTTGTGTCCTATTTAGTAAGAAAAAATACTAATTTTAGTAAATAAAATTGCTAATTTTAGTGAATAAAATTACTACCTATATCAATTTTAGTAAATAAAAATCAGAAAAAAATTATATATATGTAAATGATTTTTATTTCACTTCGGGTTTAAGATATACTTAATTACATGTCTTCTTAAGCTGTTAAAAAAAATGTTGGCGTTGATTGTACCACATTTGAAAAAATAAATGATTGATGTCGCCATACCATTGAAATCTACTTTGCAAACGATCGCTAAAAATATAAAAAAGAAATAATATCTATACATGTTCAAATGTATGTACAAACATTTTACCACAGAGGGTGCTTTTTTTACATACATTTTTTTGTATTCGTGTGTGTATCCATAAATTCTCTTCATCTTGAGTTTTTTTCACACAGCCATTGAAATAAAAAACAATTAAACAAAAAAACTGACATAGAAATGTTATTTTATTTAATGAACATATTGAAATAAATAAAAAAACATATATTCAATTACTTTAACACAATTTAATTTAATAAATATATAATAAATATTTTTTTACAAACACTCCGTGACCAGGTATCGCGTTGTTTTTTTTTTTTTTTTTTTTTTTGGGTTTTTTGATTAGATGGCTAAGTATGTTAGATATACTCATATGCCAGGGCTGTTTATGTCAAAAAGACATTATACATACTGGATGTCAAAATCGACGAAAAAACAAAACAGTATGTGCATGTGTGCAGTTAACAGCTGTTGTGACCAATAAAAGGTCTGTGTCTGTAATTGTACATTCTGTATAATACTTTTTGTATGTATACATAACAGATAGATGGTTTATGAAAAAAGCCGTTAGAAGGCATTTAAACATAATTTTTTTTTTTTTCCTTTGTGACTCTTGATTGGAAGAGTATTTTATGATTAAATTAGTGTACTTTAAAAAAAGTGATTATCCATAACTTGAATTTATAGTTTTATCTCACAAAGATTAATAAAAACTAGTAATTGTTTGTATAAATCGAACTGCTTTGTCTTCAATAATGAATGTAGATTGTTGAATTTTTTGAATATTTCAAAACGTTGTCTTTGTGTGGCAAATTTGCTACACTGAAAAATTGCATGATTATCATCGTGTAAAGTGTTGCATACTTCGCACTGATCTGAGGTTTCAGATCCCATCAATTTTTGAAAGGGTTTATTGAAGGTATGACCGACTAATAGTCTGTTAATTATTTTTATTTCTGCCGGTGAAAATTTAGTGTTTTTAAACCAGTGTGTTTTTGGCAAATCCGGAAACAATTCATGAAATTTTGCACCTTTCTGTTCAGTTTTATAAATAGAACTCCACTCATCCCATAGAATGTTGTATATTTCTGCACATGCGTCCTTTAGCGACAGTTGAGAAGTGATTTCACAACCTACCGAAGCAGCATATTTGGCGTTTAGATCTGCTAGTTCATTAAAGGATAGACCAACATGAGCCGGTGTCCAAATTATTTCAACAGAGATTAGTTGAGAGGCTTCTATTTTGCTTAAAATGTTTGAGATGATAAAATTGTAAGTCGTATTTTTTCTTAACAGTAGGCAAGCATTTCTACTGTCAGTGAAAATGGCAGCTCTTGAAAAACCATCCTCGATTATGATATCAATTGCTTTTTCTATTGCATAAAGTTCTCCTGTAAGTGATGATACCTTTTTCGGGATCCTAAATAGAAAGTTGTTTCCACAAGAAATGTTGCACACAGAACACCCTGTGCTATTCGCCATGACGGACGCATCCGTTGCAAAAATAACATACCCCTCACACCTTAGGCTTTCAATTTTTTCTAAATACAGAGGTTTTATAACTTCAGTTGCTATGTCTCTTTTGTTAGAGCTGGTAATATTTAGAATGACATTCAGTTTTTCAGATGAGTAGGTTGAGACATTTGTGCAGGTGTTATCAAAAATGGTTTGAAAACGTAAATACGTTACACCAAGACTTGATTTTCTGACTGGGTTTGAAGCAATACGTTGATAAACTTGATTATTAAAAAATTTGAGTTTTATAAGTTCTTTCGCAGCTAGGTACATTGCTCTTTGCTGAGGGGGCAACGTTAACGATAAAGCATAGAGAATATGATTAGGTGTGGTAGAATTCAGACCCAGGCTTCTACGTAGCATAGAGTTTTGAAAAGTCATTATTTTATTATTTATATATTGTGGAGCATGAGCCATAGATGTACGAGCGTATTCCATCTTTGAAAATATCAAGGACTTTGTCAAATTTATCGCAATATCAGGAGCGAGACCACCATAGTAGGATGTAACCATTTTTATTGCATTTGCCGCTGACCTGGATTCCGTCATAACTTTATCGTAGTGTTCTTTCATAGATAGGCTGTTTTTGATATTTCTACCGAGAAATTTGAAACAGTTTACATTCTTTATTAATGTATTGTTGACTGCAATATTCACATTAAGCCTTCCACCTTTAGCTACATACATCGCTATCGTTTTTTCTGTGTTTATTTCCAAATTTAGTGCTTTTGCTAATTCATTAAAACGGATAAGTTTATATTGAAGTTTTGCTACCGCTGTAGAAAAATCTTTGTCGATGGAAAGAAGGACAAAATCATCTGCAAATTGAAAAACTTGAGTGTTTTCATCAGCAATGGAATGCAAATCAATTGTGTATATGTTAAACAGGAGCGGGCTTAAACAGCTGCCTTGCGGAAGACCATTAAAGATATCTATTGTGTCCTTTCCCAATGACAATATACGGTGTTTCAAAAATTCAAAGATCCATGCAATCCAGTGAACCGGAAGATCAATTCTGACAAGAATATCACGAAGCTTGTCAAGACTCACGCAGTCATAGGCTTTAGAAATGTCAAGTGAAACAAGTGTAACTTTTAGATTTTTTTCTTTGGCAACGCTGATGCTGTGCAGTAGATCGTTTATACATGTAGAGGCAGAGCGATGTTTACGATAAGCATAAGATCTGGCCGGGAGGATTTTCTCATCAGAAAGGAAAGTCGAGATTCTTTCTTTGAGCATAAGGTTTATAACTTTTAAAAAAACGGAAATTAGTGCTATAGGGCGAAAGTTTGTGTAGATTTTTGGATCTTTGTTTCTTTTATGTAGGGGTACGATACGAATTGATCTCCAGGAATCACGTATAAAGCAATTTTCCCAGGAGTTGTTGATAGCAGCAAGTAAAGATTTTTTGGAATTTGTTGAAAAATTTCTGATCATTTCATAGGAGACCCCATCAGTGCCGGCAGCCGAAGGTTTGGATTTATTTTTAAGTACAGTAAGAAACTCATCTTCGGAAAATGGATTTGAACGATGGAACTCAGAAAAATTTATTTGTAATGTTGTGTTGTTTGGTAGTTGGCTTTTAATGTGCTCCAGAAAAAGTAGGTTGTTGTTGGTATCCCATCTAGATGAATTAGATTTGGAACCAGCTGATTTGCACGCGTTTATAAATTTATAAAAAGATCTGGTATTTGGAATTTGATTTAGTTGATCAATTTTTTTTTCAAACGATTTCTTTTTTGCTTTTTTAACTTCACACTTAAATTTTTTGATGGCATTCAGAAGATTTAAAGCGTTTTCAGTGTTTTTGTTGAGATTGAAGATTTTTTGAGCAGCAGATTTTAAACGACAAAATTTATCGACCGATTCATCCCACCAAGGTTTAAGCGACATCCTCTCTTCTGGGTCAATTTTCTGTTTTGAGTTTGTGATTATATCACCAATTGTTGATTCGATATTATCAAAATTTGACAAAAAGGATGTTTGGCTAATATCCTTTAAAAGTTTTTTTTTTGACAAAAAAAATTGATCCTTTGTAGAAATATTTCCTATTGTAATATGAATTGGAAAATGATGACTACCACCTATGATCGTTTGAAAAATACACCAATCGATATTAAGAAATGAATTTGTAAACGAAAGGTCAAGAACAGAACCATTGCAGAGAGGATCAAGAAGAGAAGCTTTAAATGTAATGTTACCGTTATTTAGACAATGTAGCCTTGAGTCATCAATAAGCATTTTGAGTGAGTTTCCGCGCGGTGAATCAATACAATCTCCATAGGTTGAAGACCTGGCATTAAAATCTCCACATAAGAAAACATTATCCTTTGTATCTAGGAAATCTAAAAGCTTTTTCATTTCAGTTTTAAAATTTCTGACAGTAACAGTTTGTGGGATATATATTGATGCAATTGTTATTTGTTTGGCGACAGATTTGTAGTTTCGCAAATAATTACCTCCAAAGATGTTTTGAAGAAAATAGTTTTAACTGAGATGGACTTTTTAAACAGCACAGCAACACCTCCAAAGTTGTTTTCATCCCTTTTTTTCATAAAAATGTTGTAATTTAAAAATTCGAAAGTTCGATTTGGTTTCTTCAAAGTTAAAAATTTCACTCAGTACACAAATGTCGATTTTTTGTTTTATTAAGTAGTGTTCTAAAACGTTTTTGTTTAAAGTTAGACTTTGAATGTTATATTGCAATAAACAGATCATTTAAAAAAATTTTTTTTTTTTTTTTATTTGTTTTTTTTTTTTTTTATTTTAATTGTTTTAGAACAAAAAAAAATGTTTTTTTTTTTTTTTTTAATTAAGAAAAATAGTTAAATTGAATAAAAATTTGTAGAATCGCGTTGTTTCGGTTTTAATTCTTTTTCGCACTAAACAAACAGAAAAATCTGTTGGTAGCACTGCAGTTAAATGCGAGAAAACTTGGTGGTCGCACACACTGCAGCAGCAAGCAGCAGACGGCAAGAAATATAAAGAACTGTGTTTAATTATAAATTATACATTTAAAAAATAAGTACTTTTTGTATTTGCAGCTAGGGGTATGCACTTTTAATGTTAAGAAATAAAAAAATGCGTCATTTTAGTGAAATTATAATTAAATAGAGTACACATAATTTTTTCTGTCTGCTGCTTGCTGCTGAACTGTGAAGAAGCATTTTGTGGCTATTACAGACAGTGTTGCCATTACCAATATAATAAAAAAACGCAAAAATCGTAAGAAAAGGGTAAAAATTTACGAAAAAAAATTAAGCTACAAGAAAAAAAAAGAGAAAATTAAAAAAAATGGAAAATGTGCCTTTTAAGGTTAAAAGGATAAAAAGCGGAAAAAACGATAATAAAAGTATTTGTTTTTATCATAAATTAAATAAATAAGCTGATACAATCACGAGTTTACATTCATATTACTTAAAAAAAACAATAAATTTAATACAAACTTTTGTATTACATTCAATCAACACGCCACAGATCTTTTTTAATGAAATGTTTGGATATTTTATCAGTTTAATTTTTATGCATTTTACTTCATTTTGACAGTAAACAAACTTGTTTCAAAAAACAACAGTCATTAAATATTTTAAAAAATACGTAGTTGTAAAAAAATGTGGAAAATATGTACCAAAAAGTTTATAATACATTTTCATTAAAAAATATTATATAAAATAATACATTTTCTTTAAAAAATATTGTTAGTATTTCCAATCCGTATGAAGTGATATTATACAGGTAGTTTAGTAAAATATTTTACTCATATCTTTCGTGGGGAATCCCAATATTTAAATGTTATAATCCAAAAACTAAATTGTCTTGATGAAGCAAAAAAAATATAATCCAAAAACTAAATTTGCTAAATGAAACAAAAAAAAAATAAATTGCGAAAAATTTTAATTTTTGTACGACTGGTACAAAACTTATTTAAGTTTTGAATCAAATAACAACCAAAAACAGCAGCGATGCCAATTCAGAGCGGGTTGCGTGCTGGATTGAAAGCTATCCGACCACCCAAAAAGCGCATTTTTTTAAATCTAAGAAATGGAAAACTTTGTTGAAAATTTAAAAAAAAAGATATTTCACAATTTTTAGACTTATTCTGTGAATAGGCCTGATGATTTTCTAATTTTTTTTAATCTTGAATTAAAATTATTTTTTATCGCTTTTTACTTTATTCAAATTTAGCGCTTTTTGAGTCACTGTTTTGCGCGTTTTGCCTGTTACACAATTTTCGAAAATAAACCCAAATTTTCTTTATTTAAATCTGTCAAAAATACATATTTTAATTGCATCATTAGAAAAATACAACTCCATAAGAAATCCGCCGTCGGCAAGCAAAATGGGCCAGTGGCCAGCGGCCCGCCACCGCAAAAAATTCCTAGTCGGCTTGGTAACCTGCTCACGCATACTAATAAAGTATAAATCAATTATTTTTTATTTTCATGAATTTTGAGAGAACATTTGGGATCTTGATTTGTGAACACAAAACACGTTTACCTGCAATTTTGAAAGGATACCTTGAGTCAAATTTAAAGGGGACTGTTTTTTTCCAATTATATTAGGTCTAAGGCGTAAGTATAATATAAAAATTGATAATATAAAAATCACAAATTAAAAAAAAATGTCGCGAAAAAATGGAAAAACACCATAAAAACCTTATTTTTAAAAACGCGTATTTAAAAAACGGCAAGACCAAAAAAGCACCAGCAAATACCCGAAATGTAACATAGTGACAACACTGAATTCAAATTTAACGATTTTGCAAAAAAAAAACAGTTGGTAGCTCTGCTTGTAAACAAGCGCCCCTTACGGAATTATTACTAACAAAAATAAATTAAAAACCTAATAAATAACTATATATTAGTACTTTTATGAACTAAAAATAGTAAAAAAATTAGTAAAACCAACTACCAACAAAAATTACTCATAAACAGTAAGAAATACTAATTTTAGCACTTTGAAGATACTAAAAAAACTACTGTAATACTGGTAATTGGTAACTTATTAGTAGATTTGGGTTACCAACGCACTTACTAATTTTTTTACTGTAGAATTATTTTGAGTGTATTCAAAAATGTTCAATTATATTTCAAAAATTTCCAATATAATCGAAAATTTTTGAAATGTAATTAAAATTTTTTTGGTTATAAATGGTAATATCTGAAATATAAATGGAAGTTTCTGAAATATAATTTGAAATTTTCGAAATATAATTGGAAATTTTTTAAATGAAGTTGGATCTCTCAGGCGATATTTCTTCCAAATGCTTGCAGGGAATCAACTGATTCTCAGAATTAGTCAATTGTATTTAAGGTTTTCCAATTGTATTCAGAAATAGTCAATTGTATTTCAGATTTTGTAATTTGTATTTCAGAAATATTTCAGAAATATGTGCTTCATCTTTATTCCGCTTAAATCAGCTCTAAAAATATACATAAATTCACTGCATCTTTAAAGCGATTTTTTCAGCGCTCTAAAAAGATGTGAATTCAGAGCATCTTAGGAGTGTGACATCGCCTTAGGGAATCATGCATGAATTCAGCAGGTTTGGATGCGCTCCTTGACTCGAGTTTCCTTTGCCAGTTCATCAAAATTTCGGCTGGGAGGTTTCTGCTAAAATACAGATTTACGCGAAATACTCTGTATTTTTTATAACCAAAAAAACTAAGTTTAATCTGTATTTTTATTTATTTTTATGTCATCTTAAATTCATAGTTAAAAGCCGAGGTTTCTGTAAAAACACCAAAATTGTATCTGTATTTTTTTTATTTGAGAAAATGTTAAAAAAGTACCAAAAAAAAATCTTTTCAAAAATCTTATAAAAATTTTACAAAATAACATGTATTTTAAACTCTGTAAATTTACAGTTTTTTTCTGTAAAATTTTGGTTGTATCAAAGCATTTTACAAAAATATATATATTAACATAGTTGTTATCTGCTAAATTGTGATTTATTTAACCAATATTTTACTAGAAACTCTTTAAATTAACAGTTTTTTTTTTGTTAAAATTATTTTACAGAATTTTATAGAAAGAAATGTAGCTAGCTGGAAAAGTATGGTGTACTCTATTAAATTAGCAAAGTTTTTCTGTAATTTAACAGAGTTTTTATTTTGAGTGTAGTAAAATTAACAAGAAATGTTGCTAGCTGGAAAAGTATGGTGTACTCTGTTAAATTAGCAGAGTTTTTCTGTAATTTAACAGAGTTATTATTTTGAGTGCAGTTACTTTGCATAAAAAGCCGTTCACTGAAAAAACCCTTCTAAAATCCCAAAAAAAAAAAATTGTAAAATTATTTTTTTGCTACCTCTTACTTTACGATAATTACTAGTAAAAATTACGATATTTTTTGTAATTTTACAAGCATTTTACAAGCTTTTACCAATAAAATTGTAAATTTACAACTTTTTTGAGGCGATAAAAATTACAAGTAATTCTCGTGACTTTAGTACACTCAAAATAATAACTCTGTTAAATTACAGAAAATCTCTCCTAATTTAACAGAGTACACCATAATTTTCCAGCTAGCAACATTTTTTTGTAGTTTTACTATAAAAATCTGTAAAATAATTTTAACAAAAAAAACTGTTAATTTACAGAGTTTATAGTCAAATATTGGTTAAATGAACCACAATATTTATCAAAGAAAAACTCTGTAAATTTACATATGTATCTTTGTAAAATGCATTTGATGCAACCAAAATTTTACAGAACAAACTCTGTTTATGTACAGAATTCAGTAAAATACATGTTATTTTGCAAAATTTTTATAAGATTTCTGAAAATATTTTTTTGGTACTGTTTTTAAAATTTTCTCAAAAAAATACAGATAAAATTTTGTGGTTTTGACAAAAAACTTTGTTTTTAACTATGAAATTAAGATTACATAGAAATAAGTAAGAATACTGATAAAACTTAGTTTTTTGGTTATAAAAAATACAGAGTATTTCGCTTAAATCTGTATTTTAGCAGAAAACTCTGTTAATTATCTGTAAAATTAAGATTACAAAGTTAAAAGTAGTATAACAGACTAAACTTTGTTTTTTTGTCACAGCAAAATACAAAGTATTTGCTTTAAATATGTATTTTGACAGAAAACTCTGTCAAATATCTGTTGAATTGAGATTACAGTCATTTTACAGAGTTATTATTTAGAGTGTAGATTTTGTGCTATCTCCTATTTTACGAGAATTCCTAGTAAAAATTACGAGCTTTTTTGTAAATTTTCAAGCCTTTTTACCAATAAAATTCTAAATTTACAACTTTTTTGACGCGATCAATCTAGATTTTTGTAAAATTCAAAAATTTGTAAATTTACAACAAAAAAATTTTGAATTAACAAAAAATCACGGATATTAGTAAAATAGGATTACGGGACTTTTTTTAGTAATTTGATAAGGTGTTTTTTGAGTGTACTATTTTTGTAAACACATCTGTATTCTGCATGCATTAATTTTTTTTTTTTTAACATTATTTAACATTATTTAAATTTATTTAATTTTTCTTTTTTATTCGAAATAATACAAGGTAATAGTGAAGTAGTTTTGGAAAGATATGTATATTTTCTTTTGTTAAATTTGTGAAGCTCACGAAAGACTATGATACTTGAAAAATTTTCCGTTTAAAAATTATACAAAAATAAAAAGAACATATCATGCCACATACTCTTGTAAATGAAAAAAAAAAACGTTTAAAAAATTAAAATGTGTTTAAGTGGAAAACAGCTTTGTAAGAATAAACCGGTGCTCTAAAACGCTGATTCCCAAACTTTGATTCTTGCCACACCGAGGGAAACAATTTAAATGTTTCAGGAGGCAAAGAGAAAATATTTATAATGCATTTTATTGATGCATTTAGAATTTTACAGAAAATACTCTGTAAATTTACAGAGTTAAACATTTTTAACATTTTCTCCAAAAAAATACTACACTCAAAAAAATAAAACTGTAAAGTTAACAACATTTTTTTTGTTAACTCGAGTTTACTGTCTTTTTAGCAAATCTTTAGTTAAAATCAGCGTTTTAACTACTTTTTCTAGTTAAGTTCAATTTACGAAAATACTAGTTTTGTACAAATTTTGAATTATTTTTTTTTGTTGACTTTAAAACTGAGTTTACGAATTTTTACTAATTAATTTGCTGATTTTTTGTAACATTTTTGTCAAGTGAAAAATTTTAAACATTTCTTGTGTAGCCTCCTATGCAAATCTCATAAGTCCTACTTAAGCTGAACTTAATGCTGTGAAAAAAAAGAAAAAATAAGTGAAGTGTTAGTGTTAGTGTTTAAAACCAATATTTACCAAACTTAAAATTTTTTACAAAAAGTTTAGCTGAATTCAACTAATAAAAAATGTTACGAAATTTTCAGCTGAATTTTTAGTTAAAATTACATTTTTTTTGCTACATTCATTCTACGAAAAGTTAACTAAATATTTTTTGTTAAATTAACTAGAAATTTAGTAGGTTCAAAATCAGGTGTTTTTTTAGTTAAATTTAACTAAATTTTTTGCTAACTTTACAGTTTTATTTTTTTGAGTGTAATAAAATGTTGGTGTTTTTATAGAAAACTATGTTTTTAACTATGAAATTAAGATTACATAGAACAAGTAAAAATACAGATAAAACTTAGTTTTTTTGGTTATAAAAAATACAGAATATTTCACTTAAATCTGTATTTTAGAAGAAAACTCTGTTAATTGTCTGTAAAACTAAGATTACAAAGTTAAAAGTAATATAACAGATGAAACTTTGTCTTTTTGTCACAACAAAATACAAAGTATTTTCGTTAGATCTGTATTTTGACAGAAAATTCTGTCTGTTGAATTGAGATTACAGTAATTTTATAGAGTATTTTACAGAGTTATTATTTTGAGTGTATTTAAATTAACTAAAAAAAACTACTGATTCACTAAAACTACTGATTCGCTATTCGTTAAACTACTAGTAATCTCTAATTATAAGAAAACATTTTTTGAGTGTTGGGGAGACAATGTAATTTTTATACCCTCCACTTAGTGATAGAGGGTATATATAAGTTTGTCATTCCGTTTGTAACTCATCGAAATATCGGTCTGGGACCCCATAAAGTATATATATTTATGATGCCCGATCGATTTTAAGACATTCTAGCGATGTCCGTCTGTCCGTCTGTCTGTGGAAAATGCTCTCGCGGACAAAATATTGCACAGAGATGACTGAAACTTAACATATATATTGAAAGTTCTCCCGAGAAGTTTGGTATTGCATTTGAGCGATATCGGTTTAGCGGTTCAAAAGTTATGAACGAAAATGTAAGCACACCTCAACAATTTCAGTACACTCAAAATAATTACTATGTTAAAAACTCTGTAAAATGACTGTAATCTCAATTCGACAGACATTTTACAAAGTTATCTGTCGAAATACAGATTTTAAGAATATACTTTGTATTTTCTTGTAACAAAAAAACAAAATTTTATCTGTAATTTTACTTTGTAATCTCTATTTTACAGATAATAAACAGAGTTTTTTGTTAAAATACAGATTTTATACATTTTCTCGTAACCAAAATACAAAATTTCAACTGTAATTTTACTTATTGCTCTGTAATACAGTTTTAAAATAAACAAGTAAGATAGCTATATTCGGCTGTGCCGAATCTTTAAATACCCTCCACCAATGTAATGATTTAAAAAACAAAAAAGTTTGTTTTATTTATACCTCAGGAAATAACAAAGTACCAAAAAGTGTACTTCCGGCACTTTTTATAAAAGGTACTTTCAATAAAAGGTACTTTTTATAAAAGGTACTTTTAATAAAAGGTACTTTTTATAATAGGTACTTTTTATAAAGGATACTTTTATATAAAAGGTACTTTTTATAAAAGGTACTTTTTATAAAAGGTACTTTTTATAAAAGGTACTTTTTATAAAAGGTACTTTTTATAAAAGGTACTTTTTATAAAAAGTACTTTTTATAAAAGGTACTTTTTATAAAAGGCACTTTTTATAAAAGGTACTTTTTATGAAAGGTACTTTTTATAAAGGGTACTTATTATAAAAGGTGCTTTTATAAATGGTACTTTTTATAAAAGGTACTTTTTATAAAAGGTACTTTTTATAAAAGGTACTTTTTATAAAAGGTACTTTTTATAAAAGCTACTTTTTATAAAAGGTACTTTTTATAAAAGGTACTTTTTATAAAAGGTACTTTTTATAAAAGGTACTTTTTATAAAAGGTACTTTTTATAAAAGGTACTTTTAATAAAAGGTACTTTTTATAAAAGGTACTTTTTATAAAGGTACCTTTTATAAAAGGTACTTTTATAAAAGGAATTTTTTATGAAAGGTACTTTTTATAAAAGGAACTTTTTATAAAAGAAACTTTTTATAAAAGGTACTTTTTATAAAAGGTACATTTTATAAAAGGTACTTTTTATAAAAGGTACTTTTTATAAAAGGTACTTTTTATAAAAGGTACTTTTTATAAAAGGTACTTTTTATAAAAGGTACTTTTTATAAAAGGTACTTTTTATAAAAGGTACTTTTTATAAAAGGTACTTTTTATAAAAGGTACTTTTTATAAAAGGTACTTTTTATAAAAGGTACTTTTTATAAAAGGTACTTTTTATAAAAGGTACTTTTTATAAAAGGTACTTTTTGAAAACGGTACAGAATTTTCGGAACGTACTTGTTCCAGAATGTTTTATTTCACTAAAGGATCCTACATTTAAATTTCAAGTTTGAATAACCATTATTTCAGTAAATAAAAAAAAAGTACCAAAGGTACTTTTTTTACCCCCGTAGAATCAACATTGGCTAAAAACGCGCCTTAGTGAATCTTTTTTCCGGGAGGTGAACCGACATTGCAAATTTCAAATTTCTAGTACCATTATTTAAGAAATATAAAATGTAATAAAAGTACATATTTTTACCCTTTTTACCCTATAAGAATCATCATTGGCAAAAACCCAGCCTTGTGGGATCTAAATTCGGGAGGTGAACATACAGTCCAAATTTCAAGTATATGTGACAATTTTTTAAGGAAATATAAAAAGTACCAAAAGTACAGATTTTTACCCTTTTTACCCCCTTGGAATCAACATTGGCAACAATCCAGCCGTACTGGATCTATATTCCAGGATGTGAACATACTGTCCAAGTTTTAAGTTTCTATGACCATTATTTCAGGAGATATAAAAAGCACCAAAAGTACAGTTTTTTACCCTTTTTAACCCATTAGAATCAACACTGGCAAAAATCCAGCCTTAATGGATCTATATTCCGGGAGGTGAACATACAGTCCAAATTTCAAGTCTCTATGATCATTAATCACGATATTTAAAAAGTACCAAAAGTACAGTTTTTGTCCCCTTTATCGCCTTAGAATTAACCTTGGCAAAACTCCAGCCATAGTGGATCTATATTTGGACCTACAGTCCAAATTTCAAGTCTCTAGCTTCAGCAGTTTGGGCTGGGCGATGATGAATGAGTATGCCAGTCAGTCAGTCACATTGCTCTTTTATATACATAGATTTTCCGGATTTGGGCGATTTTTGCCAAAAAGTTTATTTCTGTTTTTTATTATTTAACAAAATTTATTTTTTTTTAATTAAAATATTTTTTTTTTAAGAAATCTAAACAAAATTGAATTTTGGCGATATTTTACATCCGAGTTTGCGACAAAGCCAAAAAAAAGTCTGGCAACCCCGTCAATATGACGAAGCAAAAAAAAGGGACACACACACACATGCTTTGTACATACAAATGATTATCAATGAAAACTTTTTAAAATATTTTTTTTATTATTTCTTAAAGAACTTTTTTCTTAAAAAACATTTTTAAATTAAATTTAAATATTGTTTTACATATTTTTAAGCTTTTTTGTAAAGATTTTTTTCCTTTTTCTCAGTTTTTTTTTTTTTCATTTCCGTTTGTATTTACACAAAATATGAGTTAATTTAGGGTTATGTTAAAAAAAATAATGACTTTTTTTACGAATTCACTCATAACTTTTAAAATACTTAACCGATTTAAAAAAAAAATACAGTAGAGTCTGCCTGGATAAATTCCGCAACTTTTGGTACCCCAAGTGTTTAAATCGGTTCCGTATTATTGCCAAAAACGTGATTTCAACAGACAGACAGACAGACGGACGGACAGACAGACAGACAGACGGACATCGCTAGATCGACTTAAAATCGATCAAGGATCATGAATATATATACTTTATGGGGTCCTAAACCAATATTTCAATGTGTTACATACGGAATGACAAACTTATATATACCCTCTATCACTAAGTGGAGGGTATAAAAACTACAATAAAACATAGTAATTTTTACAAGGATGTCGGGTAAAATTGGAGGTACTCGTAAAAAACATTGCAATTTTCACAAAAATAAAAAAAAGTAAATTTACAATATGGAAGCATTAAAGCGGGCAAATTCACTCGGTGGCATTATCCAATTGCCAATAGTGTTGGAAAAGTATTGAGTATTTGAGTACCGAATACTCAAAAGTAACTACTCAATATTTTCAGGGTTATATTTTTTCACTTGAAATGCATAACTTAAACAACAAATATAACCATAAAATGCAACTCTGTGTATGAAAAACATTTTTTCTCTAGAAAAATAATTTTTAAATTGATTAAAAATAATCTAAACTTAAAAGCGAATGCCTTGTTATGCAAACACAAATATAACTTTGATAAAAATTAATAAAATTGTAATTTATTAAGCTCTGTTTAAGCCAAATGGTCACCCTACTTATGGTCACCCCTTTTTTGAAGCCGTGTTTAGATGGGAGTAGTTGACACCTAGGTGGCGCTAATATTATTATAGTTTTCTTTTGTTTATTAATTATTTTTTAACGAATGCCATTGAACAATAATTTATCTTTATCGTTGTAATTTTTCGATACCCTAAAGTTGTAATTTTTTGTTCGCGCTCTACAAATTGTTTTTTTGTAAAATTTAAATTGTAAATTTTATTGGATATACCTTGTAATAAAACAGGAAAGTATTTATTACTTCACCAAATTTACTAGAAAAAACAATCATTTGTGTTTTTTATTTGGTTTTATTTCTCTTTTGGTTCCAGCTGCAAGCCCAGGCATACATCCATTGCCAACCCCCCATTTGTTGTTAATTTTTTAAAGGAATTCAATTGGAATTTTTTATTGGTCCTTCGAACCGGATTGCAGTGGAACCTTCGTTGTTGGAAAGCCATTAAATAAGGTGAAGTAACTTTCAATTTCCTTTCGAAAAAATCCTCAGTTTTTTCCTTTAAAATTTTTTTATTTGATAAAAAATTTTAAGGAAATATTTTTTGGAGGTAAAAAAGGAGTAAAAAATACTCCTATATATAAAAGAAATAAAAAGTAGTGCAAAAAGACACAAAAATAATTAAATTTAGAGCCACCCTGTTTTTACTCCGAATTTAAAATACAACTCTGAGTTTTTGTTGATCTGGCAACACCATACGATCATCTGTTCAGCTGATCATCTGTTGCTGTCACTTTGTATTTTTTTTTGTTTACCTTTTTCATTCTCTTTGTATGAGAATTTAATTAAATTAAATTGTGTTTATTTTCAATTAATTTCAATTGCAATTGAAAAAATAAATACAAAAAAATATTTGTGAAGTGGTGAAAATAAATAGAAGTGAAAAACAGTGTTAAAAACAACAAATAAAAGTGGTAGAACAATTGGAAAAAAAGCACTGAAATTGTCTGTATATTTCGATACAGTGAAGGGCAAAAGTTGCCATATATTTTATTTTTATATTGTTTTTTTAAATAAAAAAATTTTTTTTTTTTGGTTTTTATTGAATATTTGGTGAGTCGTTTGTATTTTAAAGTGCTTTTTAGATTTTTTTGGAAAAAATAAAAATTTTTTGAATTTTCTTTTTTGATTTTAAATCGTTTTCTCGAGTGTCATACAAACTTTTTGTTAGAAAAAAAGGTTTTTTGTGGATTTTCAATCGATATTTGTTGAACTTGAAATAGTTTTCGCTACTTTTTTGTGATTTTAAATTCAGATTTTTGTGAACTTTTCTTGTTTTTTGAAGACTTTTTTGGTGCTGTTAACGTATTTTTGGATTACCAAGCAACGTTGAACAAAGGATTCTTATTGATTTTTAATCAATATTTTTTGGAATTTTAATCGTTTTTCAGATTTTAAACCAACTTTTTGTTGAATAAAAGGTTTTTGTTAAATACCAATCTATATTTTTCTTGAAAATTCGGTCTATTTTCGTGATTTCAGCAGTTTCCATTGAATTTTTTTGTAAATTTATTAACATTTTTAAATTTTATTCGGGAAATTTTCATTTTGTTTGGAAAAAAATGGTGAAATCTGGTCTTTTGAAGAAGTTTGAAAAGCTGGCTGCTCTTTTTATGGAGTTTGAGGATGACTACACTAACGCCCGCCCTGCCAACCAGACGTCTTTCGCTATTGACGTTGAAAAGGAGGAATTTAAAGTGTTGTGGGAAAAAGTTAGGGTGTCTTACGAGACTTTTGTGACCTCAAATGAGGGTAAAGATTCTGAAGCGGATTGCCAGGCAGCAAAGCTGATGTTTAAGGAATGTAGACTGGCGTACATTACCTGTGCTGCACAAATGGGCGAACAACTTCAGAGTTTTATAAGCAAGCCGATGCTTTCTTCAACTCATTGTGGTGGAAATTCAACTGGGGTAACTCTGCCCGTTGAAAATCGTCCACCTAGTCATCAAATGAAGTTGCCACCGTGTACTACGGAAGTTTTTCATGGTGATTACCAATCTTGGCCCACTTTTAGGGATATGTTTTCTGCAGTCTATCTTAAGGCGAACGGTTTGTCGGACGTCGAAAGACTGTTTTATCTTCGACAAAATACCAGAGACGAAGCCTTAGAGATTGTAAAGAAATCTCCTCTTACTAATGAGGGTTTTGAGACTGCTTGGAAAAACTTAAGGGAAAGGTACGAGAATAAACGCATATTAGTCAACATTCAATTAAAAATTTTGTTTAATTTAATTGAAGTCAAATCGGAGTCAGCTAATGAGATAAAACGGTTGCAAAGAGATATCAATAATTGCATTTCGGCGCTTCATACACATGAAATTGATATCGAAAATTGGGATCCTATTTTTGTTTTTCTTTGTTCGATAAAATTGCCCGACTTAACTTTGTCATTGTGGGAACAATCGATCAGAGATAAAACAGAGATTCCAAAGTGGAACGAAATGGATGATTTTCTCACTTCTCGTTTTCAGTCTTTGGAAACCGTATCCGGAATCCGCTCAAACCCGACCAGGCATTCTGAAAAGTCTGCCACGAATAAAAATTCTCATTCGGGGAATAATTTTCATTCGGGTAATAATTCTCATTCGGGGAATACTTCGTTTTCAGGTAATAATTCTTTTTCAAAGAAAAAAGTGAGGACTTATCAGGCAAAGGTCACAAGGAAATCATGCCCAACTTGTTCTAAGGACCATTTAGTGAGATTTTGTCCCAAATTTCAGAAAATGTCACCGGAGGAGAGATTTGTGATTGTAAAAAGAAACAATCTGTGCCTGAACTGTTTGAGTGAAGGCCACAAATTAAGTTCCTGCCAAAGCAATTTTAGTTGTTCGGTGTGCAAATTAAAGCACCATACGTTGTTGCATAAGAAGGTTGAGGACAACACCACGGCTGATACGGGACCAAGTACGAGTCAGGCGGCTGCACAGGGTACATCGGTTCAGAATTGTTTTGCGGCGACTTCAAGGCAGATTCTTTTGGGGACTGCTGTCGTGAATATAGAGTGTCGCGGCGAAGTTTTTTCGGCCAGGGCGCTTATTGATTCGGGTTCTCAGGCAACTTTTGTTTCGGAAAAGTTGCAAAGGAAACTTCGTTTGCCGGTTAGGGGTATAAATGCTCAAGTTTCTGGATTGAACAATGCTTTGGCAGGATCGGTACAAAAAATCTGTTCGTTTGTTTTGAGCTCTCCGGTGAATAGTCAATTTAAAATCAAGGTGGATGGTTTGATTCTACCTAAATTGACTGGAAATTTGCCGTGTGAATCGATAGATATTTCGCGTTCGTCATCGTTGTTTAGTTTGAAACTAGCTGACCCCAATTTCTCGAAAAGTGGTCAGGTTGACCTCTTGATTGGTGCGGATATTTATCCAAATATCATGCGAGAAGGGGTCAGGCGAAATATTGTTGGGAATTTAATGGCCCAGGAAACCATTTTTGGATGGATTTTGACGGGGTCAATTCCTGACACAGCACAAGGTGCTTTCACAACTTGTGTGTCGTTTTACACGGAAATCGGTCTGGACAAGCAGTTGGAAAAATTTTGGACATTGGAAGAACCCCCAAAGGCCTCAGAATCTTCGCCGGAAGATGAATATTGTGAAGATCACTTCCAAAGAACGACAAAGCGAGATTCTGATGGACGGTATATTGTTTCATTGCCTATTAAACCGCAATATTTGGTTGATAGTGGCTTAGGTTGTTCGCGTGAGAAAGCTCGGCGGCAGTTTTTGAGAAATGAGGTATCTCTTCTCAAAAATCCGACATTGAAGACGGTGTACGACAATGTTCTTTCGGAATATGAGGTTTTGGACCATATGGCTCGGGTACAGCATGATGATTCGGACTTTTTGGGGTCATTTTATTTGCCACATCATGCTGTGTTCAAGCCTGAAAGTTCATCCACGAAGGTTAGAGTGGTTTTTAACGCCTCAAGTCGTACGTCTTCGGGCCTAAGTCTAAACGATATTTTGTTCACGGGGCCTGTCCTACAAAATGATTTAATGTTGCTGATAATTCGATGGCGTTTTTACCGATATGTTTTTAATGGCGACATTGAGAAAATGTATCGTCAAATTCTTTTGGACCCAAAAGAAACTAAATTTCAGCGAATTGTTTTTCGTGAAAACCCGAATGATGAGTTGAAGGATTTCGAGTTGAAAACAGTCACTTTCGGCGTGAATTGCGCTCCGTATTTGGCTATAAGGACGCTACATCAGTTGGCCTCCGATGTGGAGGAAAAATGGCCTCTTGCTTCAAAGATTTTACGTCGCATGATGTATGTGGACGATGCTTTGGCAGGGGCTCATGATGTTTCTTTGGCGATTGCGGCAAGGGACCAAGTGATATTAGCACTAACATCGGCTAGATTTTCAATGAGGAAATGGACTTCAAATGATGAAAGAATTTTACATGGTTTACCGGCTGATCACCTTTTGAGTGAAAACTTTTTGGAAATCGATGATGAGAGCACCACAAAAACATTGGGTATTAGGTGGAACGCAAAATCGGATCGATTTTATTTTGCTACTTCGCCAATTCCTTTTAAGGAAAATTTTACTAAGCGAGAGGTTTTGTCCATCATCGCTAAACTTTTTGATCCCGCTGGTTGGCTAGGCCCAATAGTTGTTATTGCTAAAATGTTGATGCAACAGATTTGGAGCGATAAAACTGATTGGGACGATTCTCTATCTGAGGCAAGTTCTTTGAAATGGATACAATTTATCAATGACTATGGTGACATTGATAAAATAACCATTTCTCGTTGGGTTGGATTTGAACCGTCGGCCTATTTAGAGATTCACGGCTTTTCTGACGCCTCTGAAAAGGCATATGGCGCTTGCGTATATGTTCGCCTACAGGATAAAACCGGCGCCATTCAGTCGCATTTGTTGTTGGCTAAGTCTAGGGTAGCTCCCCTAAAAACAGTTTCTCTACCTCGATTGGAACTTTGTGGGGCTGCTCTTTTAGCAGATTTAATTGATACGGTCAGAAAAGACTTCAAATTTGATGAAACCCGAACCAAGTTTTTTACATGGAGCGATTCAATGATCGTTTTGGCTTGGCTCCAGAAACCGTCCAATACATGGACAACTTTCGTTGCGAATAGGGTTTCAAAAATTGTTGGTAAAACTGACAAAGATTGCTGGAGACACGTTTGCTCTAAGGACAATCCAGCTGATTTAATAAGTCGAGGGGTTCGTCCGCAGGATTTAGTCGATAATCCTCTCTGGTGGTATGGTCCATCATGGCTCTGTGGTTCAACGGACCGTTGGCATTTTTCGTCTGCCAAAGAGTTTGGAACTAGAGAAGAAGAACGTAGACATCAGGCCTTTTTTGTCTATTTTAAGTCATTTTATGATTTGCTTAAAGACTTTTCTTCTTACTCAAGAGCTTTGCGTGTTTTGGCTTTGGTGGTTAGAGGTTGGAAATTAATTCTTAAAAAGGAGATTAGTTTTTCGACGCCTGAAGTCACTCCAGCTGAAATTCAGTCAGTAAAGGAGAAACTGATTATAGTATCACAAAAAGCGTTTTTTGCGAGTGAATACTATAAGTTATCAAACGATGAACCTATTTCGGAAGGTAAATTGTTAAATTTAAATCCCTTTTTGGACGATAAGGGCATTATTCGTGTTGGCGGCAGGTTGGCAAACGCGCCTGATTTAACGTACAACGAAAAGTTTCCTATCGTTTTACACTCTGGTTGCGAATTTTCCCTACTTTTTGTTACTTATCTTCACAAGATTACGTTGCATGGAGGAAATCAGTTAATGTTAAGGGTCCTAAGGACGGAATTTTATATTCCGCATGCCAAAAATCTGATAAAGAGAGTAATAGGCCGTTGCAAAATCTGTACAATACAGAAAAAGGCAACTCAAAGTCAGATTATGGCAGCCCTCCCAACTTCTAGAACGGTAATTTCACGTCCGTTTACTACCACTGGGGTAGATTTTGCTGGTCCTTTCGATATTCGAAATTACACAGGTCGAGCATGTTTAGTAACAAAGGGCTATGTTTGCTTATTTGTTTGTTTCGCAACCAAAGCGATTCACTTGGAAGCGGTGAGTAGTTTATCTACTCCAGCGTTTTTGGCCGCTTTTTCAAGATTTGTTGCTCGACGTGGGTATCCGACAGACATGTATTCGGATAATGGCACAAATTTCGTTGGTGCCTCCAAAGTTTTGAAGACAGAATTTAGAGATTTTCTTCGTTGCTCAAATTCTGCAGTAAATTCTGAATATGGACCACAGGGCCTTAATTGGCATTTTAACCCGGCCAGTGCGCCTCATATGGGAGGCCTATGGGAAGCGGGTGTAAAAAGCTTCAAGCACCATTTTCGTAGAATAGCAGGTAGCTTAAAATACACTTTTGAGGAGTTTTCGACCCTGTTGGCTCGCATTGAAGCTTGTCTAAATTCAAGACCTTTGTGTCCTTTGACCGAAAATGTTGATTGTTTGGACATTTTAACTCCTGGTCATTTTCTTATTGGCGGCCCACTTTTAGCTCCACCTGAAGTTGAAATTTCGGAAGCCCCGATTTCCATTACTAATCGATGGCAGCGGGTAAAGGCTTTAAATCAACGTTTGTGTGTCAGGTGGAAAGATGATTATCTGAAAGATCTTCAGAAACGAAATAAATGGAAATTTATGCAGAAAGATCTTGAAATCGGTGATATGGTGGTTATTCGTGAAGACAACTTACCGACTAATGAATGGCGATTAGGTCGGGTAGTTAAAATTCACATGGGTAAAGATGGTCACGTCAGAGTTGTAGAGTTAAAAACAGCGCGTGGCTTAGTTACAAGACCAGTTGTGAAGCTTGTAGTTCTCCCAACTTGTTAGTCTTTTTGCTTTTTTACTACTTAAATTTTCTTTTTAGCATCATGGTCTCGCCAAAAAAATATGCTGAAGGTCGTCGTACCACCGCTAAGATGATTTGTCGGGTCTGTTTGAAAGACCACCCCTTACGCTTTTGTAAGAAGTTCCTGCAGGTGGACTACAAGGAGAGGATGCATTTGGTATCCGTCTACAAATATTGTGCTGGTTGTTTGAGCCACGACCATACCTGGCGTACTTGTGAGAGTACGGGAAAGTGCAAGCGCTGCGGTGATATGCATCACACGCTCTTACATAAACCGGGCAAAAGACCTCGTTCGTCTGCCCCGAAGAAGGAAAAACAAGTAAAGCGTTGCCAACGGGGACCTAGTTCGTCGACCCGCCCAAAGAGTAGAGGACCTCGTTCGTCCCAAAACTCAGCCAGGGGACCTCGTTCGTCCGATGGTCAAGAGAGCGAAAGACCAAGTTCGTCGAAAGCTCTTGTTCCTCGTCATTCGAGGAACAGCCCAAACACGCGGCGCAAGAGTTCCAGCTATAAACATCGATCCCACAATACCGTTTCGGCCCTTGCTACCTACCACATAAGCGAGACTATTTTGTTGAAACCGACGGCAATGATAAAGATCGTGTGTAAAGATCGGTTTATTTTGGTGAGGGCGTTAATCGATCCTGGCTCGGATTGTTCGATCGTTTCAGAGGAGGTAATACGCCGGCTTGGTGCCAAAAAAATTGTAGTTGCGTCGAGAGAGAGGTGCTTGCTTACGATCAAGGGGAACCATGGCCTCAGTGAAACTATAGAGGTCTATGCTGAGGTGAGACGAAGATATAGCGTGACGACTCCATCCAAGAAGATAGACGCAAGAATTGTTGATGAGTTTCCGGGTCTGCAGTTGGCTGATCCACAATTTCATGTGCCTTCCCCGGTCAATGTGGTTCTTGGCGGTGATGTGTACGCAAGGATAATGCGAAATGGAGTTTCTGGTGGTTCTTTTGGCAAACCCTTAGCACAATTTACCATTTTTGGCTACATCATTTCTGGGTCCTGTTCTCCATAATGATTACAACTGTAAGGAGCATATTTTTTTGACCTTTTTTTCGACCACGATGCATAAACATAATTTTTTTTGTTTATTATTTTAGTTTTTTTTTTTCCCCCAAACATATTTGGGTTTTTTTGCCTATTTAACAGCTGGAAGCTGTTTTTTTGGATTTTGAAGTTTGCTGCTGGCGGTTTAACTTCTTTGTTATGAATTTATTTTTACTAATATATTTTTTATATTAATATATATATATTTATTTTTTTTTTTTTTTATTTAATATTTTTTTTTTGTTAAGAAATAAAATGGAGTTTTTTGAACTGAGAATTTGGAGTTTCTGGTTCTTTTTCTCTTCTTTTATTTTTTTGTCTCCTAGGTTCTCCCTACAATGGTTTTTTTGTTGCAGTACTGCAAGGCGGCCGGGATGTTTAAGCCAAATGGTCACCCTACTTATGGTCACCCCTTTTTTGAAGCCGTGTTTAGATGGGAGTAGTTGACACCTAGGTGGCGCTAATATTATTATAGTTTTCTTTTGTTTATTAATTATTTTTTAACGAATGCCATTGAACAATAATTTATCTTTATCGTTGTAATTTTTCGATACCCTAAAGTTGTAATTTTTTGTTCGCGCTCTACAAATTGTTTTTTTGTAAAATTTAAATTGTAAATTTTATTGGATATACCTTGTAATAAAACAGGAAAGTATTTATTACTTCACCAAATTTACTAGAAAAAACAATCATTTGTGTTTTTTATTTGGTTTTATTTCTCTTTTGGTTCCAGCTGCAAGCCCAGGCATACATCCATTGCCAACCCCCCATTTGTTGTTAATTTTTTAAAGGAATTCAATTGGAATTTTTTAAGCTCTATTTTTTTATTTTTCAATTGCAAAAAAAGTATTGAGTAGTATCGAGTATTCAGTTGAAAAAGTATCGAGTAGTATTGAGTATTCAAAAGTAACCACAATTTACAACACTACTTGCACATTAAAGAAAGTGAAATTGATCAGAAATCAAATAGTAAATAAAATAGTAAAATTCTGGTCGCTTTTATCAATATTTTACAGATAATTCTGTAAATTTACAGGTTTTTTTTTTTTATCGAGATCATTTTACAGAGTTTTCTTCGTAAAATAACAAAAAATCTTGCTGGTTGGAAATCTATGGTATTTTCTGCTGGATCAGCAGAGTATCTCTGTAATTTAGCAGAGTGACTATTTTGAGTGTACATTCAACATAACCTAAAAATACAAAATGCTTTAATTCGGCTTCTGGTTGACATATGTGAACATAATTGAACACCAAATGGTATTTAAACAAGTACAAACATATTTTTGGACAAAAAAAGAAAAAAAATCGCGGATTTTTTTTTTTACCAAAATTTTTTTCACGGAAATTTTTCTTCAAATTTTTTTTTTTTCAAAATTAATTTCCTTTTAAATAAAGTTGTTTGCAATAATCTTTTTGAAATTGTGGAGGGTATCACTACACTCAAAAAAATAAACTGGTAAAACGCCTGGTAAAATGCCTTGTAATCCCGTTCTACCAATATTTAACAATTTTCCTTGTTTTTTAACAAAAAATCTTGTACTTTGCTCAAACGAGAACTACAGTTTTATTGGTAATTTTACAAGTTTATTTTCGTAATTGTATTCTACCATTTTGAAAGCTTATTTTACAAAAAAAACTGTAATTTTACAACAAAGTTTTTATTACGAGGATTCTAGTTGAATTACAAAAAAAAACTTTATTTTACAAAACTCATGTTGTACGACGATTTATGTTGTTTAACAAAAAAGCAATTTTTTTTTTTTGTTTTTTTTTTTTTATATTGAAAAATATTAAATAGAATGTTGAGTTTTCTTCGACCTTTTGTTATATATATTAAGTAAATAAAATAATCGAGCCAAGACCTCGAGCTCGATTATTTTATTTACTTGAAAAATATTAAAAAAAAAAAAGTTGACAAAATTGTGAAAAATTTATTACGAGGATTAATTTAAGGAGGAGTAGTTAATTTACAAAAAACAAAAACAGTTATTTTACAAAAAATTATTTTATTTATTAGGATTTATGTTGTTAACAATTTTTTTTTTTTTTAAATTTACCATTTTGGTTTGTAAATTTACCATTTTTTTAAACATATTTACTATTTTTTCTTGTAAGTTTACCATTTTTTTTTTTTTGTATTTTTCCGGTTTTAAAACAATATTTTTACCAATAAAATTGGTTATTTTTCCAATTTTTGGTGCATTCAAAATTACGAGGAAATCCTCGTAATTTTACGAGAATTTTACCTACGTCATATTTTACGAGAATAGCCTCGTAAAATCACGAGATTTATTGGTAACTTTACAAGTTTTTTTTTTTTTGAGTGTACATTCGGCAAGGCCGAATTTAACTTTTTTACTTGTTTTTACTTAAAATTGGGGCATGCTCCGAAAAAGGTTGGGAACCAGTGCTCTTCATACAACACACTTGTGATAGTGGTAGTGGTAGTGGAGGTGGTTCTGATGATGATGTTGGTGGGCATGCATTTATGTTTTACACAAATACATACACAGTTAGTCTATCTGTCTGTTTTCGTTAGAATAAGTCTGTATGTGTATTAGGGTGGCACGAATAATGATTATTTCGAATTATTTCAAATTTCGTCGATCGCCGGGCAAATTATGGTTCGTTTTTATCTAAAAAGTCTATGTTGAAATTTTTAGCCAAATCGTACAAAATCAAACATTTTGCCCCCATAAAAACCAATTTTTTTTTCGATTTTTTCTTTTAAAAATTGACTCCAAAAAAAATTTAGGGCCGTTGGGTTCCTACTCAATTTTTTTTTTTAATTTGGCCAACGATCGACAAAATTCGAAAAAAAAAAATCATTATTCGTGCCACCCTAACGTGTATGTGTGTGAATATATCATCGTTTTAATTAAAGTCCTGTTACTGAAAGTAGTTCAAGTGAGAATGTTAATTGAAACATTTCTTTTTTTTGTTCAGCGCTAACGGCACATTTTTTTATTTTTCCATTGAGTTTTATGTACTCCACCCTTACATTTAGAGCAATTTCTGCGAGTTATTTTAAATTTACAGTAAAACGGTTATAACCGACAACGGCACATAGATTTTCAGAAATTAACTCTTATTCTACGAGGGCAGGCTGATTTATCCACACTTAAAATAATAACTCTGTTAAACTACAGAAAAACTCTGCTAATTTAACAAAATACACCATACTTTTCCAGCTAGCAATATTTTTTGGTAATTTTACTATAAAACTCTGTAAAATGATTTTAACAAAAAACAAGTAAAAAAGTTAAATTCGGCCTTGCCGAATGTAGTGATACCCTCCACAATTTCAAAAAGATTATTGCAAACAACTTTATTTAAATGGAAATTACTTTTGAAAAAAAAAAAAAAATTGAAAAAAATTTCCGCGAAAAAAAATTTTGGTAAAAAAAAAATCCGCGATTTTTTTTTGTCAAAAAATATGTTCGTACTTGTTTAAATACCATTTGGTGTCCAATTATGTTCACATATGTCAACCAGAAGCCGAATTAAAGCATTTTGTATTTTTAGGTTATGTTGAATGTACTGAAATTTTTGAGGTGTGCTTACATTTTCGTTCATAACTTTTGAACCGCTGAACCGATATCGCTCAAATGCAATACCAAACTTCTCGGGAGAACTTCCAATATATATGTTAAGTTTCAGTCATCTCTGTGCAATATTTTGTCCGCGAGAGCATTTTCAACAGACAGACAGACGGACAGACGGACAGACGGACAGACGGACAGACGGACAGACGGACAGACGGACATCGCTAGAATGTCTTAAAATCGATCGGGCATCATGAATATATATACTTTATGGGGTCCCAGACCGATATTTCGATGAGTTACAAACGGAATGACAAACTTATATATACCCTCTATCACTAAGTGGAGGGTATAAAAATGTTAATTTACAGAGTTGCTAGTAAAATATTGATTAATTAAAACACCATTTATTTAGCAAAGAAAAAAGTTGGTGGTAGACGTTAGGGGGCACCTTCCCCTTGCGATTTTTAACATCTTCTGAGATAAGAATGTTGCATTTGCTTAGTAAAAGTACAAAAAACCCTGCAAAAAATGCGGATTTTCTTAGGTTGGTTTAGTTCTCTAAGGGGGAACTTTTTTCCCTTGGTCCGATTTTGCCCATTTCCGAACTAGGAATATAAGACACATTCGTGCCAAATTTCGGAAGTCTAGCTTTATTATTTTGGACTGTATCGTGTCCTCTACAGACGGACAGACGGACGGACGGACGGACATAGCTAGAATGTCTTAGAATCGATCACTGATCAATAAAATATATACTTTATGGGGTCCTACACCGATATTTCGATGCGTTAAACATGGAATGACAAAGTAAGTATACCCCCATACTGTGGTTGGAGGGTATAAAAATACAGATAAAATTTTGGTGTTTTTACAGAAAACTCTGTTTTTAACTATGAAATTAGGATTACATAGAAATAAGTAAAAATACAGATAAAATTTAGTTTTTTGGTTATAAAAAATACAGAGTATTTCGCTAAAATCTGTATTTTAGCAGAAAACTCTGTTAATTATCTGTAAAATTAGGATTACAAAGTTAAATGTAATATAACAGATGGAACTTTGTTTTTTGTCACAAAAAAATACAAAGTCTTTTCTTTAAATCTGTATTTTAACAGAAAACTCTGTCAAATATCTGTTGAATTGAGATTAAAGTCATTGTACAGAGTATTTTACAGAGTTATTATTTTGAGTGCATACATAGTCTAAGAGATGGCACTTTTAAACCATTTACCTTTGTTTTTTTAAGACATTGTTAAAAGTCTCAGATTATGTTACATTTTTCATATCGAAAAGGTCTCAGACTCTTTTTCTATAGGAAAAAAAAAACTCAGATTCTGCATTTCTCCTATAAACAAATCTAAAACTCAAAGACTTTTTTTAGACTTTTTCTGTTTGAAAATCACTTTTTTCATACACACAAAAAAAAAATTGTCAAATTACTAAAAAAAAGTCTTGTAATCCCATTTTACCAATATTTGACAGTTTTCCTTGATTATTAACAAATAATTATCAATCGAAATTTACTTTTTTTTTTTTTTTAATTTTACAGCTTTTCTTGTAATTTTACAAATTTCCAAGATTTTTTTTTACAAAAAAAAAATCTAGTAAATTTACAAGAATTTCTTGTTAGTTTTATTTTGCAAACAAAGTTGTAAATTTACAATTTTATTGCTAAAAATCTTGTAAAATTACAAAAAAGCTCGTAATTTTTACTAGGAATTCTCGTAAAATAGGAGGTAGCAAAAAATCTAGTAAAATCACGAAACCTCCTTGTAAGTTTTATCGCGTCAAAAAAATTGTAAATTTACAATTCTTTTGGTAAAAAGCTTGTAAAATTACAAAATTATTGGTAAAAGGCTTGTAAAATAACAAGGAATTATTGTCATATAGGAGGTAGCAAAAAAAAATTTACAAACTTTTCTTGTAATTTTACAAGGTTTTTTTTTTTTTTGAGTGTACAGAACAAGTATGCTTGCGTCCCTACACTCAAAATAATAACCCTGTAAAATGACTGTAATCTCAATTTAACAGATATTTGACAGAGTTTTCTGTCAAAACACAGATTTAAAGCAAATACTTTGTATTTTGTTGTGACAAAAAAACCAAGTTTAGTCTGTTATACTACTTTTAACTTTGTAATCTTAATTTTACAGATAATTAACAGAGTTTTCTGCTAAAATACAGATTTAAGCGAAATACTTAGTATTTTTTATAACCAAAAAACTTAATTTTATCAGTATTTTAACTTATTTCTATGTAATCTTAATTTCATAGTTAAAAACAGAGTTTTCTGTAAAACGCCAAAATTATATCTGTACAAAAAAAAAATCTTTTCAAAAACCTTATAGAAATTTTACACTCAAAATAATAACTCTGTTAAATTAGAGAAAAACTCTGATAATTTAACAAAGTACACCATACTTTTCCAGATAGCAGCATTTTTTTATAATTTTACTATAAAACTCTGTAAAATGATTTTGACAAAAAAAAAAAAACTGTTAATTAACAGAGTTTCTAGTAAAATATTGGTTAAATAAAACACCGCTTAGCAAAGAAAAACTCTGTAAATTAACATATATTTGTTAAATGTATTTGAAAATTTTACAAAAAATCTATGTATATTTACAGAGTTTAGTAAAATACATGTTATTTTGTAAAATTTTTATAAGGTTTTTAAAAAGACTTTTTTTGTACAGATATAATTTGGTGTTTTACAGAAAACTCTGTTTTAACTATGAAATTAAGACTACATAGAAATAAGTTAAAATACTGATAAAATTAAGTTTTTTGGTTATAAAAAATACAGAGTAATTCGCATAAATCTGTATTTTAGCAGAAAACTCTGTTAATTATCTGCTAAATTAAGATTACAAAGTTAAAAGTAATAGAACAGATGAAACTTTGTTTTTTTTTTGTCACAACAAAAAACACTGTATTTTCTTCAAATCTGTGTTATGACAGAAAACTCTGTCAAATATCTGTTGAATTGAGGTTACTGTAATTTTACAGAGTATTTTACAGAGTTATTATTTTGAGTGTACAAAATAACATGTATTTTACTTAACTCTGTAAATATTAGAGTTGTCAACCGATTAAGAATAATTCGATTAATCGATCAAACAAAACTAAACTCTTGTTCGAACAATTTTAAAATGACGATTTTCGAATAACGAATAAATCGATTAATTACTGTCAATTAATCGAACAATTATTTATTTTTTAAGTTAAAAAATAAATTCAATAAAATCATTGAATCTGATTTGTTCTCAAAAGGTTTTAAAGGTTTTATAAAAAATGTAGAAAAGTTAAAAAATATTTTAGGCATAGTCCAGATGGCGATTAACCTCAATGTTTAGTAAGTGGGAATTTATGCACTGAGTTGTTTCCTTGACTCTATGCTACTTCATTCGAGTTTATGGGCAAAAGAGGTAGAAAAAGAAAAGGGAACGAATAAATTTTAAAATGGAATTAAAAAAGCTCGTATTGTAGGCTGTTCCTACTATATCATATATCGTTGTTGTGCCTAAAAATTAAGTTATGTGTTTTCAAATTTTTTGAAGAGGCACAAGAAACAGTCCTTTCGTAGTACTTTAATGAAAAAAACTTCTCATAAATATTTTTCAAATATTGCAAATTTTATGTTCATTAAAAGTTGGGCTCTAAAAATGTACTGCGAAAGGACAAAAAAGGGGTTTCTTGTGCCTCTTCAAAAAAAATTTAAAAACACATAACTTCATTTTTAAGCTCAGCCGCGATATATTTTTTAATTATAAAAAATATTAGCTATTTTTATATTTAAGTTTTTTTTTGTATGAATTATTTATTTTTTTGTTACAAAATTATTTTTAAAGACCATTTTTTTATTCGTTATTCTCTTCGATTAATCGAATAAATTTTGATCTTTAATCGTTTGATCGAACGAGGAAAAACAATTATTTGAATTATTCGAACAAAGTTGAAAGTCGAATAATTGACAACTCTAGTAAATATACAGAGCTTTTTTGTAAAATTTTGGTTGCATCAAATGCATTTTACAAATATATGTTAATTTACAGAGTTTTTCTTTGCCAAATGGTGTTTAATTTAACCAATATTTTACCAGAGATTCTGTACATTAACAGTTTTTTTTTTTGTCCAAATCATTTTACAGAGTTTTATAGTAAAATTACCAAAAAAATTTTGCTAGCTGGAAAAGTATGGTGTACTTTGTTAAATTAGCAGGGTTTTTCTGTTATTTAACAGAGTTATTATTTTGAGTGTATTGAATTCTTTAAGGGTCAGCAGAGATTCTAATACAAAATTTCTGTGCCTTTCGCTTAGTTTTTGAGATACGAAATTTAGGGCCAAATAGTGTCTTGAGAATCTTAAAAACTGAATAATTTAAAAATTATTACTCGTAGTGCTTTTGGGTATTTCGCGGTAGGTTTCTACTAGTCCAGAGCTACAAGAATGCTGTTGGACTTTCTGAAAAATTTATAAAATATTGCACTCAAAATAATTACTCTGTAAAATACTCTGTAAAATGACTGTAATCTCAATTCGACAGACATTTGACAAAGTTATCTGTCGAAATACAGATTTTAAGAAAATACTTTATATTTTCTTGTGACCGAAAAACAAAATTTTATCTGTAATTTTACTTTTTACTTTGTAATCTCTATTTTACAGATAATAAACAGAGTTTTTATACCCTCCAACCACAGTATGGTATACTCACTTTGTCATTCCGTGTGTAACGCATCGAAATATCATTCGTCCATCTGTCCGTCCGTCCGTCTGTCTGTCAGTCTGTAGTTAACACGATGCAGTCCAAAATAAAAGAGGTAGACTCCCGACATTTTGTTTCTAGTTAAGTTCGTAAATGAGCAAAAATTTTAAAATTAATTTTTAAACCCATATTCGAGAGGAAATTTGCGCCCCCCCCCCAATCACCACTACCGACCCCCCCCCCCCCCGCCCCACAAAAAATGAGAAAACGCCCCTGAATTTTTTTTTTAATTTTTTTGCATGTTGAAGGGTATTAAAAATTCGGCACTCTTGTTTTTGTTAAAATACGGATTTTACAAAAAAACCTTGGATTTTATAAAAATACTTTGTTTTTTTCTCGTAACCACAATACTAAATTTCATTTGTAATTTTACTTATTGCTCTGTAAAAATAAAAATCACTTCCAAAAAACTTCCAAATATAACCGATAAACCCCTCTTTAAAAAGTGTCTTAAATTACATAAAATCTGGTAAATTTTACGAGGATGACGTATAAAATTGGAGTTACTTGTTAAAAACTCGTAAAAATAAAAAAGGAAATTTACAATTTGGAAGCATTAAAGCGGGCAAATTAAACAAAATTTTAATTTTAATTAATTTAATTTTTTTAATTTTAATTAATGTTTTGAAGCAGAGAAGTTTTACTCATAAAATGGATTTAACTAAAACTTTTTAAATTTACAGAGTTTTCTTTGTAAAATTTTTAACTCATAAGAAGTATTTAACTAAAACTTTGTAAATTTACAGAGTTTTTTTGTAAAATTCTTTTCGGTTGTATCAATAGTTTACAGATAATACTGTAAATTTACAGTTTTTTTTTATCGAAATCATTTTACAGAGTTTTCTTCGTAAAATAACAAAAAATCTTGCTGGTTGGAAATCTATGGTATTTTCTGCTGGCTCAGCAGAGTATCTCTGTAATTTAACAGAGTGATTATTTTGAGTGTGGGAATGCCAAATTTTAGATTCAAACGTAGGCCCCAAAAGGTTCCCCATATATGTAAAGCTAGGCCAATTTTTCCAGTGTAAGCAAATATATTTTTTTTAGCACAAAAACTTTTTAATGGATGAATCTTTTTCTGAAAAAATAAGTTTCTCCCACATTCAAATCTACACATATGGTGTTAAATAAATTTAAAACGTTTTATCTGTAACTCTGTCTTTTTTTTTTTTGTTGCTTCCATCATGGCAAGTTTTTAGCTTTTTGAAAGCATTAAACTCTTTTGAAAAATTGTGCAACGAAAATTTATTTGACAATTAAATAGAATTTTTTTTTCATTATACACATATGGATTTATACAATTAGAAGAAGTAAAAGTGCATGTAATTAATGTAATAAATCTTATTAAATTTTTCTGTTTTAAGTGCATGTCTCTACATTTAAAATAATAACTGTTAAATTGCAGAAAAACTCTGCTAATTTAACAGTGTACACCATACTTTTCCAGCTAGTCTGGAAGTCTGTCATTCCGTTTGTAACACATCGAAATATTGGTCTAGGACCCCATCAAGTATATATGGGGCATTCCATGTGAAATCGGACACTTTGAAAAACTTTTTTTTTAGATTTTCCCAATTTGTTTACAGTTTTTAGTACCCTTCGAAAACTCCTTCGTAGTAAATTTTCAGATTTTTTTGATGACCCGTTCAAAAGATATCGAATTTTTAAAAATTGGTAGTTTGTTCCTTCACTCAAACTTCTTTTAATCATAACTTCTTCAATAATGGTCCAAATTTCAATTTTTTTTTTTCAAAATTTTTGTTTTTTTACGTACTTTCTAAAAAAAATCCCAAAAAATTCTTAAAAGCGCTCTAGTATGCGATTTTTAAGTTTTAAAATTTAAATCTGATTTTTGAAAATGTTTGTACTCTTAGATTTTTTTGAAATTTGTTTGTGTAAAACTTCTATCAATTCTACAAATTTTTAGCCCAGAAAGATCGTGGGATAACGATTATTACTATTTTTTAAAATTTTTTGAAAAAATTTTATTGTAATTTTCCAATCTTAAAATCATTTCTACTGCTCCAATGCACTGTGGACGGAGCTCTATGGAGAAGGCGGCCAAAAATACTTCAAGTATAGGTATCATCGTGAAACTTCGGTCACGGCTTTTTAAATATGTCAGAACTATTGAATGATAAAATGGGAGTGGTTGATGACTCATAACCACCCCCTACTGTAGCCAAGCACCCACATTCACCCCACGTAAGAAAACCGAAAGTTTGTTTTTAATTCACATTTAAGCTGGATTTTTTTGCTAACGTGTATAAATTATCCCATACAAATTTGACGTTTTTTAACTATATACTGCAAATTTATGTCAAATTTGTATAGGATAATTTATACACGTTAGCAAAAAAATCCACCTTTAATTCATAACTTTTTTAAAAGATGAGTTTTAAAAAAAAAATATTGAATTATTAAATATGAAATAGTATGTAATAAAAAATTTAAAAAAGGTTAAGGGGGGTTGTTACTAAAAAACAGCCTTAATATTAACAATTTTTAAACAGCTATAAAAAAATAAATACGCAATAATTTTTAATTCTGTTTTTTTATATGAAAGACAAAAATCGTTATATTTTAAAAAGTTTTTATAACTCAAAATTTGGTCAAAGAGAATTGCCAGGGTTGCCACCCAATTGTGGTATGTTTTTTTTAAGAATAAAATAGGCTGCAGTTGTACAACAAAAACTACTGAACCGATTTTGATGAATTTTTGTTTGTTTGTAGATTAATTAATCCTCTTGTACACATATTTTATTATTTTGATCTAATATTTTTCTTTAATTAATGAAAATATGTAAAATTTTCCATTTTTTCAGTTTACATTAGCATAACTTCAACAAAAATCAAAATTTTTCAAAAAACTGTCACGCTAAGTACTAGAAAAACTGACAGGTCGTTTTACAAGTCTGCTGGTCTTAACTACGCTTAATAAGGATAAAATTAAAAAAAAATAAAATTAAAAGTCCGCTTAAAAGAAAATAAACAATCACATTTCTTAAATGCGTGTCAAAAAAACACCACACAAGAATTCAAAGTTTGACATCCAAACAACGAGGCCATTTTGATCTGTGGGTGATAACTCAAAGACATGCAAAATAATGCAGCTGATATTACCAATTTTAGAATCTTGAAATATTAACTAATAAATCAAAAAAAGTCCGATTGGAGATTTCAGGGGGGAACACAACTAAAACTCTATTAGAAATTTCAATATATTGACTAAACCAACACTAACATTGACACTGGAAAGATATTAATTTTATACAAATTCCAGAACAGGCTTAACACATTGTAATTTTTTTAAAATTTAGTTAATACCTTCTAATTCAATATTAGTTTCGATTTATTTCAACAAAAAATTTTTTATATGGTTTTAATTAATTGAAAGTTGAACCTAATTTTCCATAATTTCACACTGCAAAAACCAACTGTTAACTCGCTATCTCTTTTGAAGCTGTTCTTAAAGAGTACAGTTGGAATAAAACAGAAACAGCTCAAAATTTTAAAAGCTTATTTTTATTAGAAATAGAGATGACACATTTGGCGAAAAACTTTTGACTTTGATTTTTTTATTTTTGGCCAATGGGATCGACCAGTGTGCAATGGTGCGTCATAGAGGGGTCCTTTAAAGGCCGACCCCCATTAATTTTTACGTCTTAACATTTCTTTGGAACAAACTATTACCCTATCTCCAATTTCTAAGGGGGCTCCCACACAAAACGACATTTTTTTAAATTTGTTCCAACCGCTCTAACTGCCCTAATAGTGCCCTTAGAGCAACAAAATGTATGACCGACCCACAATATTTTTTTAGTCCAAACATTTTCTCTGAACACACCTACCCTCTACCTTTAACTCTTAAGGCGGTCCCCATACAATTTTTTTTATTTTTTGTAAATTTGTTTTATTTAATCAGCTTCTACCGGTCCAATGGTGCAACATTTTTTCAAAACATACCTACGCCCTATCTCCACTCCCCAAGTAGGCTCCCATACAAAATTAAATTTTTATAAAATTTGCTCCAACTGTTATTTGTATGGGAGCATACTTAGGGAGTGGAGATAAGTCGTAGGTATGTTTTGAAAAAATGTTGTAGGGTAAAAATAAATGGGGGTTGGTCTCACTAACGACCCCTCTCGGACGCATCATTGGACCGGTAGAAGCTGATTAAATAAAACAAATTTACAAAAAATAAAAAAAATTGTATGGGGACCGCCTTAGCAGTTAAATATACACACAAAAAATTATTGACTAAAAATTTTCAATTAAATGTATTGATCAACAAAATTTAAAAGAGTCAATCAATGTTTTGATTAAAATTTTTGTTATTTTTTGTTACAAATATTCAACATACCAGATTTTTTTTCGCTTTAATTTATTTGAAAAGATTAATTCAAAAATATACAAAATAATCTGGTTTTACTTTTTTATTGTTGGCAACATATTGGAAAGAAAAAAAATATGAATTTTTTGATAATTTTGTCATAAGCTTACAAATCATTTGTAAAATCAATCATTATTTTGATTGACTTTAAATAAAAAATTGATCAAATTTTTGATCAAAATCGAGAAAATGTTTGATTGAAAAAATTTTCAATCAATCACCTACAATTTGATGATTGGTATAACAATTTTTTTAATTGGAGGAATTTCAATCAAAAAATTGATTGAATCCGCGTTTTTGTTGATTGAAATTCGTTTCAAATTTTTTCTGTGTAGAGGGTTGGTGTGTTCAGAGAAAATGTTTGGACTAAAAAAATATTGTGGGTCGGTCATACATCTTGTTGCTCTAAGGGCACTATTAGGGCAGTTAGAGCGGTTGGAACAAATTTTAAAAAATTTCGTTTTGTGTGGGAGCCCCCTTAGAAATTGGAGATAGGGTATTAGTTTGTTCCAAGGAAATGTTAAGACGTAAAAATTAATGGGGGTCGGTCTTATAAAGGACCCCTCTATGACGCACCATTGGAGCAGTAGAAATAGTGTTTATAAAAAATCGACATTTTGGAAAACCGGTTTCTCGGTTAAACCGGAATGAAAAAACCGGTTAACCGGTTTTTTTTTCTTTAGCTGACAAAACCAAAAATACTTTAAAATAGCTTAATTTTATTAAATACAAAAGCGAATATATAACTTAAGTTAACATCACAGAAAAATTTTTCAGAACCGATTCTGACAACACCTGTTCTAGAACAGGTTCTTCTGTAACCATACACTATTACACTTTAATTATTCAGAACAAGTTAAGTGAAAATTATTGTGAAGCTTGTTCTCTGCAATCAAAGTTTCATAACATTTTGGTTCTCAAGAATTAAAAAAAAATTATGTGTCAAAAAAATTAAAAAATAAATATCAATTTATTTTTGGTAACCAAGAAAAAACACGAAATTCTACTAAAATAGGTGGATATAATCGTGAAAATTGTTGAAACAAAGGTGAGTAAAATAAATTTTCATTGTCTGGGTCGGGTCAAATACTAATAATATTATGTTTTTTATTTTTGTTTGCAGAAAATCCATGTTCTGGTATGTCATTATTGTAAGGCCCAAAATGCAACTTTGGAGGCGAAAAAGGATAAATCTGTGTTAAAAAAATGTAAATATTTCATGTTTTATATGATTGTCTTTATCTTTGTTTAATAAATTAATTCAATTCAAAATTTTTCTTTAATTCTCATTTCTGTTCCAAATATTACTTCTAGAACCGATTCCGAGGAACAAAAATATGTTCTAATTTTGCTCACAAACACCTGTTGCTTTTGGGACAATCCCTTTGTAAAAAGAATCGGTGTTGCACAAGAATTATAACAGGTTCTAGGGAAGTAAAAGTTGTTCCACAATCGGTTCTTTGCAACCGAAAATTTTGCTGGGATATTTGTTTCTTTTAGCAAAGTTGACAACTGTTACCTTTTCAAAATAGCGGTATTTAAAAACGGTGCTTTTATTTTCCCATATTCTCCGGGGCTTTAATTTAACTTTTATTGGTTTTATTTAAAAAATACATCACTTCGTTGTAAATAGCAGTACCGTATTTTATTTCGATGTTCTTTTATTGGCATTCTCTCCATTACCAGGAATTTTATCTGGTTAACAGTCACTTATAAGGCTTTCAATGAAAGTGCACAATGTGAATTTTTTATATTTACCAGATTCTGAATAAAATCCCTATTTGGAAATTTTTTTCTTGTAGATAAAAAATATTTTAGACTTTCTTTCCCACGGATTTTCAAGGTTTTTTTTTAACGAAATTTTGAAAATGTCAAAAAAAATAAGTAAAAACCCTTAATAATTGCTAAAATAATCCGTTTTGCATGTATTTAAAGAAACCGGTTAACCGACAGAAAAAACCGGTTTTCGGTGCACCGGAAATTTTCAATTCCGGTTAACCGGTTTGCAAAAAAACCGAAATTTTGGGAAAAAACCGGTTTTTCGGTTAACCGGTTAACCGGTTTATAAACACTAAGTAGAAATGATTTTAAGATTGGAAAAATACAATAAATTTTTGTCAAAAAATTTTAAAAAATAGTAATAATCGTTATCCCACGATCTTCCTGGGCAAAAAATTTGTAGAATTGATAGAAGTTTTACACAAAAAAATTTCAAAAAAATCAAAGAGTACAAACATTTTCAAAAATGAGATTTAAATTTTAAAACTTAAAAATCGCATACTAGAGCGCTTTAAAGAATTTTTTGGGATTTTTTTTAGAAAGTACTTAAAAAAACAAAAATTTTGAAAAAAAAAATTTGAAATTTGGACCATTATTGGAGAAGTTATGATTAAAAGAAGTTTGAGTAAAGGAACAAACTACCAATTTTTAAAAATTCGATATCTTTTGAACGGATCATCAAAAAAATCTGAAAATTTACCACGAAGGAGTTTTCGAAGGGTACTAAAAACTGTAAACAAATTGGGAAAATCTAAAAAAAAGTTTTTCAAAGTGTCCGATTTCACATTGAAAGCCCCATATATATTCATGATCCTCGATCGATTTTAAGTCGTTCTAGCGATGTCCGTCCGTCCGTCTGTCTGTCTGTCCGTAGAAAACACGCTAACTTTTGAAAGACTTTACAGAGGCTACTGAAGTTTGGCATATATGTTGGTCATTTACCTGGTCAGGTTGATATTGCAATCCAGCCAAATCGGTCTGGTGGTTCAAAAGTTATGAGCAAAAGAGTAAATTTTGGCAAGGGTTTTCGCGAATGTACGAGATAAAAAACACGCTAACTTTCGAAAGACAATAATGAGACTGCTGAAGCTTGGCATATATCTTAACCGTTCCCTAGGTCTGTTTGGTATTGAATTTCAGCTCAATCGGTCTGGTGGTTCAAAAGTTATAAGCAAAACCCTGAATTTCAGATTGGTTGCATTTATAAGCAAACCCCTGAATTTCAGATTGGTTACATCTTAAATGCCACGTGTTAAACAAGTTTTAAAAGCATTGGTGGTAACTTAACAATGCTTTTCAAACTTGTTTAGTTTTAGAGCAATGCTTTTTAAACTTGTCTAGTTTTAAAAGCATTGGTATCTTAAAAATTACACTCGAAAAAATTTTACACTCAAAAAAAGTTTAGTTTTCTTTAACAAAATTGCAATATTTTGTGTACATACGTACCTGCATTCACTAAGAAATATTTTTACAGTAAAAAAACATTACACTCGAAAAAATTTGTACACTCATAAAAAAAAAGTAATTTTTCTTTTTTTTTTAAATGACAAAGAAATAGTTTTTTTCCTCAAAATAAAATATTTCTTATAAAAATTTTTAACTTTTTTCAAGTTAAAAATGTACTATTTTTTAAAAAAGGCATTGTGGAGGGTATTTATAGATTCGGCAACTTAACTTTTCTACTTGTTCATTATTGAGTCTTTATAAGATACAAATTTCTATAAAATTTCTTTACTCGAATAACCTTTATATTTCAAATTTATGTAGATTTTTAAACAATTTATCAAATTTCTAAAAAAAAATATGGAAAACTGTTGGGGGCTCATTAAATTTAAACAATTCCCCTTATCTAGTAAGTTGAACCAAATAAATATACAGAATAAGTAAGAATAGTTTAAAATTTTTATAATCCTTTTTTTTTGTACATCTTCAACTTTTCTATTGAAAAACATTTAAATTCAATTGATTGTAATAAAATTCTACACAAATTACAGAATATTATCCATAAAATATTATCGACAAATTGGTTTTTTGTACTTTAAAAAAAAAAAAATTCTTATTGAAAGAAATTGCTTTGTAATTCAGTACAATACGTTTTTTTTTGTGTGGAATTTCCAGATTTTATAAATTTGTTTGTGAAGATGCTACCGCAATTTCTTCTTAAGCTGTACACTAGACTGGCCATAGCGTTATATAGAAAAATTAAAAAATGTTAAATCTAAAAGTTTTCGCACTGAAAAATATGAGGTTGGGGATAACAATAATTATGCATATTTAATTTTTTTTTTTTTTAGTTCCGTATACCTCCGGGTTCAGCCCAAAGTTTTATTATATTACCCATTGATCACTAGGGTGCTCCAAAAAAATGAAGTTGTTAAATATTGGCCGTAACTTCCCCTAGAAATATGCATTTGGGTGTAAAAATATGTTTTGCAAAATTATAGGGTAATTGGATATGGGTAAGGCATGCCGCATCGGCCCTGAAGTTTGAAAAATGGATTACAAGGGAAAAATATGACTTTTTGTGATTTACCAATTTTTTTGGTATTTTGAGTTAAGTTTAAATTCAAATGATTACTGAATTGTGATTTAGAGCTAATTGCCTATCTAATAAGGTATTAAAAATTAAAATCGGTTGAAAATCAGCCAAGTTATTACAACTTCCCCAGGCAACTAACGTGTGACAGACCACTTTATCAAGTAATTCGAGCCCCATTTTTTAAATTTATTGAAATTATCTACTGTAAAAACATTTTTTTATTCTTCAAGTCCCAATGTATATTGCGTTTTGCTAACTTGTTTTAAATAAAGTGGTCTGAATTTTTCAACACTATTTTCAAATCTCCAATTTTAAATTTAAATTTTTCTGTTAAAGAAATTTTAAAAAGTCGGCTATTTGAGTTTAAGGATTTGTTAAGCACATATAAAGAAATAAAAAACCCAAAAATTGTAGGGCTTGCTGTTTTCATTTGGCTATTACAGTGATGTAATTTCGGAGGATTTCGGGAGAGTAGTGATTTTTGGCCCTTTTTTTTACAAACTTGATATGTTTTGGACCGAATTATATCAACACGAGATAGAATACTTCAATTCGCAAAATTAGGGCGAAATTGAGATATAAAAAATTGCCCCTGTTAAGGGTCAAAGGTCAAATTTTAGAAAATTTTGAATTTTTAAACATTCCCAGGCAGAAAAATACGAACGGGAGAGCGCTGGCAAAGTACTTTTTATGGTCGCTTGAGTGCTGGGAAAGCATCACAGTTTAGTACTTTCCCAGCGTCCAAAATGATAACCACGGTAAACGGTATGCCGTTGCTATTTTAAAGCGCTTTGAAAGCGCTTTAAAAACAAAAAATATGGTACTATTATAGCACTTTTAGAACAAAAAAATGGGACATATCTAAACTGTATAAGTCCATAAGACACAAATTTTTTTGGTGTTTATTTGAATAAAGAAATTTAAATTAGGATAAAAAATTGATTGACTAATTTATTAGGATAAAAAAAAATTCGACAAACTTTGAAATATTTTCCTGGAAAATTTTGTTTTCCGTTTTCTTTGCGTTTTGGAATAAAAAATTTATTTAAAATGCTTTTAGAAAAATTTTGGAAAAGTCCCGAATTGGTGTATTGAACCGAAACGAGTTGTGTTCCAAAGGGATAGACCCAGTGACATTTCATATCCGAAGTTTAAGACACTTCCTCACGAAAGAAACAGGTGTTTTTATATAAAAGGTGTCAAGTTTATAATATGTGGGTCATTGTGTATAAGTGACATATCGTGACAGCTATCAAGGACCGGCCACTTATCCTGCAGGGAAATAAAAAATATTCCAGTTGTTATGAAAATTAATAAATTTCAATAAAAAATTTATATTTTGAACAGATTTAAATAGAAAAACAATTGCAAGCGCTTGGAAAGCACTTTTTCGAATTCATACTACCTTCTACACAAAAAATTAAGTGCTTTGCCGAGCCTTTTTCTTTGTAACGGTTGGCAGTTTCTGCCTGGGTTATCAGATTTGCTGGGCGGATTTTTCTGAATCTTCTTGATGTTATTTTAATTGGTCTAAACTAAATGTCAAATAATTAAAATTTAGAAATTTAACCCTTAAGTGCTGTCGGGGCCTATAATTTTTTTCATTTAATGGAGATAATGTAAGTGTATTTTGTTCAAAGGGTCGAATAGGCCCCACCATCAATAAAGGGTTAATATTCTGAATTTAAATAAAAAGACATATGTAAAGACCTTTTAAAATGACATGAAGTAGTTTCATATATTTCCACTCAGAAAATCTTTTAATGTTTAAAAATTTAAAATCTTCTATAATTTGACCTTTGGTTGGGGCAATTTTTAATTTCCCATTTTTGCCCTTAATTTGCGAATTGAAGTAATCTATCTCGTGTTGATATAATTCGGTCCAAAACATATGAAGTTTGTAAAAAAACCAAAAAAAAAAATAAATAAAAGCTAAAAAAGTGCCAAAAATCACTACTTTCCCGAAATCCGCCGAAATTACATCCCTGTAATAGCCAAATAAAAAAAGCAAATCCTACCATTTTTGGGGTTTCTATTCCTTTATATGTGCTTAACAAATCCTTAAACTCCAATAGTCGATTTTTAAAAATTTCTTTAACAAAAAATAAATAAAAATTTAAAATTGTAGATTTGAAAACCGTGCTTAAAAATTCAGACCTTTTTAGAATAAAATTAAAACCAGTTAGAAAAGAACAATATGATAAATACTCATCATCTTAGGACATTGAAGCTTGAAGAATAAATGTTATTAAAAAAATCGCGAATTAAATCGCGAGTTTTTGGAATTTAATTAAACTGTAAATGGGAATGTCTAAATGGCTCCTTAGAGTATCTGGCTTCATAATAAAAAAAAAATCTGGAGACCCAAGTCCAGATTTTTGTTTTTTAGCGCCCTCTGGCGGCGGTTTAGAGCAAAATAAATATTAAATATACCAGGTACACCTCTTAATACAAAATAAAAGCAAAATTTATTAGTAAAACAATATATTCCAAATAACAAGCCCAGCTAAAAAAGTCGTATATCGTGCAAAACTATTTTTGAAAATTGGGGGGGTCAAAACCGATTTTTGAGACATGGTTTGTTCGGCATTTTTTCTTAGAATTTTATGCAGAATCCGAATATGCTAGACGATTTCGTCGAAAAAAAATTACTCCGCCCTACTAAACAGGAACAAAAATAGTGATGAATGGGTAATGTAATAAATGTTTGGGCTCAACCCGGAGGTACTCGAAACTAAAAAAAAAAAAATTAAATATGCATAATTATTTTTATCCCCAACCTCACATTTTTCAGTGCGAAAAATTGAACTTTTCAAAAAAATTTCCACTATGGCCACTCTACTGTACACATGGTTGGCATAAAGGGGATCTAAAACGAAGAGATTCAAAACAAAAGGGGACTTTTAACCAAAGTTATAATAGAATGTAACAAACAGTGCCTTTCTGCTTATTTCGTGTGGTACACAGAAAAAAATATGGAGGAAACAAATTTGAGTAATCACTTGTTTAAATTTAAAAACAAAAATTGAGTAATTTTTTAATTGACGCAATTAAAAATTTACTTAAAAATTTTAAAAACAATTTTAGTAAATAATTTAATAAAAATTTAATATTTTTTATAATTTTTTTTAAACTCTCATAGTTTTTGAATTCTCGTTTAGTTTATAGTTTTTTGTGTATGTATATGAAAGTTTGTAATCGTCTTTATAAAATTTTCCTATGTTTTTGAGACATAAATATGTTTGGTAAAGTTTGAAAAAACAAGTTTTGTGTTTTTTTTTTTTTTTTTTTGTAAAAAGATTTAAAACTTTTTTAAACTTAAAAAAAAAAATAGATCAATTTTGAGTAAATTTTTAATTGTGTCAATTAAAAATTTACTCAATTTTTTTTTCAAACATTTAATAAATTTTTATTAAAAATTTACTCAATACTATTAAATCGTTTACTGGTGCAAAATTGAGTAATTTTTTACTCAATAGTATTAAAAATTTACTCAAATATTTTTTTTATTTTTTTTTGTAAATACTTTGAAGTTAATTTTTTTAAACTCGTAATTTTGTACTTTAACCAAAAGGTTATAGTTCAAATTTAGTAATGAAATAAATTTTTCAACGATCCTTAATTAGCTTAAATTAAAGCTTGATAAATAACCTACACAGAATTTTGTACAAAAATATTATTTACTTTACTTTGTCTAGAACGAATTGTTTACTTAAATATATGTGGAGCATTCCAGGCCAAATCACTCACTTTTAGACCTGACCCCTTTCGATTTATTTTATTTTTGGATATGTTTTTGTACTTATTAAATGCAACTTGGACACCAATTTTCAGCCTTTTATTCTAAGATGGTGTTGAGTAATCAATTTTTCAAAATGGCGATTTTCTCAAAAAAATTAAAAAATTTAAATTTTTAATTAATTTTGACCATTTAAAAATATAGATATCTTAAAAAAAGTTGGACAAGGTTTTGTTGGTATTTAAATGTAGTTTTTGAAAAAAATATGAAAAAATTATTCGGAGTAATTATCACTTATTATCACTTATTTTTCGGGATTGACAAATCCCGAATCTCGGGATTTATTTTTTTCAATCCCGGGATTTTTCGGGATTTTCCGGGATTGACAAATCCCGAAAAATCCCGGGATTTCGGGATTTTTTGTCAAATTTTGTAATAAAAATTGACTTTTTCTTCAGTGTTTGTTGTCCGATGGTAACAAAATGGATATCGTTTGAAAGGTGTTTGAAATATCTTTCAAATGAGGTATTTTGGGCTTAAATTCTCTTACTCCTTTGGAGTTCAATTTCATTTTTAGGGCGTATTACTTAATATACAAGAGGGTGGAGCAAAGTCTTCCTTTTTTGAATTTAAAAATCGTCGGAGTCAGAATTGATTACTTTAAGGGTCAATATTGGACTTGCAGGGCAATGTCTTTAGTTCATTTTTTGACTTGAAAATCGGAAAATTCCGAACAAAGTGAATCATATTTTTACTCTGTTTGAAATTTTCAGATTTTCATATCTAAAAAGGAATCTTACATGCCTAATATTTGTTTGTACAAATATTGACCCTAAAAGGCAACTATTCCGACCACGATGATTTTGAAATTCGAACAAATGAAAATTTGCTTCACCCTAATATACAGTTAGCTGCCGATTTATGCATATGCCAACATTTTTAAGAAGCAGTTAAATTTTGCAGAGAGTTTAATTCATAAGGGAGCATTAAGTAATCCATCTATAAGGTTTCTTTTTAACAGTTTTAGTTCGTAAATTAGTAAAAGCGGATGAAAATTTCTCCCTTTAGGAACCAAAACAGCCTCTGAAACCCCTAATTCTTTACCAATTTATACTTTTGTTAATAAATAACACATTTTTAAGTTGCAGCTAGCCAGAAAATGCCATTTTTCTCGTCTCGCCCCTTTCTGTGGGCGTGGATATAAAAAATAACATAAATTACGATAAGATTCTGTTACTTAAGCTATTTAATTAAATGCATTTGTAAACATTTATCGCAAAGGGAAGGAAACTGTTAAAGTGCGATTCGCCTACCAATTAATACAAATTTTGTATCGGCAGAGGACATTGGGGGACACCATTCCCTCGCGAGAAATTGTAACAAATTTATTAATACAATTTTATCATTATTTAAACAAATATTTTTTATCCACGTCTACAAAAGAGGCCGACAGAAAAAAATGTATTTTCTAAACTTTTGAATTCAACTTCATCGCGTCTTTCACAGACGGACATCGCTCGAATTTGAGGTCATAGTTGTTCGAATTGAGGTCATAATTGATCGATTTGAGGTCATAGTTGTTCCTAAATTTTCGGTTTTTCTGTGCTAAATATGTAAAACTATACGATAATTATTCAATGGTTATGAATTAATTGAATATTTATTTATGAAAAAAAAATTATTAAAAAAATAACGTAAAAAAGCTTAATTTTAATAAATACCAAAATCCCGAAAAATCCCGAAATCCCGAAAAATCCCGGGATCCCAAAAAATCCCGGGATCCCGAAAAATCCCGAAATCCCGAAAAATCCCGGGATCCCGGGATTAGGATTTTAAAATCCCGAATCCCGGGATTTGTAAATGTCAATCCCGTTTGGCATCCCTAGTAGATACTGACCCTTACTTACTGTAGATATATTCATTTCGAGGTAAAATTACGTCTCACAAAAATTAACAACGATCGGACATGGATAAGGCGTTCCGCGTGGGCCTTGAAGTTTAGAAAACGGATTACAAGGAAAAATATGATTTTTTTTCTGTTTTCGCAATTTTTTTGGTATTTTAAGTTAAGTTTTAATTCAAGTGATTACACACGGTGAGCCTCAGCGATGTTTGGGATCAACTTTAGTGTCGACGAAATGTGTAAACGCAGTTCGATTTCTACTTGATTAAATGTCAAAAAACTGTTAACAGCGAAATCGTAGCTGCTCGCATTCGCGAGATATCGCGAAATTATTGTTTTTGTATTTTCTAAAATTTTGACAATGAAGTTTTTTCAATATCTTCAAAAACTGAATATTCAGTTTTAATTGTATTTATTTACATATCACAAACATTTAACATCGAAATCATATCTTCTCAATTACGCGAGAAATCGCAAAATTAAAAAAAAAAAAAAAATAATTGAAAAAAAAAAAAATTCGCGTAAATTAGCAGTCAAGATATTAATATGAGCAGTTTTATCACCTTTAAACACATAAAACTTAAACTGCAAACAATATATTTGTCGTTTTTTGATTTTCGCCCTTTTTTTTAGACACTAAAGAAAAAATAAATTAATTAATATAAAAGCTTGAACAGTAATTTTGCGGGAAATTAATCATCTATAATTTTTATGCTTGCAGTTTTGTCAACTTTAATAACCTCGAATTCAAACTCCACATCACATTTTTGTCATTAATTGAAGTAAATGTTTTTACAGACCAAAAATAACACAAAGCAATGAATAAATAGTAGTTTAGCGAGTTTTTTAGCGATATCTCGAAGAATTGAGCAGCTAGAATTTAAATGTTAACAGCCTTATCATCTTTAATCAATAGCAAATCAAACTGCATTTTGTGTTTTTCAACAATGTTAACGAAACTTTTTTTATTAATCAAAACAAAAAATACCCCCAAAAAGCTGTTTTTCGCTATTTCTCGCGAAAGTGAGCAGCTATAATTTTTTTGTGGGCAGTTTTCATTTCTTTAAAAATGCTCAAATCAAACTGCATACCACTTATTTTTTATTATTTCTAAAGAACCGGCTTTAAAAAATAAATAAATTATAAAAAAAATTATATAATTACGCGATAACTCGCGAAATTTAACACATACAATTTTGATGTCAACAGCTGTGTGACCTTTGATCAAGCACAAGTAAAACTGCATACCATGTTTTTATGAAATTTTAAAGAACGATAAAAAACGAAAACAAAAACAGCAAGAAATTAATTTCGCGATTTTTCGCGAACTAAAGAAGATAGGATTTTGATGTTTACTGTTTTGTGACCTTTAAATAAGTACAATTAAAACTGTATACTCAGTTTTTGAAAATATTTAAACAACTTCAATGTCAATATTTTAAAAAATACAAAAACACTAATTTCACGTTATCTCGCAAATGCGAGCAGCTACGATTTCGCTGTTAACAGTTTTGTGACATTTAATATTGTAGAAATCGAACTGCGCTTACACTTTAAGTCGACACTAAAGTTCAACCTGAACATCGCTGAGGCTCACCGTGTACAGAATTAAGATGTGGAGTAAAATGCCTTTCTAATAAGGTACTAAAAACTAAAATCGGTTGAAAATCAGCCAAGTTATTACAACTTCCCCAGGCATCTAGCGTGTGTCATACCACTTGATTAAAGAATACGAGTGTTTTTTTTTTCAAATTTATTGAAATTATCTACTGTAATAAAATGTTTTCATTATTCATGTTTCAGTGTAATATTTTTTTGTTTTTTCCAAATTTTAAAACAAAAAAAAAATTTAAATAGATATTTCAAAAGGGTGTTGAAAATGCAGGCATTTTTATCATTAATTTAAAACATGTTAGCAAAATAAAAAATAAAAAATACTTGTCATCTAATTACATTTGAACTTGAAGAATAAAAAAATGTTATTACAGTAGAAATTTTCAATGAATTTAAAAAATCGGATTGCATTGCTTAATCAAGTGGTCTGCCAAACGTTAGATGCATGGGGAAGTTGTAATAACTTGGCTGATTTTAAACCGATTTTAGTTTTTCGTACCTTATTAGAGAGGCATTTTACTCCGTACTATAATTCTGTAACCACTTGAATTTAAACTTATCTTAAAATACCAAAAAAAATTGAGAAAATATAAAAAAATGCATATTTTTCCTTGTAATCCGTTTTCTAAACTTCAAGGCTTATGCGAAACACCTTACCCATGTCCGATCGTTGTTAATTTTTGTGAGGCGTAATTTTACCTCGAAATGAATATATCTAGGGTAAGTTAGGGTCAGTATCTGCCAATTTATTTTTTTTGGAGCACCATATAAAATAAATCAGAGTCAAAAAATAAAAGGGGCAATTTTCAAAATTTGAAAAAAAAATAAAACGAATTGATATCACATCTCGAATTATGGCTTTAAAGTTGCGCAATTTAGAGTAGAACTTTTAGACTTTTTAAACAAAAAATCGAAGGTTTCGGACTTTTTCAAAAAGTCGATTTTAATTTTAAAACGTTAAAAAATAAGTGATAACTACTTCGAATAATTTTTTAATATTTTTTTCTAAAACTACATTTAAATACCAACAAAACGTTGTCCAAGTTTTTTTTAAGATATCTCTATTTTTAACTGGTCAAAATTAATTGAAAATTTCAAGTTTTTAATTTTTTTGAAAAAATTGTCATTTTGAAAAATTGATTACTCAACACCATCTTGGAACAAAATGCTAAAAATTGGTGTCCAAGTTGCATTTAATAAGTACTAAAACATATCTAAAAATAAAATAAATCGAAAGGGGTCGGGTCTAAAAGTGAGTGATTTGGCTTGGAATGTCCCATATATACCACACGAAATAACATGGTAGCCACTGTAAATCCTGTCAACTTGTTATAGCTGAATTTTAAGTATGTGTAGGTACATCCCATTTAATTTTTTAGTTTTTATTATCTTCAATTTCGTATTAAGACAATAATGATGTCGTTATAGTATTATCATAACTGTTGATATGGTTAAAAGGGTTAAAGGGAAACCATGTAGATATGTTTAAGAACTTTAAACTATAATTAGATTTGAAGAGAAAATTTTTATACCCTCCAACTACAGTATGGTATACCAACTTTGTCATTCCGTGGGTAACGCATCAAAATATCAGTTTGGGACCCCATAAAGTATGTATTTATAGAATCCAAGACCGAAGAACGGACATTCATAACACTATGCAATACAGCTAAAAGAGCAAGAACCCTGCACAGAAAAAAATATTGAGAGGAACAATTTGAGTAATCACTTGTTTAAATTTTAAAATAAGATTTGAGTAATTTTTTAATTGACGCAATTAAAAATTCACTCAAAAATTTAAAAAAAAATTAGTAAATAATTTTATACAAAATTTAATATTTTTATACCCTCCACTTAGTGATAGAGGGTATATATAAGTTTGTCATTCTGTTTGTAACTCATCGAAATATCGATCTGGGACCCCATAAAGTATATATATTCATTATGCCCGATCGATTTTAAGACATTCTAGCGATGTCCGTCTGTCCGTCTGTCTGTCCGTCTGTCTGTCCGTCTGTCTGTCCGTCTGTCTGTCTGCCTGTCTGTCTGTGGAAAATGCTGTCGTGGACAAAATATTGCACAGAGATGACTGAAACTTAACATATTTATTAAAGTTCTCCCGAGAAGTTTGGTATTGCATTTGAGCGATATCGGTTCAGCGGTTCAAAAGTTATAAACGAAAATGTAAGCACACCTCAAAAATTTCAGTGCATTCAACATAACCTAAAAATACAAAATGCTTTAATTCGGCTTCTGGTTGACTTATGTGAACATAATTGAACATCAAATGGTATTTAAACAAGTACGAACATATTTTTTGACAAAAAAGGAAAAAAAATCGCGGATTTATTTTTTACCAAAATTTTTTTTCGCGGAAATTTTTTTTTGCAAAAAAATTTTTTTTTTTCAAAAGTAATTTCCTTTTAAATAAAGTTTTTTGCAATAATCTTTTTGAAATTGTGGAGGGTATCACTACATTCGGCAAGGCCGAATTTAACTTTTTTACTTGTTTTTTTTAATAACCCATTAATGCCCACTGTTACATATATGTAATGGCAAAGTATGCAATTTTTCACCTAATGATTGAGTTTCTTTTTGATCAAATTTTACATTGAATAAATTTTATAGTTTTTTCTTTATATAACAAAAGTTAAAGATCAAAATAAGTTAAAGGGCCAAAAAGTTCTAAGAATTCTGGTTTCTATTTAGTCTATATTACTGTGGGAATTAATGAGTTAATACTTGTTTTTTCAAACATTTTATTTTTCATCAAAAAAATTTTTTTCATCAAATTTTTTTTCATCAAACTTTTTTTCCAAAATTTTTTTTTTCCTCAAATTTTTTTTTTTTTTTTTCATAAATTTTTTTTTTGTATTCAAAGGGAAACTTCTTCCACCTGGTCCGAGTTTTTCCAATTAAGAACTAGCCTATGAACACAAAACATATTCGTGCCAAATTTCGGCAGTCTAGCTCTTTAGGTTTGGACTGCAGTGTGATTTCCACTAGAGATGGGCACATGAGCCGATTAGAGCGTGATTCACGTGATTCACGCGTAAGTGTGACTGAATTCAATTTTACTCACGTGATTGTCAGTGAGTGTGAGTGGAGAAAAAAATTGCGTGAGTGGGTGTGCGTGAGTAAGATTTTTGCGTGAGTAAGTGTGCGTGAGTCGATTTTTTTGCGTGATTTATTTTCTCTTCATATTTGCTTTCGTACCAAAAAAAGCAACAAAAAAATTATAAAATTTGACTTGATTTAAGATTTCGTCAGAAAAAAGCAAAAAAAAATTTAAATTTCGCTGAACTTTAAATTTTACTGAAAATTTTGAAAGATTTTAGAAATTTTAGTTTTTAAAATTTTTTTTGTATAAATAAGAGGTTTGTGAGTGTGAGTCAACGTGAGTGTGAGTTAAGCTTGCGTGAGTGCACGTTAGTGTGAGTTGTATTAAATTTACTCACGTGAATGTGAGGGAGTGTGAGTAGAAAAAATATGCTCGTGAGTGAGTGTGCTTGATTCAAAAATTCCTGTCTTGAGTGTGAGTGACTGTGAGTCAAAAGTCACTCACGTGCCCATCTCTATTTTCAACAGACAGATAGATGGATGTACATTAGGGTGGATCGAATTTGGCTTTTGGACGAATTTCGTTCCGGCTCACCGACAGATGTGTTGGAATAGACCTAAAAACAATGTGGTTAAATTTTCATGTAGATCGGTGGTCATCTTCCGCTGCCGAAATGACGTTGAAAATCCGCGATTTCGTAAAAAATAGTATTTATTTAAAAAAATTGCCAAAATTACAAAAATCACTTAATCTTCTTTTTTATTTCAGTCAATTCTTTCAATTCGATCATATTCTCTTAAAAAAAAATTTCAGCTTAATAGGACATTGTTAACCCCTCTAAAACGGTTGCCGAAAATGACCCATACATTAAACTCAAAACCACCAAATTTAAATTTTTTTTTTTTTTTTTTATTTTAAGTTGCACAATCTAAAGTTTTTATTGCATTTATTTATTTTAAGTATATATAAGTTCGTTTGACAAAATTTTTTTTTTCAAAAAATACGAGATTCTTAAACAGCGCGTGTAACGGTATGTTTCCAGGACATTTTGGGAAAATTGCACTTTTTTTATAGAACTCAACATTTTTAGTTAAAAACTTTTCATTTTACACTAGATTTATTATAAATTATAAAACTTAATATATAAATGTTGGATTTTAAGAAATTCTTTAACCCTAAACAGGCTTGAGCCCTAAATGACACATGATGAACAAATGTATCTAGAAATAAACCGCATTTGGCGGGCGACTAACCTTTGGGAACATTTTTTTTTAGTTAAAAATGGGAGCGTGAGTAAAGATGGGAGCGTGAGTAGAGATGAGAGCGTGAGTGAATTTGACCAACTCACGCTCACGAAGAAAAAAAATTTTCACGCAGGAAATTTTTTAAGTTTGCATACATTTTACGCAGGATCACGTGAGTGACACTCGTGTTTTATTTATTTGTCACCATAAAAAAAAATCATACAAACTCACGAAATTTCACTCACGTTTACGAGTGATTCGTGAAATTTGTGCCACTTGTGCATTTGTACAAATTATATTTTTAATGCAAAATAAAAAAGTGATCCATACATTTTATTTCAACAAGTTTATATACTATTTCCCGTTTAAATGCACTCACCCCGAAAGCATTATCCCCTTAAATGCCAGAATGCAGTAAGTAAATATTTATTGAAATTATTCAGCTATATTCTTGTTTAAATCTGAATTACTTTTTGTGTCAAATATAAATAAATGGAGGGTACGGAAAAAGCTTTAAGGGTGGGTGCATTTAAGCGGGAATACTATTTGAATGCTATTTGAACTTTTTTTGTTTCATTTGCATTGAAAAAATAATTTTTAAAATTGCACTGTTAAACGTGAATAAAATTTCGTGCATGATTTTTTATGGTGACAGAAAAATGAAACACGTCAAAATTCAGCTTGAGTCAGATTAAAATGTGACACTCATGTAACCCTGCGTAAAATGTATGCAAAATTCAAAAATTTCTTGCGTGAGAATTTTTTTTTCTTCCTGAGCGTAAGTTGGTCGAATTCGCTCACGCTCCCATCTCTACTCACGCTCCCATATTTACTCACACTCCCATTTTTTATTGAAAAAATTTGTTCCCAATGGCTATTCGCCCGCCAAAAGCGGTTTATTGCTAGATGCATTTGTTCATCATGGGTCATTTAGTGCCCAAAGCTGTGTAGGGTTAAAGAATTTCTTAAAATCCAACATTTCTATATTAAGTTTTATAATTTATAACAAATCTAGGGTAAAATGAAAAGTTGTTAACTAAAAATGTTGAATTTTAAGAAAAAAATGCAATTTTCCCAAAATGTCCTGGAAACAGACCGTTACACGCGCTGTTTAAGAATATCGTATTTTTTCAAAAAAAAATTTTGTCAAACGAACTTATATATACTTGAAATAAATGCAATAAAAACTTTAGATTGTGCAACTTAAAATCAAAAAAAAAATTTTTTTTTTAAATTTGGTGGTTTTGAGTTTAGGGCAAAATGTATGGGTCCTTTTCGGCAACCGTTTTAGAGGGGTTAACAATGTCCTATTAAGCTGAAATTTTTTTCTAAGAAAATATGATCGAATTGAAAAGATTGACTTAAACAAAAAAGAAGATTAAGTGATTTTTATAATTTTGGCAATTTTTTAAAATATATACTAAGTATTTTCTAAGAAATCGCGGATTTTCAACGTCATTTCGGCAGCGGAAGATGACCACCGATCTGCATGAAAATTTAACCACATTGTTTTTAGGTCTATTCCAACACATCTGTCGGTGAGCCGGAATGAAATTCGCCAAAAAGCCAAATTCGATCAACCCTACACTCAAAAAAATAAAACTGTAAAGTTAACAAAATTTTTTTTGTTAACTCGAGTTTACTGGCTTTTTAGCACATTTTTAGTTAAAATCAGCGTTTGAACTACTTTTTATACCCTCCACTCTGGTGATAGAGGGTATATATAAGTTTGTCATTCCGTATGTAACACATTGAAATATTGGTTTAGGACCCCATAAAGTATATATATTCAAAAAGTACCTTTTATAAAAAGTACCTTTTATAAAAGGTTCCTTTACAAAAAGTACCTTTTATAAAAGGTTCCTTTATAAAAAGTACCTTTTATAAAAAGTACCTTTTATAAAAAGTACCTTTTATAAAAAGTAACTTTTATAAAAAGTAACTTTTATAAAAAGTACCTTTTATAAAAAGTACCTTTTATAAAAAGTACCTTTTATAAAAAGTACCTTTTATAAAAAGTACCTTTTATAAAAAGTACCTTTTATAAAAAGTACCTTTTATAAAAAGTACCTTTTATAAAAAGTACCTTTTTTAAAAAGAACCTTTCATAAAAAGTACCTTTTATAAAAAGTACCTTTTATAAAAAGTACCTTTTAAAAAAAGTACCTTTTATAAAAAGTACCTTTTATAAAAAGCACCTTTTATAAAAAGTACCTTTTATAAAAAGTACCTTTTATAAAAAGTACCTTTTATAAAAAGTACCTTTTATAAAAAGTACCTTTTATAAAAAGTACCTTTTATAAAAGTACCCTTTATAAAAAGTACTTTTTATAAAAAGTACCTTTTATAAAAAGTACCTTTTATAAAAAGTACCTTTTATAAAAAGTACCTTTTATAAAAAGTACCTTTTATAAAAAGTACCTTTTATAAAAAGTACCCTTTATTAAAAGTACCTTTTATAAAAAGTACCTTTTATAAAAAGTACCTTTTATAAAAAGTACCTTTTATAAAAAGTACCTTTTATAAAAAGTACCTTTTATAAAAAGTACCTTTTATAAAAAGTACCTTTTATAAAAAGTACCTTTTATAAAAAGTACCTTTTACAAAAAGTACCTTTTATAAAAAGTACCTTTTATAAAAAGTACCTTTTATAAAAAGTACCTTTTATAAAAAGTACCTTTTATAAAAAGTACCTTTTATAAAAAGTACCTTTTATAAAAAGTACCTTTTATAAAAAGTACCTTTTATAAAAAGTACCTTTTATAAAAAGTACCTTTTATAAAAAGTACCTTTTATAAAAAGTACCTTTCATAAAAAGTACCTTTTATAAAAAGTACATTTTATAAAAAGTACCTTTTATAAAAAGTACCTTTTATAAAAAGTACCTTTTATAAAAAGTACCTTTTATAAAAAGTACCTTTTATAAAAAGTACCCTTTATAAAAAGTACCTTTTATAAAAAGTACCTTTTATAAAAAGTACCTTGTATAAAAAGTACGTTTTATAAAAAGTACCTTTTATAAAAAGTACCTTTTATAAAAAGTGCCTTTTATAAAAAGTACCTTTTATAAAAAGTACCTTTTATAAAAAGTACCTTTTATAAAAAGTACCTTTTATAAAAAGTACCTTTTATAAAAAGTACCTTTTATTAAAAGTACCGGAAGTACACTTTTTGGTACTTTTTTATTTCCTGAGGTATAAATAAAACAAACTTTTTTGTTTTTTAAATCATTACATTGGTGGAGGGTATTTAAAGATTCGGCACAGCCGAATATAGCTTTCTTACTTGTTTTAGTTAAGTTCAATTTACGAAAATACTAGTTTTGTACAAATTTTGAATTAATTTTTTTTGTTGACTTTAAAACTGAGTTTACGAATTTTTACTAATTTGCTGATTTTTTGTAACATTTTTGTCAAGTGAAAAATTTTAAACATTTCTTGTGTAGCCTCCTATGCAAATCTCATAAGTCCTACTTAAGCTGAACTTAATGCTGTGAAAAAAAAAGAAAAAATAAGTGAAGTGTTAGTGTTTAAAACCAATATTTAACAAACTTAAAATTTTTTACAAAAAGTTTAGCTGAATTCAACTAATAAAAAATGTTACGAAATTTTCAGCTGAATTTTTAGTTAAAATTACGGTTTTTTTGATACATTCATTCTACGAAAAGTTAACTAAACATTTTTTGTTAAATTAACTAGAAATTTAGTAGGTTCAAAATCAGGTGTTTTTTTAGTTAAATTTAACTAAAATTTTTTCTAACTTTACAGTTTTTTTTTTTTTTTTGAGTGTAATGTACATGGCTAGAATATTTAAGAAACCATAATGGATGAATAATATATAAACCTAATGGGGTCCTCGATATTTTAATTTGTTTTGCATGGAGTTTTGAGTGTTTGTTTGAGTGTATGTTACTTTATATTAATAAACAAAATTATTGAAATTGTTGTTGTTGTGGTTTTATATTACAACAAACAAATCTTACAAACAATTTGAAATATTTATTAAATTATAAAATTCTATTGAAATCTTATATATAAAAATCATTTAGCTCAAAGGAAATTTTATCCAAGAAAAGTTTATTATCTAAATTTTTGTCAACATGACGTTACGTAAATTTTTTCAAAATTAATATTTGTAATTGACATGCCTTAACGTTACGCTTGATTTAATTTAAATGAGTTATATTATTAATGTTGTGCAACCATGTTTTAATTAATAAATATTAAATTTAACGCATTAACGCCTAAGAAAAGAAAATATTATTTATGTAAATTTGCTTTTTGTATGGCAAACTATACAATAGGGTGAGGATTTTGCGTTTTTTCGCATTTGAAAATCTTAGCTATACACTTAAAAAATTATGTCATTAACTGTTTGTAGTTTATTTAAAAAGTTTTACGTTTAGTCGTTTTTAGAAGAAAAAACATTTGTTTGATGTTCAGTTTTTATAAATGACTGCTTCTGTCCTTTGTTTCAAAAATAACACACTAAAAAATAAAGACTTTCATTAACATTTAATTTTTAAAGTCATTTATTTTTGTTATGTAAGTAAAAATACTGATTATTCTTTAATTATTTGAGTTGAATCGGTTACGGTATTACCGATACCGAAACGTCAATACCGGTACGTACCGGTATTATAGAAAAAATGTTAAAAATATGAAAAAAAAACGTATAAAAACTTTAAAAACATTGTAAAAACAAGTAGAAAAGTTAAATTCGACTTGGACGAATCAATCAATACCCTCCACAATGCCCTTCTAAAGTGATAGTTAATTTTCTAACGTGAATCAAATTAACAATTTTTATTAGAAATATTTTATTTTGAGTAAAAAATTTTTTTAGTCATTAAAAAAAAAAAAATTTACAGCATTTTTTTTTGAGTGTACTTTTTTTTCGAGTGTAAGTATTTTTTGTTTTAGTATAACAATTTTTGTGAGTGACATGAATATTTTGTAAAATATTTTCCTGACACATCAATTTTTATAAAGCTGGTTTAACAGTTTTTTCAACAAGTGAATTTAAGGTGAAACCAATCTGAAATTCACGGTTTCTTAATAACTTTTGAACCACTGGAGCGATTTGGCTGAAATTCAATACGAACAAGACCAGGGGAACGGCAAATGTATATCCCAAGCTTCAGCATACTCATTGCCTTTCGAAAGATATCTCGAACATTCACGAAAAACCCTTGCCCAAATTCAGTCCAGCTTTTGCTGGAAATTTTCCTATGTCTTTAGTACATAAATATAAGGCCGTATCGATTTTTACCTTTCTTTTATGTTTGAGCTGAAAGTGGTCCAATAAGTTTCTATTGGGTGCCAAAATGACTCCCCGAGTAAAAAAATTGATATGACATAATATATAATTTAATATGGGTTCGTGTCTATTTTGATATGATCTTATACGAAAAATGGTTTCATAAGATTTGATATCTAATAATATCAGTTTATATAACTTTATATCGACATTGATACGAGTTTTGGTCTAATCCAATGATATAAAATTATATCCAATTATATTAAAATTTATACAATTTTAGAAATCGGATGTTTGTTTTTAGTTTTTAATAAAAAGTTGAAAAATTAAAATAATAAAAATAAGTTGTTCTTTGAAAAAAACTTAGAAAAATTTCAAAATAAGGAGTAATGTTAAATTTTATATAAAACACTTAGAAAATATTTTCAAAAAAATTTGTCCTTGGAAAAAACTTAGAAAAATTTGAAAAAATGGAGTTATATAAAATTTTATATAAAACACTTAGAAAATATTTGCGATACAAAAAATGTTCCTTGAAAAAAACTTAGAAAAAATTTAAAAGATGGAGTCATATAAAATTTTATATAAAACACTTAGAAAATATTCGTGATAAAAAAGTGGTGCTTGAAAAAATCTTAGAAAAATAAAAAAAATATGAAGTCATATCAAATTTTATATAAAACACTTTGAAAATATTTGCGATAAAAATGTTTTCTTGGAAAACACTTAAAAAAATTAAAAAATAATGGAGGCATATAAAATTTTATATAAAACACTTAGAAATTTAAAATGATGCATGGGACCAGATGTTACAACATATAGTTATGTATGGCGATATCTTAAAAAAATCCCACATCAAAATTTATTATATAAATTTATCTTGCAATACATAGTGTCACACATGATCATATATCAAATAATATGACTATATAAAAGTATATGAGATCATATTAAATTATTTTTACTCGGGTCCATACAATTTATTTCCTTCGCGCATCGCGGTTAAAGTAAAACCCCCAACAAATTACATATTTCATCTTATTTCTAGACAACCAAGTTTTTTTTGTTGTTATCTATTTGGAAAAATAGGTCTTCCCTGTCTAGACAAAATCACATTGAAAAATATTGCAAACAATTTTTTTCGCGAATTATGGTACTTTTATGGACAACTGCTAAGCCACTTCAAAAAATTATACTATGGTGGAAAACCTCCTGCTAGTATTCCAAATGCCCTCCCCGAAGTCCTGTAAATATCCAAAAAATCCTTGGATACTAGGGTGGGTCGATGAAATGCATATTTGCGAATCTCGTTAACTAATAGCAAAAACTCGACGCGCATTTTCGAGCTGATTACGGGAAAAATCGTGAAAAAATTTTAGGAGGGTACTTTTAGGCCTCTACAAGCGGTTTTAGTTCGCGGTTTTTGGAAAAAAAATATTTTTTTAAATTTTTTAAAAATATTTTAAAAATTAAGTAAAATAATGCTTATTACGAAACAATATCCAAAAAAAAATTATCTCGCCAATTTTAGCCCGTGGATGCATTTTTATACCCAGAAAAGTTCGATTTATACAGGGTGGTCCATTAACTAGTATCTTTTTAAAACATGCAATGAAATGAACAATACTCAATAGTTTTGGAACCTTATGGCTTTATTTGAAAGAGCATATATTCCCATTATTTATGGCAAACGACTTCATTCATGCGGCTGCCTGGGTTAGCTCCGCAGTAGCTCATCCTCGGCACCCATTTTTCTAATGTTTCTGGTTCTATCTCACGAAGGGCTTGAACGATATTCGTCGAAAGGGCCTAGAACATTTCTAGATTTTCCATGTTGCATGAATCTTTTACGAGACCCCTCAAAAAAATCTCTAAAGGTTTTAATCGGCAGCTCTGAAGTGATCAATTGTCACCGCGAATATGGCTAAAAACACGATTTCCGAACTAACAATAAGTGCGCAAAATATCGATTGTTTGATGGACTGTGGGACATATTGCGACATCCTTCTGAAAAGAAATGTCATCCAAGTTGATATATTCTATTACGGCGAACAAAAAGTCGGTAATCATGGCTCTGTAGCGCTCATCTTTGACGAAAATGGGGTTTTCAGCTGTATTTTTGAAAATGTTGTGTAATGATGCTGATACTCAAATCTGTTGCTTCCTATAGATGAATTGGATTCTTTACAATACCATGCGAGTTTTACGATCCCAAGATGTAGCAATTTGTTTGTTAACATAACCTCATTTGAGTGCCTTATTTCGGTTAAAAACTTTTTTTCGAAAAACGTGCAGTACTGCGCTACAACGCGATACAGCGGAGCAAGCCGAGGACGCATCAATGAAGTCGTTTGCCATAAGAAACGGGAATGTTTGCTCTTTCAAATAAAGCCATAACATTCCAAAAAAAGTAGAGTATTGATCATTTTATTGCATTTTAAAAAAGATACTAGTTATTGGACCACCCCTTATATAGAGAAAAAAAATATATTTTTTTTCATAATAGCACTCAAATGGTGCATAAGGCCGATTTAAGAACATGAATGATAAAAATTAAAAAATTGCGGGTATTTATACACTCAAAATAATTCTACAGTAAAAGGTTTAGTAAGTGATATTGTACCAAAATCTACTAATTGGTTACTAATTTTAGTATCTTCAAAGTACTAACATTAGTAATTTTTACTGGATTTGACTAATATTAGTTAAAAATTTTAGTATTGGTTACCAATTTCTGCACTAGGTCCTTTTGGACTAAAATTAGTTAAATTTTTAGTATTGAATACCAACGTTTTTTTTGGGTGTAGCAATCCACAAGTGCAAAAAAAATTTCCATTTTTTAATTTTTTTTGGTACTTGCAAGTTTTTTGCACTTGCGAATTGTTATAAATAGCCGCCAATTTGTTTTGTTTTTTTTATCATTTTCTTAAAACACTTTATTTTACCAAAATTTTGATACCCATTTTTATTTTTTTTTTTTTGAATTTGCGAATTTTTTGCACTTGTGGATTGCTATAAATACCTGCAATTTTTTAATTTTTATCGTTCATGTTATTAAATCGGCATTATGCACCATTTGAGTGCTTTTATGAAATAAAAAATATTTTTTTTTTATATATATAAATCGAACTTTCCTGGGTATAAAAATGCATCCACGGGCTAAAATTGACGAGATAAATTTTTTTTGGAACTTGTTTCGTAATAAGCAGTATTTTACTTAATTTTTAAAATATTTTTAAAAAATTAAAAAAATATTTTTTTTCCGAAAACCGCGAACTAAAACCGCTTGTAGAGGCCTAAAAGTACCCTCCTAAAATTTGTTCATGATTTTTCCCGTTATCAGCTCGAAAATGCGCGTCGAGTTTTTGCTATTAGTAACCGAGATTCGCAAATATGCACCCTAATGTCCGTCTCTCCGTCCGTCCGTCTGTATAAAACACGATTCAGTCCAAAGTAAAAGAGCTGGACTCCTGAAAATTGGCACGAATATGTCTCATGGGCATAGGTCGGTTTAGTTCGGAAATAGGCAAAAATCGGATCAGGGGAAAAAAAGTTCCCCATAAAGAACTAAACCAACCTGTAAAAAAACGCCATTTTTAACAGCTCTTTTTGCATTTTTGTTTAACTAATTAAACCTTAGAATGAGTTTAAAGTTCTGCACTTAGACCCCCTTTTGTGGGCGTGGATTTAAAAAAAAAATCCTTATATATATGGGCTATTTCACGTCAACGGGAGACCCCCCCGCCCCCAAAATTCTATTGGTCGTAGAGAGTTGTATTATGGCTTAAAATTTAGCCAATGATCTCTACTTTTGAAAGCTGAGTGGCGGAAGTTGAACCCAATGGTAGGTGAGCCAATATGGCGGCGCGAATCGGGATACCCAGATCGGGATATGCTGGAAACTAATGAAGGAGTTATCGGATTTTTCTGAAATTTGTTATCAGGGGGTTCATTGGGACGCTAATTTCGAATTTTCATTCAGATTTCAAAAATTCAAAATGGCGGATCCAATATGGCGGATGATTTTTTCGAGGTTTTCGCATTCAAATAAAACTTGGTTCCCGGGTGTATTATGGGTCACTAAGCACGATTCTGAATTTAGATTTACAAAATTCAAAATGGCGGATCCAATATGGCGTTTATTTTTTTTTTTTTAATTTCGGTTTCCTTGAAACTTTTTATCCGGGGGTTATTTGGGACGCTGATTTCGATTTTTTATTCAGATTTCAAAAATTCAAAATGGCGGACTCAATATGGCGGATGGTTTTTTTTTTTAAGTTGTCGCATTCAAATAAAACTCGGTTCCCGGGTGTATTATGGGTCACTAAACACGATTCTGAATTTAGATTTCCAAAATTCAAAATGGCGGATCCAATATGACGTTCATTTATTTTTTTTTAATTTCGATTTCCTTGAAACTTGTTATCTGGGGCTTATTTGGGACGCTGATTTAAAATTTTTATTCAGATTTCAAAAATTCAAAATGGCGGATCCAAAATGGCAGATGATTTTTTTTTTAAGTTGTCGCATTTATGTTAAACTCGATACCCGGGAGTTTTATGAGTCACTTAGTACGAACCTGACATCAGATTTTCAAAATTCAAAATGGCGGATCCAACATGGCTCTTAACAAAAATAAGTGCCATGTTGGATCCGCCATTTTGAATTTTGAAAATCTGATGTCAGATTCGTACTAAGTGACTCATAAAACTCCCGGGTATCGAGTTTAACATAAATGCGACAACTTAAAAAAAAAATCATCTGCCATTTTGGATCCGCCATTTTGAATTTTTGAAATCTGAATAAAAATTTTAAATCAGCGTCCCAAATAAGCCCCAGATAACAAGTTTCAAGGAAATCGAAATTAAAAAAAAATAAATGAACGTCATATTGGATCCGCCATTTTGAATTTTGGAAATCTAAATTCAGAATCGTGTTTAGTGACCCATAATACACCCGGGAACCGAGTTTTATTTGAATGCGACAACTTAAAAAAAAAAACCATCCGCCATATTGAGTCCGCCATTTTGAATTTTTGAAATCTGAATAAAAAATCGAAATCAGCGTCCCAAATAACCCCCGGATAAAAAGTTTCAAGGAAACCGAAATTTAAAAAAAAAAAAATAAACGCCATATTGGATCCGCCATTTTGAATTTTGTAAATCTCAATTCAGAATCGTGTTTAGTGACCCATAATACACCCGGGAACCGAGTTTTATTTGAATGCGAAAACCTCGAAAAAATCATCCGCCATATTGGATCCGCCATTTTGAATTTTTGAAATCTGAATGAAAATTCGAAATTAGCGTCCCAATGAACCCCCTGATAACAAATTTCAGAAAAATCCGATAACTCCTTCATTAGTTTCCAGCATATCCCGATCTGGGTATCCCGATTCGCGCCGCCATATTGGCTCACTTACCATTGGGTTCAACTTCCGCCACTCAGCTTTCAAAAGTAGAGATCATTGGCTAAATTTTAAGCCATAATACAACTCTCTACGACCAATAGAATTTTGGGGGCGGGGGGGTCTCCCGTTGACGTGAAATAGCCCATATATAAAAATGACATGTTAGTTTGTTTGTTTGTATGTTTGTTTGTTTGTGTCGCTTATTACAAAACAAGTTCCAAAAAAAATTTTACTCGCGAAATTTAGCCCGTGGATGCATTTTTATACCCAGGAAAGTTCGATTTATATATATAAAAAAAATATTTTTTATTTCATAATAGCACTCAAATGGTGCATAAGGCCGATATAAGAGCACGAATGATAAAAATAAAAAAATGGCGGGTATTTACAGCAATCCACAAGTGCAAAAAATTCGCAAATTACAAAAAAATTAAAAATGGGTATCAAAATTTTGGTAAAATAAAGCGTTTTAAGCATCCATAGACCATATTGATCATCTAATATATTTTTTTGTTTTTTATACCCTCCAACCACAGTATGGGGGTATACTCACTTTGTCATTCCGTGTGTAACGCATCGAAATATCGGTCTAGGACCCCACAAAGTATATATTTTATTGATCAGTGATCGATTCTAATACATTCTAGCGATGTCCGTCCGTCCGTCCGTCCGTCTGTCCGTCTGTAGAGGACACGATACAGTCCAAAATAAAAGAGCTAGACTTCCGAAGTTCGGCACGAATATGTCTTATATTCCTAGGCAGGTTAAGTTCAGAAATGGGCAAAATCGGACAAAGGGGAAAAAAGTTCCCCGTTGGAGAACTAAACCAACCCAAGAAAAACCGCATTTTTTTCAGAGTTTTTTGTACTTTTGGTAAGCAAATGCAACATTCTTATCTCAGAAGAAGTTCAAAATCGCAAAGGGAAGGTGCCCCCTAACGTCTCCACCAACCCCCCCCCCCCCCCCCAAAAATACGTCCCTGATTTTTTTTTTTTTTTTACATTTTTTTACATTTATAAAAGATTCGGCACAGCCGAATGTAACACTCTCACTTGTTTTTTTCTGAAAACGCTCTATTTTTCCAAAAATTTGATACCCATTTTTCAATTTTTTAATTTTTTTTTGGTACTTGCGAATTTTTTGCACTTGCGGATTGTTATAAATAGCCGCCAATTTGTTTTGTTTTTTTATCATTTTCTTAAAACGCTTTATTTTACCAAAATTTTGATACCCATTTTTAATTTTTTTGTAATTTGCGAATTTTTTGCACTTGCGGATTGCTATAAATACCCGAAATCACGGATTAAATAAAAATCCCCAAAAAACTATATATACTATACGAAAGGGGTCCATAAAGTTTCTATTGGCAGTCAAACTGAATCTATAAAAATTTCGTGAAAATCAATCATTATCTTTTGCCCTCGCATCGCGGTTGAAGTATGGCTCTTTTGAAATTTTTACTTAATTCACGATGTGGGTGCCAAAAGATTTTTTGATTTTTATGAGACTTCGGTGAGGTATTTGGAGTACGATTTTTCATTTACAAAAACCGAAAAATTTACAAACTTTCTATTAAATTTTTTTTTTGTAAAAAAAAACATGGTTTTTAAGAAAAACCGTTTCAATACCGGTACGTACCGATACCGAAGGAAAAGGTTTTTGGATACCGGTATCCGATACCAAAACTGAGTTTCGGCATTGGTACCGGTATTCAAATTAAAGGGTTTTGAAACGGATAACGGTATTGAAAAGGTATCGATTGCCAACACTGGTTTTTACCTACACAAGTAGGTTATTTTTTGTAGAAAAAAAAAATAAAAAAATTATTTATAGAAATATAAAAACATGTTTGTATCAAGTGACTTTGGCGCGATGGGTAGAGTGTCTGGCCAAAATGCAGTTGATTGCGGGATCGATTCCCCAAAATTTTATTAAAAATTTTTAAAAAAATATTTCAATAGAAAATTGGAAAAAATAACCTACGAAATCATTAATTTTTAATGTTTTCGTAGGTTATTTTTTTGGAATTTGAGGGTAAAAATAACAGAACTATCATTAATTTTTAATGTTTTCGTATGTTATTTTTTTCGAATTTTTTAGTAAAAAAGAATGAAAAAACCGTAATTTTTTAATGTTTAATGTTTTTTTTTAGAAAATTTTGTCAACAGTAAAAAATAAATGTTGATGTTTGTTAAAACAAATAAATAGTTACTGGGATGGTTTTCAATTGTTTATTCACTGCTTTTAAATGTGTTTTTTTATTTGTTTTTGGCTACAAAATATTTTGAGTGTAGCTATATTTGTTGACAACTAGTGTAATTTTAGGGCTCTAAACCTGCATATATTTCGATGTGTTACACACGAAATGACAAAGTAATGTGGTTGGAGGGTATTAAAATAAATTGTAAAATGAAATTGTCTAAAACTAAAACAAAAACTTAAAAAAAAAACGCTTTGTACTCATTAGTAAAATTTTATGAAAAATAATTTAACTCTGTTCATAACATAATTATAACAATATTTTTGTTCATTTACCTTAATGTATAATTTTCGGAATCATTTTCTGTATTATTTGATATAACAATAGAGTTTTATATGAATTTAGTTTCATAATGATGAAAAATATCCTTTAGGCAATTCATTATTTTTGTAACCTCATATACAATATAAATTAATACTTTATATAATCCTTTGTTAAGTATAAAAGCTGTATTTTGGTTTATTTCCCAAAAAAAAAATATTTTTAAACTTTAAATTGTCATTAGCAGAAAATATTTATATGAAATAACGACAATGAAATGGCAACTCATACGAGTAAGTATTAACAATAACCAAGTGAGAGAGATTTATTCCGCAGTGTAGAATCTTAAATACCCTTTTTATTTTTTATACCCTCCAACTAGAGATGGGCACATGAGCAGATTAGAGCGTGATTCACGTTATTCACGCGTGATCACGCGTGAGTGTGACTGAATTCAATTTTACTCACGTGATTGTGAGTGAGTGTGAGTGGAGAAAAAAATTGCGTGACTGAGTGTGCGTGAGTAAGATTTTTGCGTGAGTAAGTGTGCGTGAGTCGATTTTTTTGCGTGAGTTTGCGTGATTTATTTTCTCTTCATACATATTTCCTTTCATACCAAAAAAAGCAACAAAGAAGTTGTAAAATTTCGCTTTTCTTCCCAAACAAAACCAAAAAAAAATTTTAAATTTCGCTGAACTTTAAATTTTGCTGCAAATTTTAAAAGATTTTAAAAATTGTAGTTTTTGAAATTTTTTTTGTATAAATAAGAGTTTCGTGAGTGTGAGTCAACGTGAGTGTGAGTGAAGCTTGCGTGAGTGCACGTGAGTATGAGTTGTATTAAATTTACTCACGTGATTGTGAGTGAGTGTGAGCAGAAAAAATATGTTCGTGAGTGAGTGTGCGTGATTCAAAAATTCCTGTCGTGAGCGTGAGTGAGTGTGAGCCATCGTGTGTAACGCATCGAAATATCGGTGTAGGACCCCATAAAGTATATATACATATTATTGATCAGTGATCGATTCTAAGACATTCTAGCGATGTCCGTCCGTCTGTAGAGGACACTATACAGTCCAAAATAAAAGAGCTAGACTTTCGAAGTATGGCACGAATATGTCTTATATTCCTAGGCAGGTTAAGTTCGGAAATGTGCAAAATCGGACAAAGAGGAAAAAAGTTCCCCCTTGGAGAACTAAACCAACCCCTGAAAACTTTTTTTTTACAGGGCTTTATGTACTTTTTTTAAGCAAATGCAACATTTTTATGTCAGACGAAGCTCAAAACCATGCATTTGGACCCAGAGGATAAAAAAAAAAAAAAAGTTTTCCCGCCCCTTTTGTGGGGTGGATATAAAAAAAATATATTTTAATAATAATTAATTGGATTAAATAATTGGAAGAATCATAATAAATCCATATTATAACATCTATCGCAAGGAGAAGGTTGAATTCTGGTTATCAATTTTAGTAGACTTTGATCTCCTAATTCCAAATCTGTTCTCCGAATTTTTCCATCACGTCCAGATTTTTAGTTATTCATGGTTTAAAATGCGAAAAATTAAGATTTTTGCATTATTTGAAAGCCTGCACAGCAGCCATTCAGTGGAATACAAATCTGGTACAAAGCGCAAAAGTAAAATTTGGAGAACAGATTTGGAATCAGCGAGTCAAAATCTTTAAAAATTTTATATCAAACTTCAAACCGGCGCCAAAAACTTTCGATTTGTTGAGCGGTGTAATTGTGACCTGTATCGTGCTGTATACTTGAAGGTATGTCCAGGACCAATATTTCGGATAGTTACAAACATCAGCACAAACTCATTATAGTCTGTACCACAGAGTGGTGGAGGGTATAAAAAATTTTACAGAGTATTTTTGTCACTCAAAAATATTTTTACACTAAAAAAAATTAAGGGCAGTTTACACGTCAACTACCCTTGACCACCCTTATCTACTATTTTCCAGTATACGGTTTGCCGGGTTTAAATAATTTTGTATGAAAAATTATTTAAATTTGACAATTGTTATCCCCCAATACTGGGAAATAGTAGATAAGGGTGGTCAAGGGTAGTTAACTAAACGTTCAATCAGAATTTTTAGCTCAAAAAAAGTTTACACTGAAAAAAAATGTTGTAATTTTTTTCTTTTTTCAAAAAGACTAAAAAAAGTTTTAAACTCAAAATACAAAATGATAAAGTTAGTATGATCGTACACTCAAAATAATTACTCTGTTAAATACTCTGTAAAATGACTGTAATCTCAATTCGACAGATATTTGACAAAGTTATTTGTCGAAATACAGATTTTAAGAAAATACTTTGTATTTTCTTGTGACCGAAAAACAGAATTTTATCTGTAATTTTACTTTTTACTTTGTAATTTCTATTTTACAGATAATAAACAGATTTTTTTGTTAAAATACGGATTTTAACTAGAGATGGGCACATGAGCAGATTCACGCGTGAGTGTGACCGAATTCAATTTTACTTACGTGATTGTGAGTGAGTGTGAGTGGAGAAAAAATTGCGTGCACTAAGAAAATTATGTCATTAACTGTTTGTAGGTTATTTTAAAAATTAAACAGTAAAGTTATTTTAAAGAAAAATCATTAATTTTATTTTTCTACTGTTTCTGTAGTTTAAAAAAAAATAATTTACTCTCTTAAAACTGAATTTTCTGTTACATTCAATTTCGGCAGTAAAAAATTTCTTCTATAGTTTTACTGTTTTTCAATACAAAATAAGTGAATATTCATTAGTTTTTTAATGTTTTTGTTAGTCATTAAATTAACATTTAAAATTGACTGTAATACGTTTTTATTTTAAATGAAAAAACAGTGGAATGTTTTTTAAATAAAATTTCATTTGTTTTAAGTGAATATTCACTGGAATTTACCTACATAATTCTTTGAGTGTGAGTGAGTGTGCGTGAGTCGATTTTTTTGCGTGAGTTTGCGTGATTTATTTACTCTTCATATTTCTTTTCGTACCAAAAAAAAGTATGAAAAAAATTGTAAAATTTGGCTTAACTAAAGATTTCGTCCCGAAAAAGCAAAGAAAGGTGTAAAATTATGCTGAACTTTAAATTTTGCTGAAAATTTTGAAAGATTTTTGAAATTTTAGTTTTTGATTTTTTTTTTTTTTTTTATAAATAATAGTTTCGTGAGTGTGAGTCAACGTGATTGTGAGTGAAGCTTGCGTGAGTGCACGTGAGTTGTATTAAATTTACTCACGTGATTGTGAGTGAGTGTGAGTAGAAAAAATATGCTCGTGAGTGAGTGTGCGTGATTCAAAAATTCCTGTCGTGAGTGTGAGCCAAAAATTACTCACGCACCCATCTCTAACTTTAAAAAATACTTTGTTTTTTTCTCGTAACCAAAATTCATTTGTAATATTACTTATTGCTCTGTAATGCAGTTTTCAAATAAAAATCACTTCAAAAAACTTCCAAATATGACCGGTAAACCCCTCTTTAAAAAGTGTCTTAAATTACCATAAAAACTGGTAAATTTTACGAGGATGACGTGTAAAATTGGAGTTACTCGTTAAAAGCTCATAATATTCTCAAAAATAAAAAAGTAAATTTACAATTTGGAAGCATTAAAGCGGGCAAATTTAACAATTAATTTAATATTTTTTATGCAGAGAAGTTTTACTCACTCGATTTACCTAAAACTTTGAAAATTTACAGATTTTTTTTGTAAAATTTTGAACTCATAAAATGCATTTAACTAAAACATTGTAAATTTACAGAGTTTTTTTGGTAAAATTTTTTTCGGTTTTATCAATATTTTACAGATAATTCTGTAAATTTACAGTTTTTTTATCGAAATCATTTTACAGAGTTATCTTTGTAAAATAACAAAAAATCTTGCTAGTTGGAAATCTATGGTATTTTCTGCTGGCTCAGCAGAGTATCTCTGTAATTTAACAGGGTGATTATTTTAAGTGTAGGGTACACAAATGACTGCAATCGCTGCCGTTTTGTAAACAGTACAATTGTGGTTGATGTGAATCCGATTTAAGTCTCATTTAAATAGTTGATGGTGAGATATATTTTTATTATTACAATTTTCTCTAGCATGTGTGTATATGAAAAATATTGCTTAAAGTTTTTGTTTTAAAAAACTAAAAAAACTAATTATAAAATATAATACACAAGTATCATTATTTTTAGCCACTGTTAGTTTTTTTTTACATGTGGCTATGTTAAAGTTTCGTCCTTTTGTTTTATCACATCCTTTTTCAATTTTCCGTTTTTAGCTTTTATTTTTTTTTTTTTTTAAAAGATGTTTAAACTTAATTAAAGTATTATCTTTACTTTAAAGTTTGATGTTTCTTTTTTTTAATTTTTGCATTTTCATTTATTTTAATTGCATAATTGTTTTGGTCTAGCATTTTGTTGTTTGTTTTACTTAAAATCCTTTTTTAATGTCAGCTTAAAATTAAATTATTAATTAATAATCACTTTTAATGTATTAATGGAAGGATTTTTTGAAGAAGAAGAATATTATTTGCATTATAAGGTTTTTGTAAAATTAAATTTTATGTTTAAAATGGATAAATTTTACAAAAAAAAAAACTGTTATTTAACTAAAATAATTGTATTACAAGATCGTATAGTGTTTTACAAAAAAAAAACTGCAATTTTGCAACACTAAATCCGCAAAAAACATTTCAAATGTTTTATAAGTCTCAAAAACATTTTTTTTTGCGCGTAAAGAATTTCATTAATAATGATATTCGAAAAACAAAAATTTTCACAAATTTTAAAAAATTTTCTAAGTCTCGAAAAAATTTGTGAACATTTTATATGTGCCGGACACAACATTTTTTGGATTTTTTTTTTCGTTTAGAAATCAAAAACAAAAATATTAAAAATCCCAAAATTTTTTTTTTTTTAATTTTCTTTGTTTTGAAATTTTTTTTGAAAATTTTCGAAATGCCACCAACATTTTTTTTTGCGATTTGCAGTAATGGAATTTCATTAAAAAAGATTTAAAAAAAAAATTATGAAAAAGAAAAAAATTAATGAAAAAAAATTATAAAAAAAGGGTTAAAAAAAAACATTTGATAAAAAAACAAGTAGAAAAATTTAATTCGACTTGGTCGAATCTATGAATACCCTCCACAATGTTATCTGATAGTAATTTTCTAAAAAAAAATTAAAAAAAAATTGCATTACAAATTTTTTATTAGAAATATGTATATTATTTTGAGTCAAACTTTCTTTTAATCAATCAAATTTTTTTGAGTGTACAATTTTTTTGACTGTCAACATTTTTTTGAGTCTGCCATTTCATTCAAAAAAATAATAATGTGTAAATTTTTTTTTTGAGTGTAACATTTTTTTTTTGAGTGTAACATTTTTTTTTGAGTGTAAATTTTTTTTTGAGTGTAAATTTTTTTTAGTGTACAAATTCTTTGAGTAACAAATTACTTTGTAAAATATTTTTGTTGTTTTATACCTACATATATGTAATACAAAAAAAAAACTATTTCACATATTTTCCTCTTTTTATATTACCATCCTTTTCTTTAAAAACCAAAAACAAATTAACATTCAATCATACACATACTTTATTTGATTTTTTCCCGTTATATACAGTTACACTAACAATAACAAATATTTACTTGTCTAACAACTAAACTGCACCTCACGACAAGAAAACAAACAACAACAAGTTTTATAAAACTGGTATTTCACCATGCTATTAAAACTTGTTTAACGAGTTTTCAACAGTTTAAGGTGAAACAAATCTGAAATTCAGTGCATTGCTTATAACTTTTGAACCACTGAACCGATTTTGCTGAAATTCAAAACCAAACAGCCTTGGGGAACAACAAATATATATGCTAAGCTTCAGTCCCCTCAGAATTGTCTTTCGAAAGTTATAGTGGTTTTAATCTTGTAAATTCGAAAAATACCCTTCCCGAAATTTACTATTTTGCTCATAACTTTTGAACCACTGGACCGATTTCGCTGGATTGCAATACCAACCTGACCCGGTAAATGAAGAACATATATGTCAAACTTCAGGAGCCTCCGTAGTCTTTCAAAAGTTAGCGTGTTTTCAACGGACAGACAGACAGACAGACGGACGGACGGACGGACGGACGGACGGACGGACATCGCTAGATCGACTTAAAATCGATCAAGGATCATGAATATATATACTTTATGGGGTCCTAGACCAATATTTCGATGTGTTACAAACGGAATGACAAACTTATATATACCCTCTATCACTAGAGTGGAGGGTATAAAAATGTTTATGAAATTATGAATTAATAATAAAATGGTGAAAAAGGGTTTTGACAAAAAAAAAATTTTCTACTTAAATTTTTTTTTTTGATGAAAAAAAAATTTGATGAAAATAAAATTGATAAAAAAAATATGAAAAAAAATAATATGAAAAAAAAAATTATAAAAAAATTTGATAAAAAAAAATTGTTGAAAAAAAAATTGTAAAAAAATTTTAACGAAAAATAATTATGTTACGTTTTTTCACCAGCTTCACGTTAGAAAAATCACTTTAAAGGACAATGTGGAGGGTATTCATAGATTCGGTCAAGTCGAATTTAAATTTTCTACTTGTTTTATTTATAGATTTCACTCATAAGAAGAGTCTCCCTGGTGGCACCCTCCGATCTTCATGAAATTTAGATATCGTGAACCTATATTCAAAATATGCCAACTCAAATTTGACGGAAATGAGTTTCCGATGGCAAATAGCTCCCCTATGTAATACCTATCTGCCATAAAAATTTCAGAGCAAAAAAATAATTTGTTGTCGTTTTACATCCATTTTTGTTATTCTGCTAACTCAAAGTACATATTTTTTTGGTGGAAATAAATGCCAACTCCGATTGTAAATTTCAAAAAATTTTTAAAAAAAATTAGACCACATATCTTATTGCATTTGCCATGCTAAACACGAATCTTGTAAAGATTTTGATATCTAATGACTGGTTCTCGAGATATTGCCATTTTGAAAATATCGGTAAATAGTGTTTGCAAAAAAAAAATTGCTTATATTTATGTAACTTTCAAACTATTTATCAGATTGAAACATAATGAATGGGGCAAATTAAGTCAATGATTCAAAATAGCTGGTTTGGAGTGACCCTATTGCAATACAGCATGAGTTACAGAGTGCCAGAGTTGACCACCCTGAGATTAAAAGGCTTTCGGAGCTAGTAACTTTTAAAAATATGCAAAGATTTTTAATTTTTTGTTCAGTTTTTGCAATTACCGTAATAAGGATAACAAAAACCAAAAAAAAAAAAAAAAATTTAAAATTTAAAAAAAAAAATGTATTTTTATTTTCCGACAAAATATGCCAACTCTAAAAAAATATTTGTTTTTTGATATAGTAATAAATGCCATCTCTGAAAAATACGCGAACAAGTGCAAAATATGAAAATTTTTGCATAGGTAAAAATTGTTTAGAATATTTAAACCATCTTGTGGAAGGTACATTGTTTATTTTTGTAAGCTTTTTCGAGTTGGCATTTATTGAATATAGTTCGACGATATGTTGTTCAGAACGAAAATTCGTTCGACACGTATTTTTTTTAACCGGCCCAAACTCATTTTTAGGGGGATCGATTTTTAGGGGGGATCGATTTGTTTGGGGGGGGGGGGGGGGTAATTGAAATTTTTCAGTTTTTTACGATTTACGCCTATTTACTCATAATTAATATAGGCATATTTGGTATTAGATTAAAGGTAAATATTTTTTGACTTATTAACAAAAATGTCCTAACGCTCCGGCTCCATCAACATAAAATTGTAGATAACAAAAGATATAACGTCGGCAGAATTTTTTTGTATTTTCATTTTATGTTAAAGGGTGGTGTAATCGTAATTAATGTTAACTCATTTTTTTCAGGAATTCGTTGATGAATGTCGTTTGGATTTTATTTTTTATATATTTTTTAATACATATAACACACTTTTTTTAATTAAAAAGCTTAAATTTAACGTTACTAAGTTACTTTCTTTCAAAAACCAACATTTATTACACTGTGCAACAAATTTTGGGTCATCGCATTGAGCCTCAATGCCTTCAACGCCATATGAAAGTAGACCATCAAGTGGACAAAATCACCAAAGGGTTTTGCAAAGTCAGTTCGGATTTCTTTTTTATAGCCCACTGAAGTTTTAATTTTTTTGTCAAAGGCGTTTGGAAAACGCCAAAAATACTATAATAAAAACACATCTGAGCTTCAAAATATAATTTGATGTCTTCAGTGAAATTTAATGGCGGTTCTTTTCTTATAACATTTTAACCCTCTAACTGCCATTTTAAGGGGTTATTTTAGCCCTTTTTCAAAACCTAATCACAGAAGTCCAATAAAACGTCCATTTAGAGGGTTAAAATGTTCTACAAATATTTTCCTCATAAAATTTCACTAGGGGTTGTCAAATGTTTAAAGTTTGTGCGACATGCGCAAAGTGCTAAAAAAGGGTCAAGTATTAATAATCAATGTTTCTTATTTTTTTTTTACCAAAGCAGTGTTGGAAAATGTAAAAAATACTATAATAAGAACACATCTCAGCTTCAAAATATGATTTGATGTCTTCAGTGAAATTTAAAGGCGGTTCTTTTCCTAGAACATTTTAACCCTCTAACTGCCATTTTAAGGGGTCATTTTAGTCCTTTTTTAAAACCTAAACACAGAAGTCTAATAAAACGTCCAGTTAGAGGGTTAAAATATTCTAAAAATATTTTCCTCATAAAATTTCATTAGCGGTTGTCAAGTGTTCAAAGTTTGTGCGACATGCGCAAAGTGCTTAAAAAGGGTCAATTATAAATAATCAATATTTCTTATTTTGTTTTCCCAAGCAGTGTTAAAAAATATCGACAAAAAACAGTGCAAATATACTTTTGAGCTAAAAATGATGTTTTGATGTGTTTTATTAAATTTTATGATGATTCTTGACCAAATTAACCCTCTAGGTCCCGTTTTAAAGGGTAATTTTTGTCCTTTTTTAAAGAAATACAAAAAGTCTATAAAAAAGGCAGTTATAGGGTTAAAATGTTTTACAAATATTTTCTGCATCAAATTTTACTAGGGCACGTCTAAGACAGAAAGTTCGTCCAGCATATAGAAAATGCTTAAAAATTTTAAAGTATTAAATTTTTTTTTCGGCCCGTAATATAAAAAACAAGTAAAAAAGTTAAATTCAACTTTGTCGAATGTATTGATACCCTCCACAATGTAAAAAAGTTTATTTGCAAAAAAAAAAAAAAATTAAAAAAAAAAAATCTGCGAAAAAATTTTTTTGGTAAAAATTTTTTTTTTAATATCTTTGTACTTGTTTAAATATCATTCGGTGATCAATTCTGTTCACATGTGTCAACCAGCAACCGAATTAAGCATTTTGTGTTTTTAGGTTATGTCGAGCCCTTTTTTTTGATTCAAAAGAAAGCTTAGATCTTTTTCCCACCTAATTCTTCTTCGTCCTCAAATATATTTTTGCTCCACCAACAAATTTCCGCTGGAACGGCATCACGCGACTTTTTCCCAAGATATCTGAAATGGTGATCACGGCCAAAGTATTAAACAGATAAAACAGATATATAAGACTTAGCATATTTACTTGTTGTTGCCCTAAGTAGTTTGGTATTGCATTTGAGTGAAATCGGTTCAGCGGTTCAAAAGTTATGAACGAAAATGTAAGAACACCTCGAAAATTGTGGTACATTCAACATAGCCTAAAAATACAAAATGCTTTAATTCGGCTGCTGGTTGACATATGTGAACAAAATTGATCACCGAATGGAATTTAAACAAGTACAAACATATTTAAAAAAAAAAAACATTTTCGTCGATTTTTTTTTTAATTTTTTTTGTTGTTTTTTTTTTTTTTGCAAATAAACTTTTTTACATTGTGGAGGGTATTAATACATTCGACAGAGTCGAATTTAACTTTTTAACTTCTTTTTTTATATTTCGGCCCAAAAAAAATATAAAAAAAAAATTTGAATACTTTAAAATTTTTAAGCATTTTCCATATGCTGGACGACCCAGCAAAACTTTGGTAATGGGTAGTGATTATATAACACATTACCAGGTAATGTATATACCTTATTTGTAGCATTATTTTAGGATGTCTTACCAAACATTTGTTCCACAACGTATTATTTTCAAGTGAAAAATAATGCATTACTAATAATTTGCTACGTAATGCATGATTATTAAAAAAAATGTATTTCATATTTATTATTTCTAAACATTAAATCATGGATGACTTATATTTGGTTACATTATGTATTATTTGAAAGTTTTAAATAATGCATTATTTATAATTGGATGCATAATGCATTACAATAACATAAAAAATAATTATTTTATAAAAAATGCATAAGTTTAAACTAGAGATGGGCTCACGACAGGAAATTTCTAATGACACACACTCACGAGCATATTTCATCTACTTACACTCACTTACAATCACGTAAGTAAATTTAATAAAAAATTACTTTTTCACTACTCGTAACACCTTATATATTATCTTCTGGTATGCTATATTATTTCATTTCTCGTAACCTATAAAATATCATATATTTTACACCTTACTCGTATTCTTCGTTGTAAATTTATGACTTATTTTATACCTTACTGGTATTCTTTGTGATAATGTGGATGCATTACTTTGAGTCTCATCGCCTGTTAAAATCATCAATGCTGCAATGTATAAAATAAGAGATCCTATACCTTATTTTATACCTTATTTGGTAATCTAAGTTTTGCTGGGGAACTTTCTGTCTTAGACGTGCCCTAGTAAAATTTGATGTAGAAACTATTTGTAAAACATTTTAACCCTATAACTGTCTTTTTTTATAGACTTTTTTGTATTTCTTTTAAATAAGGACAAAAATGACCCTTTAAAACGGGACCTAGAGGGTTAATTTGGTCAAAGAAAATAATCATCATAAAATTTTATAAAACACACCAGAATATCATTTTTAGCTTAAAAGTATATTTGCACTGTTTTTTGTCGATATTTTTTAACACTGCTTTGGTAAAAAAAAAATAAGAAACATTGATTATTTATAATTGACCCTTTTTAAGCACTTTGCGCATGTCGCACAAACTTTGAACATTTGACAACCCCTAGTGAAATTTTATGAGGAAAATATTTGTAAAATATTTTAACCCTCTAACTGGGCGTTTTATTAGACTTCTGTGTTTAGTTTTTGAAAAAGGACTAAAATGACCCCTTAAAATGGCAGTTAGAGGGTTAAAATGTTCTAAGAAAAGAACCGCCATTAAATTTCACTGAAGACATCCAATCATATTTTGAAGCTCAGATGTGTTCTTATTATAGTATTTTTGACATTTTCCAAACGCCTTTGATAAAAATATAAAAACTTCAGTGGGCTATAAAAAAGAAATCCGAACTGACTTTGCAAAACCCTCTGGTGATTTTGTTCACTTGATGGTCTACTTTCATATGGCGTTGAAGTCATTGAGGCTCATTTTTCTTGTTGCACAGTGTTATTAATAAAGTGAATGTTTTTTGCGTATTTGTATTTTTTCAAAATGTCGGCATCAACAAACTCATGATTTTGACGTTTCTTATGTTAACATAATTGTTAAGAAATATGTTTGGAGAACTATGTTAACATTTATTTCCAACACAAATATGTATAACAGGGATGTTAAAGTTGGTACAATTGTACTATTTTTGGTACATTTTGACCTTCAAAAGTACCGTGGTACTACCGCGACTCATTTGGTACAATTTTAAAATTTCCAATTTCCTTCTTTATAACTCATCGAAATATCGGTAAAAGACTGCAGCTTCTTTCTTTACTTTAAAAAAAATTCTCACAAGGGTAATAATGCTAGACCGATTAACACCATAAATGAGACTCTTTTTTAGTTTTTGCCTCTTGTTTTAAAACCATTTAAAGTAGTTTTCAAATGAAAAATTTCTAAAAATTTTTTTTAAAAAATTTCCGGATTTTAAAAATTTGTTTTCTAAAAATGGTACCAAAATTAGACACTTGAGAAAAAATTCTTACTCACTTTTGTCAAACAAAAAAGTCTCAGAAGTTCCTAGTCAGTAATTTATAGACAACTAATGAAGATAGTATTAATTGCAGATTTTGTGACCTTTTATCTTTAGAAGAATTCTCTGATCTTGATACATTTTTCGTGTTTATACACATTTTTTCTGTCGAAAAATTTTAGAATTCTGAGAATTTTTCCTGCAGATAAGGTATCGGATAATGAGACATTTTCTGCAGAAAGATTTAAAGAACTTGTTCAAAAAATCCACCGAAAAGTTTTTTTTTTAATTTGTTTTCATTTTGGAGGTTATACAAGATTCAGTACAACCGAACTAACATTTTCATGTGTTTCAGTTAAGTTTTTATAAATAAAAAAAAAATGGTACCGTGAGGGTCCAAAAAGTCCAATTTTTTTTTAAAGTTGGTACAAATTTAAAAACCCTATTTAACATCCCTGATGTATAACATTTGACTATGGCACACGAGAAATAACACGATTTTGACGTATGTCGGAATAAATGTCCACTTAATTATAGAAGGTGGAGACACTATGTAAAATTTGGCATTTTACTTAAAATGACGAAAAGTTGTGCATTTTTGGACACGTTCTTTGCACACGAAGATAGGTTTTCCACAGACATTTTATTTGGTATGTAACATGAATAGATTTCTTTGTATTATATAAGAGATAAAAGCAAAAAACTGAAAAATTACCATTTCTTCCCCCCTCATTTTCACCACCTAAATATGAATTTGGGCCGCTAAAAAAATACGTGTCCCTTTATTTTTCCTGCTCTGCAAAATAAAATCAATTCCATAAAGATAGGAGGGAGACCTTTTTTGTAAGTTTGATCAATATTTTTGGTTATTACTATGTTATCTTAATATTCATAGTTAAAAACTGATTTCTCTGTAAAAATACTGTTTTGTTTTTTTTTGTTACCAAATATCAAAATATTACCTGATTTTTTTGATAAAAAGTAACAAAAAAAAATCTTTTCAAAAATATTATACAAATTTTGCAAAATTACATGCATTTAACTAAATTCTATAAATTTACAGTTTTTTTCCTGTAAAATTTTGGTTGCATTAAATGTATTTTACAAATATAAGTAAATCTACAGAGTTTTCTTTGTAGAATGGTGCTTTATTTAACCAATAATTTACTAGAAACTCTGTAAATTAACAGTGTTTTTTTGTCCAAATCATTTTACAGAGTTTTATAGTAAAATTACCAACAAATGTTGCTTGCTGGAAGAGTATGGTCTACTCTGTTAAATTAGCAGATTTTTTTCTGCAATTTAACAGAGTTATTATTTTGAGTGTTTGAAATCTAATGAAGCAAATTTTATGAAATTTAATTCAAATACGCATAATATTTTAATACCCAGCAAAAACATGGTAATGGGTTGTGAAAAGTAATCATTACCAAGTACATTATTTATAATGAGTACCTATTACCATTAACATTATTTTAAGCCCAAAAGTAACTACTTCTCAGTAATATGTTATAAAAGCACCTCTAAGTAAAAATATCTTCTTGCACTTGCAGTTTTTAACCTTTACAATTCAATTAACTTAAAAAGTACTTAAAAACAGTGATTAAAAACTGAAAATAATTACACAGTATTAATTTTCACTTCCAGTCAAGTTGTTAACAATTAAAAAAAAAATACTGCAGCCCACCAGTCCAGTTTACATTTCTAACAAAACAGTTCAGTCACTTTTTTACTGCTGAACTTTTTTGTGTTGTGCTGATGGTGGTTGATTTGAAAAAATACAAACACTGCAAAACCAGCAGCAGTAAAAAATGAAAGAAGCACACAAACAGCACAAACGATGTTTTGAGAAATGTACTGCGAGTTACAATTCAAAAAGTGATGAGGTACTGACAAGACAAGAAATATAAACGAAAATAAACAGAATCATTGTAACGAAAGAACTTCTTGTACATATACATACATAGCGAAGAAATAAATGTGGAATAAAGAAAAAAAATTAGGTTTAATTAAAAAAAAAATTAATATGATTATTCAATTCTTGTTTATTCAATTAATTTATTTCAATAAAAAATCTATATTTTTATATTAAATAAATGAATTAATGCATTAGTCGTCGTTATAAAAGCAAAATTTAACTTTTAAAAAGTAGATTTTTTTCGGATTAATCTTATATAGGTAAAAAAAAATATTTTAACATTATAAAACAAATTTGGAATATTTTTCTATAATATACGATAAATTAGTAATTATAATCTAAAAAAAAATAATAAAAAAAATTTAAAAAATAAAAAAAAAATATAAATAAATCACAATTAATCCAACTAAATTTGAGGATGAAGGGGGTTTGAAAACCCTATTTTTTGTGTAAAGAACGTGTCCATACATGCACAAATTTTCGTCATATTGAATAAAATACCAAAAGTTTAGAACATTTTTGTTAATAAGTCGAAAAGAAAATTATTAATTTTTGGCACGTTGTTAGCACCACGGTCTTTTGAATACCTTTAATTTGATACCAAATATGCCCATATTAATTTTGATTAAATAGGCGTAAATCGTCTATTAAAATCACGAAAAACACAAAATCTTAAGCAAGTGATTGAATACTTTTGCTCAATTTGTCAAATGTAAATTAAAATTCAAAAGTATCAATAAAAATTCATAATATATCAATTAAATTTCATTGTCATTCCGTTGGTAACGCATCGAAATATTGAAATTGCCTACAAATTTTGAAATCATTGTAATGAAAACCATGATTCTTATCAAAAATTGGTAGTAAAAAAAATTGAACAAGTAAGAAAATTAATCATCGATATTTTAAATATAACTATATTTAACAAATAAAAATATAAAATTATTATCGTTTTTTAAATTATAATAATTCGATTTTTTTAGGCACTTTAAATGAAACTTTAAACCGTAAAAATAACTTTCAAGTCTTACGCTTTTCTATTAAAAAAAAAAAAATCGGAAAACATTTTAAAAAAAATTTTAACTTCATAATGTAAAAAAAAATTTGTATCTGATACCTAGAAAATTTTCCAAATTTTCAAAAATGGTTCTTCAAAACGTAAAAAAAATTCAAAAAAAAAAGTCGTCACTTAAATTTTTGAAAGCATTTAATAACGTATTTACTTCAAAAAGTAAAAAATTCGTGTCTGACCCTTAGACAATTTTCCAAAAAAGTTTTCGAAACTTAGAATTTTTTTAGAGCACTTTTAATAAAACTTATAACATTAAAATAAACTTTTAAAAAATTTTCTTCAAAACCTAAAAAAAAAAATGTGTCTTAGAAAACAAAAAAATAAAAAATTGTGTCAGACACTTGGAAAATTATTAAAAAAAAAATCGGAAGTTAGCATTTTTTAAACTTTAATAAGATTTTTAACTTTAAACCATAAAAAAAATGTTTAAATCAATTGCAATATTTTCAAAAAAAAAAAATCGGATCTTGAAAAAAAAAAAAATCTGTTAAAATTTTTTACTCAAAAACGTAAAAAAAAATTAGTGTCGGAACTTGAAACATTTTTATTTTTTAAATGCATTTTTAATTAAATTTAGAAAATTTTAAGCTTTATCTTTACTTTTGAAACATTCTTCTTAATAATATAATAAAACTTGTAATTACTTGTACAAAGAAATATCTACTTATATTTACTGTTCATTTAACTTCCAGCAGCTGAAATAAAAAAAATTTCATGCTGACGAGTCGAATTCAATTTTTATTTTCCCTACTGCCAGTCCAGTAACAAACAGAACTTGTGCAGCGCAGTAACCAGACAATTCAGTCGTGTGTGCTGTTTTTTGTTTTTTTAAACTGAAGCTGAACTGTGTGCTGGCAAGTTTGTCAATTCAAAAAAAAAACTTTTACTGTACTGCTGCTGAAGAAAATTGACAATTTTTAACAGCTCAGTTCTTGACTGCTGTTTTGTTTTGATAATGTTTATGCTGACAAAACAGTACAAATTATGTGTTTTTGCTGAAAATCTAGGCAGTATTTTCAACACTGCTTAAAAACTTAATAAAAATTACATAATTTTTAAGTTTTAAGTTTTAGTAAAAACAAGTTACATTTTAAAAGTTTTAATTAACTAATTATTTTACTTCTTATTGGTAAGGGGTGTTTACTCCTTATTTGTAATCCGAGGCAGTAACTACTTATTTAACTCCATACTCTTCACTAGTTATTTTTGTCTCACGCCCTTGTTAAAATGATTAGTGTTTCATTCTATAAGTAACTACTTATTAACATCTGTTTCGGATTACAAAACCCATTACTAGTAATGCCAAATTTTTGCTGGGTAAGGTTATAAATTCCTTCATTATTTCAATGAAAACAAAACAATGAATCTGTTTCATTAATATAACGAAGGTTTTTTTTAGTTTTTTTTTTTTTGTGCATAAATCTTAGAAACATAACACGAAACACGTATCGATTAAGTCTTGCAAAAAATTACCGACATAAATAAATTTAAAATAGAAAAATAATTTTCTTGAAAATTATTCTATGAGAATATCATAGTTTTAATAAGTAAAGGAAATAATGACCTCGAGCTAGAATAAACTTACTCAAAAGAAACTTACAAGGGAAGTCTCCCTAGTGTCACCCGAGGAACTTTTTGGAATTGGTTTTATTTTGTAGAGCAGGAAAAAATAAGAGACACGTATTTTTTTTTAGCCGCCCAAATTCATATTTAGGGGGTAAAAAGGAGGGTGGGGAGACAAGGCAATTTTTCAGTTTTTTTTCGTTTATCTCCTATATTATGCAAAGAAACCTAGTCATGTTACATACACTCAAAATAATAACTCTGTAAAATACTCTGCAAAATTACTGTATCTAAATTCAACAGATATTTGACAGAGTTTTCTGTCAAAATACAGATTTAAAGAAAATACTTTGTATTTTGTTGTGACAAAAAACAAAGTTTCCTCTGTTGTATTACTTTTTACTTTGTAATCTTAATTACAGATAATTAACAGAGTTTTCTGCTAAAATACAGATTTAAGCAAAATACTTTGTATTTTTTTATAACAAAAAAAGTTTTCTGTTTTGAGTAGTTTTTGTTTTTGTTACCAAACATCAAAATTGTATCTGTATATTTTTTTTTTTGAGAAAAAGTTGAAAAAGTAGCAAAAAAAGTTATCAAAAAATTTTTTTCAGAAATCTTATAAAAATTTTACAAAATAACATGCATTTAACTGAACTCTGTAAATTTACAGAGCTTTTCTGTAAATTTTTTTTTTACATCAAATGCATTTTACAAATATAGGTAAATTTTCATAGTTTTCTTTGCTAAATGGTGCTTTATTTAACCAATATTTTACTAGAAACTCTGTAAATTAACAGTTTTTTTGTCCAAATCATTTTACAGAGTTTTAAAGTAAAATTACGGAGTTTTCTCTGTAAGAAAGCTTTCATATTCAACCAATACTTTACAATAAACTCTGTTAATTAACATTTTTTTCTCTCAAAATCATTTAACAGAGTTTTTTAGTAAAATTGCCAAGAAATGTTGTTAGCTGGAAAAGTATGGTGTACTCTGTTAAATTAGCAGAGTTTTTCTGTAATTTAACAGAGTTATTATTTTGAGTGTACTAAATGAAAGGTCTTTGGAAAACCTATCTACGTGTGCTAAGAACGTGTCCAAAAATACACAACTTTTCGACATATTGAGTAAAATACCCCTAAAAATGAGTTTGGGCCGCTAAAAAAATACGTGTCGAATTAATGTTCGTTCTTAACAACATATCCAAATTTCATGAAGATCGAAGGGTGACACCATGGAGACTTCCCTTGTTAGAAATTTTAACAAATTTAAGTAAATTCCAATACATTTTTAAGTAAAATTACACATTTTGAATTATTTTATTTAGAGTGTTTTTTGGGCTCTTATACCGATATTATAATGTTTTACAAACGCAGTGCTAAATTTATAATGCTAACAATAAGTGGAGGGTATGAAGACAAACAACCCAGTTGGCAAAAGTAAACCACACCTGACATACAGCTGACTCTCCCTTTATTAAATCGCTGACATCTTCATACAATTTTTCAAAATGTCATCATTGACATATCAGCAGTTGGTCAGCAGTGTCCACCAGTATCGGTGGCCACTAACAATTCGTTTAAACATGTGCTGACCAACTGCTGACATGTCATTGATGACATTTTGAAAAATTGTATGAAGATGTCAGCAATTTTATAAAGGGAGAGTCAGCAGTATGTCAGGTGTGATGTTTTTTGCCGACTGGGTAATTGTGAACGAAAAAAATTATTCTTTTCGTGGCACAGCAATTTCATATTTTTAATGGCTCTCAATTTTAAGGATGCCTTATCTGGTTAGAATAAATTTTTGCAGTCATTCTTTTTTAAATCCTTTACCTCAACATTCAAGTAATAAAATTTGAATAAATAAATCAATCAGTCTATTTTTGTTATTCAATACAACATATATTCAAAGAAAAAATACCAATTTATACAAAAAGATGATACATTTTTATGAGGTTTTTATGATATTTTTTTATTTGGTCATTTTAATAATACCAAATGTAATTTAGATGCCTTACTTCAAAGAAAAAAAAATATTTAATGTTTATGTTTTTTGTTGTATTTTCTTTTATAACTTTGTTTAGAAATTGGTTTTTATAAAATTTATGCATTTAAATACTTTTATGTTTACCTTACAAAGAGTACACTCAAAAAATGCCTGAGAAATTTGTATTCTGGCCTAAAACCTCACTCAAAATAATAACTCTGTAAAATACTCTGTAAAATGACTGTAATCTCAATTCTACAGATATTTGACAGAGTTTGCTGTCAAAATACAGATTTAAAGAAAATAATTTGTATTTTGTTGTGACAAAAAAACAAAGTTTCCTCTGTTATATTACATTTTACTTTGTAATCTTTATTTTACAGAAAATTAACAGGGTTTTCTGTTAAAATACAGATTTAAGCAAAATACTTCGTAATTTTTTTATAACAAAGTTTTCTGTTTTGAGTAGTTTTTGTTTCTGTATATTTTTTTTTTTTGAGAAAAAGTTGAAAAAGTAGCAAAAAAAGTTATCAAAAAAATCTTTTCAGAAATCTTATAAAAATTTTACTAAATAACACGCATTTAACTAAACTCTGTAAATTTACAGTTTTTTCCTGTAAAATTTTGGTTGCATTAAATGTATTTGACAAATATAAGTAAATCTACAGAGTTATCTTTGTAGAATGGTGGTTTATTTAACGAATGTTTTACTAGAAACTCTGTACACAGAGTATACAAATAAATACAAATAAATTTTTCACTGAAAGTGCTCCTATACGGAAATATGTAATATCAACTAACGTTTGTAAATATTAATTGTTAAAAAACAATTGATAAATTAGTTTGTAATAGTTCTCCTAAATTATTATTTGTATTGACAAACGCACAAAATCTTAAATTTTTTTCAACAAAGAAATTCAACAAACACAAAACGTAATTTGCTGATCTAACAAAAGAAAAAAAAAGAAATTTTGTTTTCAACAAAGAAATTCAACAAATACAAACGTCATTTGTTGTTCTAACAAAAGAAAAAAAATTAATTTTGTTTTCAACAAAGAAATTCAGCAAACACAAACGTCATTTGTTGATATGGTAAAGGAATTCAACAAACGAATTTGTGATATCAACCAAAAGTATTACGTGAACCCATATTCAAAATATGCCAACTCAAATTTGACCGAAATGAGTAAAAAAAATAATTTGTTGTCGTTTTACATCAATTTTTGTTATTCTGCTATCTCAAAGTACATATTTTTTTGGTGAAAATAAATGCCAACTCCCATTGTAAATTTCCAAAAAAAATTTAAAATTTTTTAAAAAAAAAATTAGACCACATATCTTATTGCAATTGCCACGCTGAACACGTATCTGGTAAATATTTTGATATCTAATGACCAGTTTTCGAGATATTGCCATTTTGAAAATATCGGTAAATAGTGTAACTTTCAAACTATTTATCAGATTGAAACATTTTGGGTGGGGCCAATAATATATGTAAGCTTTCAAGATAGCTAGTTTGGAGTGACACTATTACAATACAGCGTGAGTTACAGAGCGCCAAAGTTGACCACCCCGAGATTGAAAGGCTTTTAGAGCTACCAACTTTTAAAAATATGCAAAGATTTTTAATTTTTTTTTAGTTTTTGCAATTACCGTACTAAGGAAAACAAAATCAAAAAAAAAAAAATAAATAAAAAAAATTTTCAACAAAAAATATATTTTTATTTTCCGACAAAATATGCCAACTCTAAAAAAATATTTGTTTTTTGATATAGTAATAAATGCTATCTTTGGAAAATACTCAAACAAGTGCAAAATATGAAATTTTTTGCATACCCGGGTGAAAATGACCATGTATGTTCATATATGATGCATATATGGATGTCCATACAAGTGCATATCCGTAATTTGAGGGTACATGTACATTAATGATCATACATTGTCATACATGAATTTGTATGTAAAATTTTTTTTTTTATTTTTTTTCCATAAAACGTCTCTTAATTGAAATTTTTTCAAATATAAATAACTTGTACTAATTTATGACACTGATTTTTTAATAAAAACTAACGAATATTTTAAAAATATACTTTGGACTTTATGATACTTTAGGATAATCAAAGCTTCGAAGAATTAACCACTTTTCGAAGGAATTCACAAATAAAATACATTCGATTTTTATAGTCACTGAATACAATTATCTTTAAATATCAATATTTCTTGGAATGGATTCGATTTTTACCATTAAATCGAATTCTTGTTTATGAGAATTTTAAAAACTGAATGCCCGAGTAAAAATGAATACATATAATTTTACATTATTTGATGTATGTATATATAGCCATATGAAATAATATGTTTTCATATCAAACAAAGTACATAATTATATCTCGCATTGAGTTTTTCCAAATTTTTTAAATGGAGTTATATAAAATTACATCTAATGATAACCATATTAATATATAAATACATGTGGGAGACATAATCATATGTGACACATATAACTTAATCTGATTGCATACATATTTATATGTGACTTAATATCAAATAACGTATACGAGCATATTTAAAAAAAATCCAATATCATTATATATATAATTATATATGACTTAGAAGAAACCATTTAAAATTATATATGACTTACAAGAAACCATTTAAAACTATATATGGTTCCATCTTAAAAAACGAAAAAAAAAATTTTCAAATACAATTATATATGGTCGCACATATAACTCTATATACAGTTATATAAAACTATACATGGCATCAAACATTTATTTTTTTAATATTATCAAAGATATAATTATAAATGGCTTATGAGATACCGTATATAGTTTTGTAAGGTACCATATAAATACAATTTTTTTTTAAACTCTATATATAATTTTAAATGGTGGCACATGTAACGCCATATAAAATGTTATACAATTGTATAAGGTAAAAAATATTTTTTTCTTTCACAATATTTTATATATAATTATGCATACTTTTATATGACAGTATTTCAATATTTTTTTTTTAATGTTGCATCATATATATTTTTATTTAAGTATACAAGAGAGCTTGTATAATAATATATGATTCTCAAAGCACCTAAAATCAGTCAAAAAAAAATATATATAAATTCTATAAATTTTTAAATAGAAAAAAAATCTGTTTAATCCATTGTATTTTAAAACTTAAAAAAATGCATATTGGATTTTAAAAGTTAAATGTTTAAAAAATGCATATAACTTAAATAGTTGTGTGTAACTTTATATAAGATCATATAAGATAATATATGATGCTTGGGGACCCCGAGTTCGATTCCCGGCTCAACCCAGAAAAAAACTATTTTTTTTTTAATTTTTAAAAAAGAAAATATGTTTTTAAAGCTTTTTGTTTTTTCTAAACTTAAAAATATTGAATAATTAAATTTTTATGATAAAATCGAAAAATAAATATTATTTATTTATAGTTATATAATTTTATATATTACATCATATAAGTTAATATATGGTTCCTAGGGACCCTGGGTTCGATCCCCGGCTGAGCTAAGAAAAAAAGTTGTTTTTTTTAATTTTTTTTTTTAAAGAAAATATGTTTTAGAAGCTTTAATTTTTTACTAAACTTAAAAATATTGATTAATTTATTTTTTATGATAATATTTAGAAATAAATATTATTTATATATAGTAATATAACTTTCTATATTGCATCATATATGATAATATATAATTCTTGAGGACCCTGAGTTCGATTCCCGACTAAGTCAAGAAAAAAATTATTTTTTTTTTAAATTTTTTTTTAATCTAAATGATTTTTTAATGCGTTTTCGTTTTTCAAATTAAAAAAAAAATAAAATCCCTGAATTTTAACAAAAATATTTCAAAAATAATTATATTTTGATATAATTATATATTATTTAATCCGAAGAAAAAAAATATTTTAAAACTTTAATGTTTAACCATCAATATCTCTGGTTTTAAGAGAGCTAAAGTCCTCAGATCAAGCTCAAATCAAAGCTTTATTTGTTGCCAATAATTAAAAGTGTATTTGGTTCGAACTTATGTTAGCAATATTTTCAGATAAAATTATTTTTGTCTGAAAAAACTTCCGAAAAAAACTTAAAACTCATTATTTGGCCGTTGGTGAGTAAAAAAGTTTATACATGTTTTATACCATTTTAAAGGTATTTTTATTAAATATACAACGGCAGAAAGAAAATTTGGATCCGATGAAAAATGTGAAGCTCATAAGCCAAAAACCGTTTTTACTTTAAAGCTTTATAACTTGGAAAATTAAGAGCATTGGAAGATGAAAATCATGTTGTCGAACTCAGTATTAAACCCCCTATTAGCTCAGCAAATAAACTAAAAAAAAAAAAAATCACAAATTTTAGCAAAAATTTTCTAAGTCTTTTTTAAAATTTTGTTCAAATTCAAGTCGAATATAATTTGATGCAATCATATACCCGATAAGATAAACTGGATTTAATTATATATAAGTTAAACTTGATATAATTATATATGATAAACTATTTTCAAAAATTTTCTAAGTTTTTTTAAAACATAGTCTTTTAAAGTTGTCATTTATTAACAACGTCCGCTGGGTCAGAGGGTAGAGATTGCGATTACAAAACAGTTGGTAGCTGTTCGATTCCCCCGCCGCTCGAAGTTTTTTTTTTTTTTTTAAATAAATTTAAATTATATATATTTATATCTTAATATTGAAAAAAATTGTTTGGATAAAACTTTATCAGTTCTAAAAATAGATTTTATTGTTCGGATTAAATTATATATAGTTCTAAAAATAGATTTTTTTTTTCGGATAAAATTTTATCTAAAGTTTTTTGTAATATTTTTTTTTTCTTTCGTATGAAATTTTATCTTTTTTTATCCAGCTAAAAAAATCTTTTTTTTTTGTCTTGGTCCAATAAGATCCAACCATTTTTCGGATGAAATTGTATCCCACCGATTAAAACTGATCTAATTAGATAAACCCACTTTTCGGATCAAATTGTATCCGTCCGGTTAAAACTGATCTAATCTTAGCGATCCATTTTTCGGATCAGTGCTGATCTTTCAAATCTCGGATCTATCAACAGATCTGGAATAATATAAGAACATATATTGCTCCATACAAAAATTTTTACTCGGGTGCACTCTTTATTTCATTTATTTATTATTCATGAGACTTTTAAAAATCGAATTTATACAAACTTACGCATTCAATTTCAAAGTCGAATGAAAAAGAAACCGAATTCATTCTATATTTTAAAATCAAATGTAAATTCATTCGATAAATTGTGATTGGGGAATGCAATCATTAAAGTTTAATTCAGAATACCAAATCTTATTAAGGGATGAAATCCTTCGCAGCTCTGACAGTAATACCGTCAGAGTGTTCGAATTATCTTCTAAATTTGGTTGTTTACGTTAGTGCCGTTCATATTCGCCTATAGAATACAAAAATGATAACCAATCTTGATGATGAGTGATCATTATTGTCCAACTGAACGACTTTTTCAGACTGAACCCATACATGAACTTCGTCCAATTTTGCAAAGTTCTGCCGAGCCCAACCTTTAAAAAATTGTTTTTAAGACATGTATACTATGCAGATGCATAGCATATATGAAAGAGTATGACATATACCTATCCACATATAGTTGCATACATTTACATATATGGAATATTACATTACTTGTGTATGTTCATATATGCTCCCATATATGACATACATTTCCATATATTGTTCATATACTATCATACATGGAATCATGTATGAGCATGTATGAACATGTATGAACATACATGGTCATTTTCACCCGGGTAGGTAAAAATTGTTTAGAATATTTAAACCATCTTGTGGAAGGTACATTGTTTATTTTTGCAATAATATGCGAAATAACTAGTTTTTTAGCTCCCCCGAAAAGTAAGCTTTTTAGAGTTGGCATTTATTGAATATAGTTCGACGATTAGTTGAATTGACAAATTAAAACTTTTTTTATAGGAAAAAAATTAAAAATACATTGATTAAAAATTGAGATAAATGTTAGAGAATATTAATATTGAAATTAAAAAAAAGTATTTTGTAGTCAATATTCTTTTTTATAACACTTAAGAATGTATTTTACTTTTATCGTTTTTGTCTTTTGTTGAAAATTCTTGTTTTTTTCGTTTGTCCTTTATTTATTTCTTTTTTATATACACATGTTTTAGTTTCGTTTTAGACAAACATAGCAATCGGTAAAAACTTGGAAAGCAAATTCTGTAAAAAAAAATTATTCCAAAAATATAAAGTAGTGCCTACTGTCAGTACCGTAGTACCGGGAATACCGGTATTCCCGGTTCTCGGTATTACCGGGAAATGGTACCGGTTTCCCGGTTCTTAACTCATTCCCGGTATTCCCGGGAATACCGGTATTCCCGGTTCCGGTTCTCACGGTATTCCCGGGAATACCGGTATGTATATTTTATAAAATTTTGTACAATTAAAATTTTTTCTTTGCTTTTACCAAAAAAAAATACAAAACATGTGAAAAACACAATTTCCATTTTATTTTTTGAATTTAAGAAGAAATAGTTGCATGATTTTCAAATAATTTTACAAACACAACTAAATATTTCTGAAATACTGATTAAGTAGTATAATTTAAATATTTTATGGTATAGTATTTTTTTTGGTTTTTGAGAACCGGTACCAGGATAAGAACCGGGAATACCGGTATTCCCGGGAATATATCTAGAACCGGGAAACCGGTACCAGAACCGGGAATACCGGTATTCCCGGGAATACCGAGAACCGGTAAATGGGGGGCACTAATATAAAGGCAATAACAAAACAATAGTTAACAAAACAAAATGTTTATATAAAAGGATTAATTTGTTTTCGAAATACATTTTTTAATAATATTTTCTATGAAATAATTTCAATTGCTTCCGTACCCCTTGCTAGCTCAGATAAAACTAAATTCATAATCGTTATTTTTTTTTAATTGTCTTCTTTTTTCATTGTCTGCTTTTTTAAAAAGAAGTACAGGCACAAATAAAAAACAAGTAGAAAAGTTAAATTCGACTTGGCCGAATCTATGAATACTAGAGTTTTTCTTTTCCCGGACTTTTTCAATTCCCGGGAAAGCGGGATTCATTTTTAAATTTCCCGGGATCCCGGGAATTCCCGCAAAAACTAAAAACCCAAATTTTTTGTAAAAAAAAATATATAAACCCCTTATGAATGCGATTACACTATTTAAAATGTTTATTAACACCATAAAAATCTTCTTTAGTACCTTTAAAACAAAAAAAATTTAAGGTTCGAGAAAAAACGAATAATTTTTGTTACACAGTTTTTATAAAAAACGGCTAAATAAGTCTTTTAAAAGTTTTTTTAACGGAATATGTTATTTCACATCGCTTTATCTGTTTTAATAATAAAAATTCATTATTTATTCTAATTAATCTCAGTTAATTTTAACAATTGGTTCTAAACGCTTTGCCTCTAAAACACAATGAAACTTATTCAGAGGAACTTCTCAATTATGTCTCGGAAACTGAATGTAACTATTTCAGAGAAATTAAATTATCAGAAAATTTACAACAAAAAAGTTATTAAAAAAAATTACAAATTCTGGTTTCTAAAAGAAAACCCCGTTAATTTCAGAGTCATTCCTTATACAGATTTTATATCAATTTATCGATTTATAAAAAGAATTATGTCCAGAGACATAAATATTTGTTATAGAAACAAATAATCATACTGCAAATTTTTCTAATTCAGGTCTCAGAAAGAATATTTCTCAGCTTCTGAAAAAAGTATCAGGTTCTGATAATTATATCCTATCGAAGATTTAGATTTTGTGAGACTTTTTTAATTTCGTAAGTCTCAGATTTTATAAAAATTTTTAGTTAGAAGGTCTCTCTTGGAATACTTTTGGCCTGGTCAAAAGTATTCCCTCCTCCTCCTGGTCCCTGCGTACGTTTCTGCCATCAATTATCAACAATTTTAATAAAATCTCTAAAAAATCACATATTAAAGTCAAAAAATCAACAATTTCAAAGGAACAAAAATTCCCGGGAATTCCCGCTCTATTTCCCGGGATTTCGGGATCGAAAATTCACGGGAATTCCCGGGAAATTCCGTCCCGGGAATTCCCGTGAAAGACTCTAATGAATACCCTAAACAATGCCCTTTTTAAGTGATAGTAAATTTTCTAACGTGAAAAAAATAAAATTTTTGATTAGAAACATTTTATTTTGTGAAAAAACACTTTTTTTTAACTAATTAGGTACAACATTTTTCAGTTAATTGATTGCCAACTCAATTCTGTGAACTGTATGTGAAATTAGACCCAAAAAGAAGAATTTCTGCATCATTCATTTTGTCTTCTTACCTGCGAAAATATTTTTAATATCGATTTGAAGTTAGTACTATCGTATAGGGGAATTTATCACGTTTTAGGCCCTGTTGTTTGACATAGCTCGACAACCACTAGCCCAATTTAGTTGAAATAAATTTTAAAAAATTAAGAATTACAATTCCCTTAATCTGTTCATATATTGTTTTCCTATACAAGCAACAGTTTCCAAGTTAAAAATAAGCGCATGAAGAAAAATAATTTTTTTTTTTATTAAACTCATAAAAAATACAAAACGGAAATAAGTTTCAAGTCTAGTTATTTTTTCGCAAAGTCACATAACCTATGAGCAAAATGAGACAAAGATCATAAAAATCGATGCACGCGTTTCGCTTTTATTCGCAATCAGCTTGGCGTTGTCGGTATGATGTTGCGCTGACATTTTGCTGTGTGAGTTTTCTTCTCTTCAAAAATGATGTCAGCCATTCGGAGTCGTGTTGTGATAGTCCCAGCTTGGCCACAATGTAATCCATTTCGATTTGTGGTAGCGGTTGTGGTGCACTATTTTCAATATCGGGTATCCAATCAGCATCATCCAAATCGGTCGGATTGGTGAAAACGGTTTCGGCTAGCAGGGACACAGTATCCGCACTCGGAGGTTTAGGTGCATCGGTATCAGCAGGGCGTTGCACTGGAAGTGTGGCAGTAAATGCAGCAGTGTATACTTTTGTTTTCAATTGTTGTCTGTTTAATCCAGGACGAAAATTTATGCATGCATAGCACCTGGATTCATCATGTCCAGTTGTGTCTTCCACCCAAATTACTGCACAGAGAAAACAGTTTAGTTGTGCCAGCCGAATTTAGAGCCAACTACATGGTTGTACAACAACAACCTAAATTTTCGTTTGCCATATCCGAAATTTGTTTTTAACAACTTTAATTCTGTTGGTTCAAATAAATTTCGGTAATCGCAACCGAAAATTTTGGTTGTTGTAATTAAACCATGCAGTTGGCTCTAAATTCGGCTGGCACAATTAAACTGTTTTCTCTGTGTGGCTTCATAAAAGAGAACTTTCTACTTTTTCCGTGAATCCATTTTAGAAGGGTAGTATAACAACTGTTGCACACTGTGTTCGGCGTAAAATTTGCACCACTTAAATCTGCTTCATCGAAATAATTACAATACGCGGTTTTGAATTGCTCAGTAAACAAATTTGTTCGATCTTTTTTCTGTATTTTTCGGACGATATGTGGTCATGCCTGGAGGTGTCGTAAAGCTTAGATTTTTAGTACCCAAAATGAGGAAATTTCATTATTTAGACATTTTAAAAGAAAATTAAAAGGTTAGTGCGACTAAATTCGACATTCGAACCAACTTTGGATACTAACACGACAATTGCCTAAAGCACACTCCCTTGGTTGTGAGAGAATGACTGCATTAAAAGGTAGAAGAAGTGGTTCCACACATGTCCGAGAGGCGATATTTAGGCCCCATAGAACATTTATAGGATTTTTTGGAGAAAACAAAATCGGCAGCATACAATAACCCATCAACTATTGCTTAAATATGTTATCTTTGAGGAGTGGTGGAATATTGAACCTGAAACCAGACAATTGATGGGTCTACCTATAAATAACCGATTCAGAGAAGTAATTTCGGCCAAAGGATATCGTACTCGATGTTAAGGATATCATACTGGCCCATTAATATCATTTTATAAAACATAAAATTTATTTTTTCCTCCCCGTACGGACAATTTTTTGAGTTGATTTTTTGGACTTTTATTATATTTTTTTGTATAAAATAGTAATAAAGCACGTTTGTTTTATTATTAGTGTGCAATTATTATAAACAATTGTTGATCTTTTTAAAAAAAAATATTTCATGCGAATCGGTTAAGTATTTTTCGAAATATAAGCAAATATTTTTTTAAATGTGTGGGGTACGGACAATTGTTTGAGACAGTGTATAGTTCTCAGATCACTGATTTTGGGAAGATGACTTTAAATCTCTGGAGGAGTCGCTAGGTAGATTTAAAAACGCTTAGATGCTTCTTAAGATATTGGGAAAAAGAAGAATCAATAATTCCAAACCAGCAAAGAAGTAATATTTGCGCGAAATGTGGCACTATGGTGGTCCAGGATATTTATCCTTTATGTAAATCAGCACGAACTTTAAATCTAAAGTTTATTTCCTTCAATAAATAGACATTAGAATTTTTTTAACATTTTTACTTGTTGTTAAATAAAAAATACATAAATTTTGTGATGATAAAAAAAATCTTGAGGACTTTTAGAAAATGCATTTGGTGCGTGTGGTTTTTTTTGCAAAATGATCGGAGAAAGCGATTTTGTTTAATAAAACAACATTGTCCATCACGTGGTGCTATGCCAAAAATTTGGTTATAGCCCTAATGCACACCTATAAATACTACGTATTTTTGAATATTTTACTGCCAGGTACTTATAAATGGGCGCATATTTTAAGGGCGGCTGGCTATATACCTGATTCAGCACTTGTACGTTTCAAACTGTGCAAAACTTTCCAAATAATGACCACCCTTAAATGTGGGTGCAATTTCTGTAAAAAAAATCATATAGGTAGCCACCGGAAAAACCCAAATAATAAAAAGGTCCACTTTCCGTTTAATTGTCCACGTACATTTATTAGCGTTTCAGCACGTGTGCGTTTTAAATTTTTCGAAACATTGCAAAAAAAAATGAGCACTCATAAATGTGGGTGCAATTTCTGTAAAAAAATCATGCAGGTAGCCAGGTAGTAGTCCACATTCATTTTTTCCTTTTAATTGTCCACGTACATTTATTAGCGTTTATTACTTTGCTACCGCAATCATAAAAATCAAATAACCTTTTGTTTATTCCTTTTTTTTAATTCTCAGAATCATGAAAAAGGTGTCAATGTTTTCTCCAAATAATGTTGTGCATATCTCGAGCAAATTTTTGAAATTCATACATTTACTTAATTGTGAATAAATGACAAACGCGTGCATCGATTTTCATGATCTATGCCTTATTTTGCTCATAGGTCATGTGACTTTACGCGAAAGTTATAAGATTAGACACTTTTTTCCATTTTGGATTTTTTATGTATTTTAAAAAAAAAAATTTAAATTTTTAGGCAAAAAATACTTTTTTCCCTTCATACATTCATTTTTAACTTCGAAAGTGTTACTTGTATAGGAAAACAATATATGAACAGATTAAGGGAATTGTAATTCTTAATTTTTTAAAATTTATTTCAACTAAATCGGGCTAGTGGTTGTCGAGCTATGTCAAACAACAGGGCCTAAAACGTGATAAATTCCCCTATACGATAGTACTAACTTCAAATCGATATTAAAAATATTTTCGCAGGTAAGCAGACAAAACGAATGATGCAGAAATTCTTCTTTTTGGGTCTAATTTCACATACAGTTCACAGAATTTAGTTGGCAAATCATGTGTTGTACTTTGTAAGTTTTGAAAAAAAAAAAATAATAGACTAAATTTTTTTTTTGAGTGTGAAATTTTTTTTGAGTGTAAAATTTTTTCCAGACAATTTTTTTTTTTTTAATGCAAAAATATTTTTGAGTGAAAAAAATACGTTGTAAAATATTTTTGTGACTTACCAATGTTTTTAAAACATGTTTAGCGGGTTTTCAACACGTGAATTTAAGGTGATCTAATCTGAAATTCACGGATTTGCTAATAACTTTTGAACCACTAGACCGATTTGGCTGAAATTCAAAACGAACCAGGCCAGGGGAATGACAAATATATATGTCAGGCTTCAGCATCCTCAGAATTGCTTTTTGAAAGTTATCTTGTTTTTTATCTCGTAAATTGCAGACATGACTGTATCCAAACAAAGGCTCTATGGAATCGCGGCGAAAAGCGTGTTCAAAAAACGCTTTTACATATGGAAAAGGCAGATCTAAGGAAGTATGTAGGTACTAGCTTACCATCCCGGTACTTCGTTATCGGTTGTATTGAATACAGGATAATAGAAGGATCAGAATTACTATACCGATTTCAAGAAAATTCCCCTACGTAGTCTTTGTTTTTATTACTTGTGCACGTTTAAGTCTTTCATAAAAAAATATTTCAATGAATAATTTAAACAATAAAATTTAAATAATTTTTGAGCCCTTATATCGGGATTTTGGATTTTAAGTGAATACAAATTTCAGTGAATAAAGAAATTGAAATAAAAATGAGGTTGAGTGAAAAAATATATAGACAGAAATAATATGGAGTAAAAAAACTTAAATACGAAAAATTTGACTAAAAATTATCATTCCATATTGTTCCCTGCTCTATTCCATTTCGTTCCCCATTCTAAAAATTTAAATTTTAAAATATGTCCTTCTCTTGGGTGTTATTTCTGGGGCTTTTAGTTTAATAGTTAGATAGGAAATAATAACCATTTGCCCCCTTTTTTCCATAAAATTAAATTTTCTAAAAACTGTTTTTTTTTTGTGCTATGTGATCCTTTATTTAAAATATTAAGGTTTTGAACCATTATTTAAGAAAAAAAAGAATAACAAATTTTTACACTTTTTCATTACTGTGCGATTCGCTATCTCGGTCGAAGTGAGTGACTACAAAATTTGTACGTAAAACAAAAAACTCAAATTTGTTTTTGCTTTATGTACAAAATTTCTAGTCACTCACTTTGTACGACATACTGAATGAGGGCATTATTATAGAAACAAAAAAAAGTACCAAAAGTACACTTTCTTTTCCCCGTTAGAAACGGAATTTCCAAAAAGAATCTCTTCCAGAATGTTTTTTTCTTCACCGAATGATCCTTCTTTCCATATTTCAATTTTCTTTGATCATTGTTTTAGCAAATATTGAAAGTGCAAAAAGAATTTTACATTCCTAATTTTAAGTTTCTCAATTTTAAGTTTCCTAATTTTAAGTTTCAAAAAATATCAAAGGTACCGAAAATACACTTTTTTGCCATTTTACCCCACTAAGAAGCGAAATTTTAGAAACGTATTTTTCCCAGAATGTTTTTTTTACTGAATACTGAGGTACTTTTTATAAAAGGTACTTTTCATAAAAGGTACTTTTTATAAAAGGTACTTTTTATAAAAGGTACTTTTTATAAAAGGTACTTTTTATAAAAGGTACTTTTTATAAAAGGTACTTTTTATAAAAGGTACTTTTTATAAAAGGTACTTTTTATAAAAGGTACTTTTTATAAAAGGTACTTTTTATAAAAGGTACTTTTTATAAAAGGTACTTTTTATAAAAGGTACTTTTTATAAAAGGTACTTTTTATAAAAGGTACTTTTTATAAAAGGTACTTTTTATAAAAGGTACTTTTTATAAAAGGTACTTTTTATAAAAGGTACTTTTTATAAAAGGTACTTTTTATAAAAGGTACTTTTTATAAAAGGTACTTTTTATAAAAGGTACTTTTTATAAAAGGTACTTTTTATAAAAGGTACTTTTTATAAAAGGTACTTTTTATAAAAGGTACTTTTTATAAAAGGTTCTTTTTATAAAAGTTACTTTTTATAAAAGGTAGTTTGTATAAAAGGTACTTTTTATAAAAGGTACTTTTTATAAAGGGTACTTTTTATAAAAGGTACTTTGAATAAAAGGTACTTTTTATTAAAGATACTTTTAAAAAAAGTACCTTTTATATAAAGTGGATCTATATTCCGGGAGGAATATAGATCCACTGTGACCTTTTTTTCTGTGACCTTTTTTTAAGGAAATATAAAAGGTACCAAAAGTACAGTTTTTTACCCTTTTTACCCCTTAGAATCAACATTCCTGGAGGTGAACATACAGTCCAAATTTCAAGTCTCTATGACCATTATTTCAGGAGATATAAAAAGTACCAAAAGTACAGTTTTTTACCCATTTTACCCCCTTAAAATCAACATTGGCAAAAATCCAGCCTTAGTGGATCTGTATTCCGGGAGGTGAACCTACAGTCCAAATTTCAAGTCTCTAGCTTCAGCGGTTTGGGCTGGGCGATGATGAGTCAGTCAGTCAGTCACATTACTCTTTTATATATTTAGATAATAACAGGCCACACCAGCTTGAAATGTTATTTGAAAATGTTAAGATTAATTAAGGATGACTTGTGCAGATGGTGCGGGGACGAAGAGACAGTGGAAGATTCACTCCATTATCTTTGTCAGTGCCCAGCACTATCTCGCACTCGATTTAATTGTTTTGGCTCTTATTTCTTTCAGAATGTGGAGGAACTAAGAGGGATCAGCCCGTGGAAGATGTTAAAATATATCAAGCTGAGTAAATTTGATGAGACGCATGTGTGGACTTAAATAGTCATGCTATGGGACAGGAAGACCACAATCCCCCCTTCAATGCCCCCCTTTTCATGAGGTATCACTATGGATCAGGATCTGGTCTTGTGGACATTACGTCAACCTCTCAACCTAACCTAATCTCGTAAATTCACAAAAAACCCTTGCCGAAATTCAGTCATTTGCTTATAACTTTTGAACCACTGGACCGATTTCACTGGATTGCAATACCAACCTGACTAGGTAAATGTCCAACATATATGTCAATCTTCAGAAGCCTCCGTAAAGTCTTTCAAAAGTAAGCGTGTTTTCAACAGACAGACGGACAAACGGACGGACGGACATCGCTAGATCGTCTAAAAATCGAGCGAGGATCATGAATATATATTAGGGCGTTTCATCAAAAACTTTTTTTTGGATTTTTGCAACTCTTGAAGCGGAATATGAATTCTTATGGCCTAAAAGATTTTTGAGATTTTTTTCAGATTTTTGGAATGTCGGGATCAACTCGCTCAAATCGATTTTATCAAAAAAATTAGGTTATGAAACATATTTTTTTTTATTTTTTGTTCTCTGGTGCCTTTTTTTAACAAAACCGGATATAATACTTCTTAATGTTGCTAGCCTCCTAAAAAAAAATATTCGCGGTCAAAATAATAACTTCAAGGGTCACTAAGATGACCTTTAAAGTAAAAATTCAGAATTTCCCGTGTTCCAACCTTAATAATTTGAGAAATATGCAATATATGAACGTAATGATGAATCCGTTAGATAGGTCTTTTTAATACCTTTAATTTAAAACCAAAATGACATTTGTCACTTTAGTAGAAATATTAAAAAACTAAGATAAACTCATTTTTTCCCCCATTTTACAGAAAATCGAAGGGAATCCATTAGTAGTTTTTTTTGTAAAATTGAAATAATAAACTTAAAAGAAGTTTTTTTGATTGCAATTAGTGTTTCCAAACCGGAAACCCGGGTTTTTGTCAAACCGGTTTTTTTTGACAAAAACCCGGTTTTTTGGTTAACCGGCTTGGAAACACTAACTACAATCTATAAAAAGCCTTTAAAAGTTATTATTTTAACTTTACAAAAAAAAACTACCTAATGCACCAGTTCAATTTTCGATAAAATGGGGGAGAAAATGAGTTTTTCCCAGTTTTTTATTTTTTTTATCATTTCTACAAAAGTGACAATAGTCAGATTGGTTTTAAATAAAAGGTGTTTTAAAGACCTATCTAACGGATTCAACATGACGTTCATACATAGCTTATTTCTCGAATTATTGAGGTTAAAACACGGGAAATTCTGAATTTTTACTTTTAAGGTCATCTTAGTGACCCTTGAACTTATAATTTTGACCGCGAATATTTTTTTTTAGGAGGCTAGCAACATTAAGAAGTATTATATCCGGTTTTGTTAAAAAAGGCACCAGAGAACAAAAAATAAAAAAAATTATGTTTCATAACCTCAATTTTTTGATAAAATCGATTTGAGCGAGTTGATCCCGACATTCCAAAAATCTGAAAAAAATCTCAAAAATCTTTTAGGCCATAAGAATTCATATTCCGCTTCAAGAGTTGCAAAAATCCAAAAAAAAGTTTTTGATGAAACGCCCTAATATATATACTTTATTTGGTCCTAGACCAATATTTCGAGGTGTTACAAAAGGAATGACAAACTTATATATACCCTCTATTACTAGAGTGAAGGGTATAACAAACTACACGACGAGAGAGAGCATGTTGTCGTTATAGTATGTTTGTGTTTTTGTTTTATACTTTACAAAAGCTACCAAATTCTTTATAGACAGCAATTGTTAAACAAAAAATTTACGGTTTTGTTAGATTGACAAAGTTCTTTATATTTATTGATTTAAATTGTTGAAAAAAATCTGTTTTATTTACAAATTATTGAACATTAATAACAAACGGGTTATTTGAAAGTTAAAAAAATATTTTTCTTTGTCTTATTGACAAACTGCCACTAATGATTTGTTGAAATTTTCCTTTCATTTTGAAATATGTAAAATTATTTGACGTAGTTTGTTGAAAACAAAATCGATTTTTTGTATTATTGACTAACGGGATGCCGTTTTTACTAAATGTTTGGTTGATATCAGTATAAGACATTCACAATTGCTGGTTGTTGACTTGAATTTTATGATTTTATTTTCTGTGTAAATTAACAGTTTTTTTTTGTCCAAATAATATTACAGAGTTTT
>CAWUER010000635.1:214931-219931 GCA_963921195.1 Pegoplata infirma
AGTTAGTTAGTTAGTTAGTTAGTTAGTTAGTTAGTTAGTTAGTTAGTTAGTTAGTTAGTTAGTTAGTTAGTTAGTTAGTTAGTTAGTTAGTTAGTTAGTTAGTTAGTTAGTTAGTTAGTTAGTTAGTTAGTTAGTTAGTTAGTTAGTTAGTTAGTTAGTTAGTTAGTTAGTTAGTTAGTTAGTTAGTTAGTTAGTTAGTTAGTTAGTTAGTTAGTTAGTTAGTTAGTTAGTTAGTTAGTTAGTTAGTTAGTTAGTTAGTTAGTTAGTTAGTTAGTTAGTTAGTTAGTTAGTTAGTTAGTTAGTTAGTTAGTTAGTTAGTTAGTTAGTTAGTTAGTTAGTTAGTTAGTTAGTTAGTTAGTTAGTTAGTTAGTTAGTTAGTTAGTTAGTTAGTTAGTTAGTTAGTTAGTTAGTTAGTTAGTTAGTTAGTTAGTTAGTTAGTTAGTTAGTTAGTTAGTTAGTTAGTTAGTTAGTTAGTTAGTTAGTTAGTTAGTTAGTTAGTTAGTTAGTTAGTTAGTTAGTTAGTTAGTTAGTTAGTTAGTTAGTTAGTTAGTTAGTTAGTTAGTTAGTTAGTTAGTTAGTTAGTTAGTTAGTTAGTTAGTTAGTTAGTTAGTTAGTTAGTTAGTTAGTTAGTTAGTTTAGTTAGTTAGTTAGTTAGTTAGTTAGTTAGTTAGTTAGTTAGTTAGTTAGTTAGTTAGTTAGTTAGTTAGTTAGTTAGTTAGTTAGTTAGTTAGTTAGTTAGTTAGTTAGTTAGTTAGTTAGTTAGTTAGTTAGTTAGTTAGTTAGTTAGTTAGTTAGTTAGTTAGTTAGTTAGTTAGTTAGTTAGTTAGTTAGTTAGTTAGTTAGTTAGTTAGTTAGTTAGTTAGTTAGTTAGTTAGTTAGTTAGTTAGTTAGTTAGTTAGTTAGTTAGTTAGTTAGTTAGTTAGTTAGTTAGTTAGTTAGTTAGTTAGTTAGTTAGTTAGTTAGTTAGTTAGTTAGTTAGTTAGTTAGTTAGTTAGTTAGTTAGTTAGTTAGTTAGTTAGTTAGTTAGTTAGTTAGTTAGTTAGTAGTTAGTTAGTTAGTTAGTTAGTTAGTTAGTTAGTTAGTTAGTTAGTTAGTTAGTTAGTTAGTTAGTTAGTTAGTTAGTTAGTTAGTTAGTTAGTTAGTTAGTTAGTTAGTTAGTTAGTTAGTTAGTTAGTTAGTTAGTTAGTTAGTTAGTTAGTTAGTTAGTTAGTTAGTTAGTTAGTTAGTTAGTTAGTTAGTTAGTTAGTTAGTTAGTTAGTTAGTTAGTTAGTTAGTTAGTTAGTTAGTTAGTTAGTTAGTTAGTTAGTTAGTTAGTTAGTAGTTAGTTAGTTAGTTAGTTAGTTAGTTAGTTAGTTAGTTAGTTAGTTAGTTAGTTAGTTAGTTAGTTAGTTAGTTAGTTAGTTAGTTAGTTAGTTAGTTAGTTAGTTAGTTAGTTAGTTAGTTAGTTAGTTAGTTAGTTAGTTAGTTAGTTAGTTAGTTAGTTAGTTAGTTAGTTAGTTAGTTAGTTAGTTAGTTAGTTAGTTAGTTAGTTAGTTAGTTAGTTAGTTAGTTAGTTAGTTAGTTAGTTAGTTAGTTAGTTAGTTAGTTAGTTAGTTAGTTAGTTAGTTAGTTAGTTAGTTAGTTAGTTAGTTAGTTAGTTAGTTAGTTAGTTAGTTAGTTAGTTAGTTAGTTAGTTAGTTAGTTAGTTAGTTAGTTAGTTAGTTAGTTAGTTAGTTAGTTAGTTAGTTAGTTAGTTAGTTAGTTAGTTAGTTAGTTAGTTAGTTAGTTAGTTAGTTAGTTAGTTAGTTAGTTAGTTAGTTAGTTAGTTAGTTAGTTAGTTAGTTAGTTAGTTAGTTAGTTAGTTAGTTAGTTAGTTAGTTAGTTAGTTAGTTAGTTAGTTAGTTAGTTAGTTAGTTAGTTAGTTAGTTAGTTAGTTAGTTAGTTAGTTAGTTAGTTAGTTAGTTAGTTAGTTAGTTAGTTAGTTAGTTAGTTAGTTAGTTAGTTAGTTAGTTAGTTAGTTAGTTAGTTAGTTAGTTAGTTAGTTAGTTAGTTAGTTAGTTAGTTAGTTAGTTAGTTAGTTAGTTAGTTAGTTAGTTAGTTAGTTAGTTAGTTAGTTAGTTAGTTAGTTAGTTAGTTAGTTAGTTAGTTAGTTAGTTAGTTAGTTAGTTAGTTAGTTAGTTAGTTAGTTAGTTAGTTAGTTAGTTAGTTAGTTAGTTAGTTAGTTAGTTAGTTAGTTAGTTAGTTAGTTAGTTAGTTAGTTAGTTAGTTAGTTAGTTAGTTAGTTAGTTAGTTAGTTAGTTAGTTAGTTAGTTAGTTAGTTAGTTAGTTAGTTAGTTAGTTAGTTAGTTAGTTAGTTAGTTAGTTAGTTAGTTAGTTAGTTAGTTAGTTAGTTAGTTAGTTAGTTAGTTAGTTAGTTAGTTAGTTAGTTAGTTAGTTAGTTAGTTAGTTAGTTAGTTAGTTAGTTAGTTAGTTAGTTAGTTAGTTAGTTAGTTAGTTAGTTAGTTAGTTAGTTAGTTAGTTAGTTAGTTAGTTAGTTAGTTAGTTAGTTAGTTAGTTAGTTAGTTAGTTAGTTAGTTAGTTAGTTAGTTAGTTAGTTAGTTAGTTAGTTAGTTAGTTAGTTAGTTAGTTAGTTAGTTAGTTAGTTAGTTAGTTAGTTAGTTAGTTAGTTAGTTAGTTAGTTAGTTAGTTAGTTAGTTAGTTAGTTAGTTAGTTAGTTAGTTAGTTAGTTAGTTAGTTAGTTAGTTAGTTAGTTAGTTAGTTAGTTAGTTAGTTAGTTAGTTAGTTAGTTAGTTAGTTAGTTAGTTAGTTAGTTAGTTAGTTAGTTAGTTAGTTAGTTAGTTAGTTAGTTAGTTAGTTAGTTAGTTAGTTAGTTAGTTAGTTAGTTAGTTAGTTAGTTAGTTAGTTAGTTAGTTAGTTAGTTAGTTAGTTAGTTAGTTAGTTAGTTAGTTAGTTAGTTAGTTAGTTAGTTAGTTAGTTAGTTAGTTAGTTAGTTAGTTAGTTAGTTAGTTAGTTAGTTAGTTAGTTAGTTAGTTAGTTAGTTAGTTAGTTAGTTAGTTAGTTAGTTAGTTAGTTAGTTAGTTAGTTAGTTAGTTAGTTAGTTAGTTAGTTAGTTAGTTAGTTAGTTAGTTAGTTAGTTAGTTAGTTAGTTAGTTAGTTAGTTAGTTAGTTAGTTAGTTAGTTAGTTAGTTAGTTAGTTAGTTAGTTAGTTAGTTAGTTAGTTAGTTAGTTAGTTAGTTAGTTAGTTAGTTAGTTAGTTAGTTAGTTAGTTAGTTAGTTAGTTTAGTTAGTTAGTTAGTTAGTTAGTTAGTTAGTTAGTTAGTTAGTTAGTTAGTTAGTTAGTTAGTTAGTTAGTTAGTTAGTTAGTTAGTTAGTTAGTTAGTTAGTTAGTTAGTTAGTTAGTTAGTTAGTTAGTTAGTTAGTTAGTTAGTTAGTTAGTTAGTTAGTTAGTTAGTTAGTTAGTTAGTTAGTTAGTTAGTTAGTTAGTTAGTTAGTTAGTTAGTTAGTTAGTTAGTTAGTTAGTTAGTTAGTTAGTTAGTTAGTTAGTTAGTTAGTTAGTTAGTTAGTTAGTTAGTTAGTTAGTTAGTTAGTTAGTTAGTTAGTTAGTTAGTTAGTTAGTTAGTTAGTTAGTTAGTTAGTTAGTTAGTTAGTTAGTTAGTTAGTTAGTTAGTTAGTTAGTTAGTTAGTTAGTTAGTTAGTTAGTTAGTTAGTTAGTTAGTTAGTTAGTTAGTTAGTTAGTTAGTTAGTTAGTTAGTTAGTTAGTTAGTTAGTTAGTTAGTTAGTTAGTTAGTTAGTTAGTTAGTTAGTTAGTTAGTTAGTTAGTTAGTTAGTTAGTTAGTTAGTTAGTTAGTTAGTTAGTTAGTTAGTTAGTTAGTTAGTTAGTTAGTTAGTTAGTTAGTTAGTTAGTTAGTTAGTTAGTTAGTTAGTTAGTTAGTTAGTTAGTTAGTTAGTTAGTTAGTTAGTTAGTTAGTTAGTTAGTTAGTTAGTTAGTTAGTTAGTTAGTTAGTTAGTTAGTTAGTTAGTTAGTTAGTTAGTTAGTTAGTTAGTTAGTTAGTTAGTTAGTTAGTTATTATTATTATTATTATTATTATTATTATTATTATTATTATTATTATTATTATTATTATTATTATTATTATTATTATTATAGATTTTTATTTAAAACTGTTTCAAAAAATTTAGTTAGTTAGTTAGTTAGTTAGTTAGTTAGTTAGTTAGTTAGTTAGTTAGTTAGTTAGTTAGTTAGTTAGTTAGTTAGTTAGTTAGTTAGTTAGTTAGTTAGTTAGTTAGTTAGTTAGTTAGTTAGTTAGTTAGTTAGTTAGTTAGTTAGTTAGTTAGTTAGTTAGTTAGTTAGTTAGTTAGTTAGTTAGTTAGTTAGTTAGTTAGTTAGTTAGTTAGTTAGTTAGTTAGTTAGTTAGTTAGTTAGTTAGTTAGTTAGTTAGTTAGTTAGTTAGTTAGTTAGTTAGTTAGTTAGTTAGTTAGTTAGTTAGTTAGTTAGTTAGTTAGTTAGTTAGTTAGTTAGTTAGTTAGTTAGTTAGTTAGTTAGTTAGTTAGTTAGTTAGTTAGTTAGTTAGTTAGTTAGTTAGTTAGTTAGTTAGTTAGTTAGTTAGTTAGTTAGTTAGTTAGTTAGTTAGTTAGTTAGTTAGTTAGTTAGTTAGTTAGTTAGTTAGTTAGTTAGTTAGTTAGTTAGTTAGTTAGTTAGTTAGTTAGTTAGTTAGTTAGTTAGTTAGTTAGTTAGTTAGTTAGTTAGTTAGTTAGTTAGTTAGTTAGTTAGTTAGTTAGTTAGTTAGTTAGTTAGTTAGTTAGTTAGTTAGTTAGTTAGTTAGTTAGTTAGTTAGTTAGTTAGTTAGTTAGTTAGTTAGTTAGTTAGTTAGTTAGTTAGTTAGTTAGTTAGTTAGTTAGTTAGTTAGTTAGTTAGTTAGTTAGTTAGTTAGTTAGTTAGTTAGTTAGTTAGTTAGTTAGTTAGTTAGTTAGTTAGTTAGTTAGTTAGTTAGTTAGTTAGTTAGTTAGTTAGTTAGTTAGTT
>CAWUER010000635.1:227431-229931 GCA_963921195.1 Pegoplata infirma
AAGTTTTAGTAAAAAAAGTTAAATTTTTAAATTTTTAATAAACTAATTATTCTACTTCTTATTGGTAATGGGTTTTTACTCCTTATTTGTAATCCGAGGCAGTAACTACTTATTTATCTCCATACTCTTCACTAGTTATTTTTGTCTCACGCCCTTGTTAAAATAATTAGTGTTTCATTCAGTAAATAACTACTTATTAACATCTGTTTCGGATTACAAAACCCATTACTAGTAATGCCAATTTTTGCTGGGTTACAACATGAATAGTTAATAATCCTGCCTTTAAAATAGGCGTGGCAGCAAGAATTGCTAAAATTTTTTTTTTTTTAAATTGTTAACAAACAAATTGGGAATTGGGAGTCGCTTCTAGAGGGGTGCAATGTAACGCCCATCCAAAATAAGTTTTACACCCCAAAATTTTTTTCTGAACAAACCTTTTCCCTATCTCCACTCCTTACGTGGGCTCCATATAAAGTGACATTTTAATGAACTGCCCCAGGGTTGCCCATCACATCGTATTTAACGAATTTAACACTCTCACTTGTTTTAATTATTTTTTTTTTTTAGCACATCAGCTCATAGCGCTCACATGGTTCCCCTTCGAGGCGTAAAATGTATGACCGATTCCCATTACTTTTTCCCCCATAACATTTTTTTCAGAACATACCTACACCCTTTTCCCACTTCCTAAGGGGGCTCCCATACAAAACTACACTTTTTGTACCCGCAACTCTAGTCATTCCGTTGGTAACACCCTGAAATATTGGTCAAATCTACCGATCCAATGGTGCGTCCGAGAGGGTCATTAGTGAGACCCTCTATCTCTAATTGTTAAGGCGGTCCCCATACAATTTTTTTAATTTTTTGTAAATTTGTTTTATTTAATCAGCTTCTACCGGTCCAATGGTGCGTCCGAGAGGGGTCATTAGTGAGACCGACTCCCAATTATTTTTACCCTACAACATTTTTTTTAAAACATACCTACGCCCTATATCTACTCCCTAAGGTGGATCCCATACAAATAACAGTTGGAGCTAATTTTATAAAAATGTAATTTTGAATGGAAGCCCACTTGGGGAGTGGAGATATGGCGTAGGTATGTTTTAAAAAAATGTTGTAGGATAAAAATAAATGGGGGTCGGTCTCACTAATGACCCCTCTCGGACGCACCAGGCGCGCAGAATCGACTAGCAGGGGGTATTTCATGTTTTTAAACTTTAAAAATCGTCATTATTGTACGACCGAATACACCCTTTTTGGCCGAAGCCGAATATTCGGCCCAATTTTCACTATTCGGCCGAAACCGAAGCCGAATATTCAAAAAAAAATATTTTTGCAGTAAAAACAAGAAAAAAAGTAAAACTCGCATTTAAAAAACCCATTTCCAAAAAGCGGATGCCAAAAAAGACTTAGAAATTTTTTGAAACATGGTTTTTAAACACCAGGCGCGCAGAATCGACTAGCAAGGGGTATTTCATGTTTTTAAACTTTAAAAATCGTCATATCTAAGAAACTAATGGACCGATTTTAAAAATTCTTGCATGAGCTTGTGGAGGAAAAATTAAAGAAGTTTTGAATTTTTGTTTCCAGAGTTGCCATACTTTTTGTCAGTGCTGCCAGATTTTTTATTTAAATTTGCTGTATCTCAGTAACCACTAAAGCGATGCCCATCAAAATGTTTTTTAAATACCATCTGTTTTTTTTTTTTTTTTTTTTTCTTTTTTTTTTCTTTTTTTTTTCTTTTTTTTTCTTTTTTTTCTTTTTTTTCTTTTTTTTCTTTTTTTCTTTTCTTTTTTTTTCTTTTTTTTCTTTTTTCTTTCTTTTTTTTCTTTTAAAAACCCATTTCCGAAAAGCGGATGCCAAAAAAGACTTAGAAATTTTTTGAAACCTGTATTTCGAACACCAGGCGCGCAGAATCGACTAGCAAGGGGTATTTCATGTTTTTAAACTTTAAAAATCGTCATATCTCAGAAACTAATGGACCGATTTTAAAAATTCTTGCATGAGATTGTAGAGGAAAAATTAAAGAAGTTTCGAATTTTTGTTTCCAGAGTTGCCATACTGTTTGTCAGTGCTGCCAGATTTTTTATTTAAATTTGCTGTATCTCAGTAACCACTAAAGCGATGCCCATCAAAATGCTTTTTTTAAATACCATCTGTTTTTTTTTTTTCTTTTTTTTTTTTTTTTTTTTTCTTTTTTTTCTTTTTTCGTTTCTTTTTTCTTTTTTTTTTCTTTTTTTTTTTTTCTTTTTTTTTCTTTTTTTTTCTTTTTTTTCTTTTTTTTCTTTTTTTCTTTTTTTTCTTTTTTTCTTTTCTTTTTTCTTTTTTTTTTCTTTTTTCTTTCTTTTTTTCTTTTAAAAACCCATTTCCGAAAAGCGGATGCCAAAAAAGACTTAGAAATTTTTTGAAACCTGTATTTCGAACACCAGGCGCGCAGAATCGACTAGCAAGGGGTATTTCATGTTTTTAAACTTTAAAAATCGTCATATCTCAGAAACTA
>CAWUER010000635.1:239931-289931 GCA_963921195.1 Pegoplata infirma
TTAAAGAACTTCATTTAAATGCAAGAATGGAAAAAACAAATAATAACAAAAAAATGAACGTTAACAACAAAATTTAAAAAAACAAAATCATAACGTATAAACTTTTCAAAAAGCTCTGAGTGATATAAAAGAATCACGATAAACAATAATACAAATTATAATGAGTGAGAAAGAACAACAACAACAACAGTAACAAATTATGCACACAATTTTAGTGTTAATAAAAATTAAACAACAACAATTTAAACAGAAAAACAACAACTATCAAATATAAAAAAAAGCTATCATCAAAGAGATAAAATATTGAGTGATATTTCATTTACTCTCTTTAAATTCAAAAATTAAATAGTCAATATGAATTTAACACTCAATGACATTTTAAAAGATTCCCAGAGAATCCATGAATTCAGGGGTGATGGAACATTTGCGCTCACATCATTTTTAAGAGAAGTTGACACCGTATTGTTATTAGCTAATTCAAACCCAGATGTAAAGCAATACATATATCAAAGAGTAATTTTAAATAAACTGCAAGGTGAAGCTCTCCATGTTTTGCGGACTTTGGGGCTCAATCCAAGTTGGGAAGAGACGAAGAAGTCGTTAATAAGTAATTTTGGAGTTAAAGAGACCTACCATCAGCTGTATCAAGATGCATTTGCGGTAAAAAACAATGGTATAGTAAACTATTTTAAAAATTTAAGAGACATTTTATGTAAGCTAAACGAAAAATATGAATATGATGATGATAGACCTTTAGAGTTTAGCCCTTTGTACGTAGAGAAAATTATTTTAAATACATTTATAAAAAACATTGATGTTAATTTAGCTTCTGTTATTATAAATCGAAATGTTACTAAGTTAAGAGATGCTTATAATTTACTTGATAGAGAGGGATTAATACGAGTTGAATCTGAAAGGCAAAATGTAAGCAAGATTAACGGAAGTAGAAATTATTATCAGAATAGTTCAAATTATCCATATAATTCTAATCAGAATAATTATAATTATCCAAATAATTCCAATTATCCAGATAATTCTAATTATCCAAATAATTCAAATTACCCAAATAATAATCATCCTACTATTGCTAGAAGGAACAATAGTAATTTTAATCAGGGTAATAGGCAGAATTTAAATTCGAATCAAAATAGAAATAATTTAAGTTTTCATAAAAATCGTTCCTACAATAACAATTCTAATTCTCAGAATGGAAGACCATCCTTTGAGAGAAGAACCTATCAGTCTCAAAATAACAGACAATCTGAAAGATCTCAGATGGAAATAGATCATTTTCAGGAAATGAATGAAAATTATGATAATGACGATCAGGTAAATTTTCACATGACAGCCTCCTCAAGGCACTTCCAATAGTAGTTCTTACAGTTGACAATGATAGAATAAGGGCTTTAATTGACACTGGGTACAATGCTTCATTACTGAATGAGGATAAATTACTGAATTACAGGAGACTCCAATTGGAAAATCCTATTTCTTTTTCTTCTTTAAATGGTAGAACAGAAATAAATCAGGAAATTATAACGGAACTGCCGAAGGAGTTTGGTGAGGTTGCCACTATGTCGTGGAAATTAACGGCATTTAATGGGAAACAATTTGATGCTATATTAGGTCAAAATATTTTGAAACCTTTGGGTGCCATAGTAGATATGGAAAAGGAAATTTTGACAATTAATTTTAACAATAGAATTGAGTTTTTAAAAACTTGCCCCTATTCTGTTGATGAGATAAATCAATTAGAAGCAGTACAAATTGATGACAAAGTTTTAGAAAATTTATATAATGGTCTAAGTTGTGAGGAACAATCTGCTCTAGGCTACATTCTTCAATCATTTAATGATTTAATATATACTGAAGGACAAAATTTAGGTTACACAAATATTATGGAACATGAAATTAGGACAATAAACGATAGACCAGTTTATACAAAAATGTACAGATACCCTCACATTCACGAACAGGAAATTTGTAACCAGATAGATGACATGCTTAAACAAGGTATTATAACTGAGAGTAATTCTCCTTATAATAGTCCCTTATGGATAGTGCCAAAGAAAATGGACAATTCGGGGGAGAGGAAATGGAGGATAGTGATAGATTATCGGATACTGAATGGGATTACCGTCGATGATAAATTTCCTATCCCGAATATTGAAACGATTCTGGATAAATTAGGACGAGCTCAGTATTTTTCGACAATTGATTTAGCCAAAGGTTTTCATCAGATTCTAGTTAAGGAAGAGGATAGGGCAAAAACTGCATTTTCTACACCATATGGTCATAATGAATTCGTCAGAATGCCATTCGGTTTAAAGAATGCTCCGGCAACGTTTCAGAGGCTAATCAATTATGTTCTTCGTGATTTAATCAATAAAATTTGTGTCGTTTATATAGATGACATATTGATATTTTCTACCAGTTTCCAGGAACATCTTTGTAACATAAACAAAGTTTTTGTAAAGTTGAGGGAAGCAAACCTCAAAATTCAAATTAATAAGTGCAAATTCTTTGCAAAGGAAACATTATATTTAGGCCATATATTGACCCCCGAAGGAGTCAAACCTAATCCGACTAAGGTCGACACAATTTTAAATTTAAAATTGCCAAATACGGTAAAGGCAATTAAGTCCTTTTTAAGCATAACTGGGTACTATCGTAAATTTATAAGAGATTACTCTAAAGTAGCTTATCCCATGATAAAGTACCTTAAGAAAGATGTTAGATTAAATGTAAATGATCCCAACTTTATAAATGCATTTGAGAAATTGAAACATATTTTAACAGAGGCCCCAGTTCTTAGGTTTCCAGATTTCTCAAAACCTTTTCAACTTGTTACGGATGCTAGTTTGAATTCAATTGGTGCCGTTTTACAGCAAAATGGGCATCCTATTTGCTTTGCTAGTAGAACGTTAAATGACCACGAGAAAAATTATTCAGCTACTGAAAAAGAACTTCTTGCTATAGTATGGTCCACAAATTATTTTCGCCCCTACCTATACGGTGTAAAGTTTGAAATTTTATCAGACCACCAGCCCTTAAGATGGCTTTTCGTAAAATCTCAAAGCGGAGAATTGAATCCTAGACTTTAAAGATGGATTATAAAGCTAAGTGACTTCAACTTAACTGTTAATTATATTAAGGGAAAGGATAATCAAGTCGCTGATTTTTTGAGCAGAATAAACAACGACTCTGGTGAAATTAATCTGTTAAATAGTACAAGTGATAATGATTCAATGTATAATAATAATGGCCTGTCAACAATAGCCACTATTCACTCTCAAGAGGAAGACAGACATGATCATATAGGTATCTTAGATACAGTTGTTAATCGCTTTAGGACTCAGATAATTTTAACTGACAATAAAACCAGGGAGTTTGAAATAGAATTTGGTAACAGGAAAATTTATATAAATTCAGCGGATTTGGTTAATAATTTAGAATGCATATTGACAAGAAATATAGAAAAAGGAAAAATAGCGATATTTTCTGAATTAGATGATCGTAAATACAATGTTCTACAGAAAAAGATAATCGAATTATATGAGGGAAATCAGAACGTAAAATTTGTGAGATGTTCGTTCAATGCAGTAGATTTACCATCTGAAGATGAAACTTATAAGCAGATAAATCATTATCACAGAAATGAAACAGGTCACACTGGGATTAACGAGAATTATGAAGGTTTAAAGAGAAAAATATATTTTCCTAATTTGAAGATTTTAATTCAAAAATATATTAACAACTGTGATATTTGCAATGGAACAGAATATGATCGAAATCCCATAAGGCCCAAATTTCATTTAACTGAAACCCCAAAGGATATCAGACAAATAGTTCATATGGATGTATACACGAACTCCAAGTCAAGTTTTCTTACTTTTATAGATAAGTTTTCAAAATTTGCTACGGCTTATTACCTAGAAGATAGAACGAATCAGACAATAATTGAAAAGCTTAGGCTATACAAATCACAAAAGGGACATTTTAGTAAACTTGTCACTGATCATAGATGGGAATTTTTCATTACCATTGAAATTTAATTACCATTGGTTAATATCAATGGTAATGAAAAAAATTTCATTACCATTTAATGGTAATTACATTTTTTTAATTGAAAAAATAATTACCAATTGTAATGAAATGCACCAATTGTTGAAAAACACCAATTATAATTGGTTTCAAAACCATTTGTTTACACATTTTTGTCTTTTTGAAAAGTTTAAACATCAAAGCATGTTTTTTTTTTAATATGAATAAAGACAAAAATCTAAATGCAAATAAAAAACTTCAAATATTGTGTTATACAAAAGGCAAACGTGCGTTTGGTTCATAAAATGTGAAAAATTGAAATACAAAATAACAAAAAACAACAGATATTTTCAAATACTAACGATTTTGACAATATTGTGACGACTTTTACTAATGGTAATTATTTTTTTTAATTGATGCCATACCAATGGTAATTATTTTATTTTAATTTTCATTAGTAATTAAATTGATTAGTAATTTAATTGGTGCAATTGATACAACCAATTGCAATGAAAAAAATTGCATTACCATTGACATCAATTAAATGGTAATTAAGCCATCAATTAATTGGTGCCATTAATTAATTAGTCCCATCTTTGTCACTGATAATGAATTTAGAAGTATAAATATAAAAGATTATTTAAAAGACGAAAATATTGAACTTCATTTTGTGAAACCTAACAGCCATACTGGAAATTCAGACATAGAAAGACTTCATAATACTCTTAGTGAAAGGATAAGAATTTTAACTATTGAGCGGAAATCTCTAAATATTGGGAATAAGATAAGTAAATCTATAGAATATTATAACAATAGTTATCACTCTGTTATAAAAGAGAAACCTATCAATGTTGAGTATGGTAACTGCGATAAGAAAAAGATTTATAACACTATAGTAGAGAGCAAGGAACGTTACATCGATAAAAGAAATCAAAATAGGGAAACATACCACGATCAAAGAAATGAAGGATATATAAAAAATTATCAGGCATTAAGGCATAAAGAGCAGCCTAAATTTAGATTATGTAAATTATCGAATGTACATAGTTCTAATATTAAGAGGAATACAAAGTACGATGGTGTTCTGGACACGGAAAAATTTGATGATTAGAAGAATAACTATTTTGAAAAAATTAAATGGATAAAAGGAAGATGAAAAAAAGAAAATTGTAATTTTTATTTAATTTAAGATTCGTATAAAATTATGATATTTAATAATTTATAAAAAAAAAAAAAAAATATATATTACACTATTTTTAATTTTTAATAAATGAAGTAACTTTTTATTCAAATAAAACTTAAACATAGACAAAATATTATAATAAATAAAGGACTCTGGAGTGTCCTTACATTAACGGAGGGGTAGTTACGATAACTTCTTGACATAATATTTTCTTACTACTATATATCCCCAATTTCTTTAAACTCTATTTTATACATTTTATTACTTATATTATATTTATTACTCCAATTTTATTTCGCTCCATAAAAAGCTTTTCTTAAGAACTCTAATTGTTACCTAGTTAAGTTAGTCTGTAAGTTTTAGTAGTTAGTTATAAACCAACCTTCTTTGAATAATAAACTTGAATTCGGAATATAACACTGTGCTACAAATGACCAAAAATAAAATATGCAGGGGTTCTCATATGAAAATTCGGGTTGGTTGGAGTCCATAGAGTACTGATATACTCATAGTTTTTCTGGATCACTTCGTTAAGTACGTTTTTTATTGGCAAATGTGTTGAAAAACGGCAATTCTTAAATTACAAATTTAAAAAATGATTACTTTGTTATTTTGCAACCGATTTTCGATTTTATTGATTTTTTTGAAAGGTATAAGTCTTACCTTTTAAACAAAACAAAAATATTAAAAATCGATCAAGAATTGGCTGAGCTACGATCGTTTAAGTTAAAAAAAATCCAATTTTTTGAAAAATTTTTCATATTCTTTATACTCTAAGTTGAAAGTGCATCATTAAACAATTTTTTTTTAATTTTTGTATAAAAGTTTAGTAAAGTAGCTTTCCAAAACACCAAAAAACATAACAATCGGTTAAAAAATGAATGAGTTATGCTAAGTTTTGTGATAGGAAATTTTTAATATTTTTAAGAAATGCTTGTAATTCAGGTATTATTGATAAATCTTATTGGTAGTAGTAATTTTATGTGCCTATGCATATAAACAAGATATGGTAACATAATTAGATTTGTGCGTGATTGACACATGATCACAAGTACTCACGTGGTTGTGAGTGAGTGGAATAAAAAAATGGGCGTGTCAGTTGCTTCTAAATCCCATTTATAATTTTTTGGTTTTGTTTGAAAAATATGAGTGTTACTTCTTAAAAACAAAAATATTGAGAATAGATGGAAAATAGGCTCGTTTAAGTAAAAAATCTTTTTTGAAAAGTAATACCTGCAACATTTTTATGACAGAAAAAGTTGTACGTTCGCAAACATTTTTGAAACGAAATTGGTAAAATTGTAGGATCATTTGATGAATATTTTGCCTATTTATAAATAAACCTATGAGGCATTCCACACCAAATATCCAGCAAAAAAAAAAACATGTGTACCGTAAATTTCTGAACAGGTTGTATGAATAGCCCTATATGGAGCATACTTGGGACCTGGCATTACTTTTGTATGAAAAAACAATGCCAATGCCTGCTATTTCATTGGCATTTTACATGAAAAAACCTCAATGCTTTGGTCCCAAGTATGATATGGAGCTAAGAAAATTGCGTTTTTGGTTTTAAAATTTTTGAAAAACTTGACTTAGGAAGTCAAATATTGGAAAAATGGTAAAATTTGTGTTGGGTTACCTTGTTTAAATATTTATTAAATTAAAACGAAATGCACCACAATCTCAAACATCGATTAAATTTTTTTTTTTTTTTTGGAAAATTTTCAGAATTAGTTCTGAAATTTTTGCATTTTTAAAAAAGTCAATTAATCAAAAACCCGGCCACTTTTTTTTAAGCTTAGATGTTTGTCTATCCACACAAATAAATTCAGACATATGTTTTTTGAGAAAATCGCATTTGAATATTAATTTTCATAACAATTTTTTAATTTGCTTGTATTTTCTTGTTTCAACGTAGCGAATGACTATTAAATATTTGCATTAGTCATACGCTATGTTGAACCAAGCAAATTACCAAATTGTCATGAAATTCAAAATTCAAATGCGATTTCTCGAAAATAACGAAAAAAACACATTACAATTTTTTTGTGTGGATAGACAAACTAGAGATGGGAACATGAGCAGATAAGAGCGTGAGTGTGACTGAATTCAATTTTACTCACGTGATTGTGAGTGAGTGTGAGAAAGATTATCAAGAGTGAGCGTGGGTTGATTTTTTGCGTGAGTTTGCGTGATTTATTTTCTCTTCATATTTCCTTTCATTCCAAAAAAAGCAACGAAAAAAATGTAAAATTTTGCTTAACTTCAGATTTCGTCCCGAAAAATCAAAACAAATGTAAAATTTTAGATTTTGCTGAAAATTTTGAAAGATTTTTGAAATTATTTTTAGTATAAATAAAAATATCGTGAGTGTGAGTCAACGTTAGCGTGAGTGACTCTTGCATCGGCGTACGTGAGTGTGAGTTGTATTAAATTAACACACGTGATTGTGAGTGAGTGTTAGAAGAAAAATTATGCTTGTGATTGAGTAAAAGTTAAAATTCTCACGTGACCATCTCTTAGACAAACATCTAATCTTTAAAAAAAATAAAAAAAAAAAAAAAGGGTCCGGATTTTTTATAAATTGACTTTTTTAAAAAATGGAAAATTTCAGAACGGGTTCTGAATTTTTTTTTTTATTTCACTCACACTCTTTTATTCCACTGACACTCACTCACAACGACGTGAGTAAAATTGATTTTCAATCACGCTCACTTGTGATCATGTGTCAATCACGCACAAATCTAATTATGTTACCATCTCTTGTTTATATGCATAGGCACACAAAATTACTACTAGCAATAAGATTTATGAATAATACCTGAATTACAAGCATTTCTGAAAAAAATTAAAAATGTCCTATCACAAAACTTAGCATAACTCATTCATTTTTTAACCGATTGTTATGTTTTTTGGTGTTTTGGAAAGCTACTTTACTATACTTTTATACAAAAATAAAACAAAAATTGTTTAATGATGCACTTTCAACTTAGAGTATTAAGAACATGACAAATTTTTCAAAAAATTGGATTTTTTTTAACTTAAACGATCGTAGCTCAGCCAATTCTTGATCGATTTTTAATATTTTTGTTTTGTTTAAAAGGTAAGACTTATACCTTTCAAAAAATCCATAAAATCGAAAATCGGTTGCAAACTAACAAAGTAATAATTTTTAAATTTGTAATTTAAGAATTGCCATTTTTCAACACATTTGCCAATAAAAACCGTACTTAACGAAGTGATCCAGAAAAACTATGAGTATATCAGTACTCTATGGACTCCAACCAACCCGAATTTTCATATGAGAACCCCTGCATATTTTTGGTGTAGCACAGTGTAATTAAATAAATTAAATATTGTGTTTTATTAAATAAATATTAAAACTCGGTACAAAATTATTGAAACTAATTATTGTGGATTAGTAAACACATATCTCGCGTTCCATTTTCGAGATATTCACTCTCACGTAAGAGCAATGTTGGCAATCGATACCTTTTCAATACCGTTATTCGTTTCAAAACCCTTTAAATTGAATACCGGTACCAATACCAATACCGAAACTCAGTTTTGGTATCGGATACCGGTATTCAAAAACCTTTTCCTTCGGTACCGGTACGTACCGGTATTGAAACGGTTTTTCCTAAAAAACCATGTTTTTTTTACAAAACAAAAAAAATTAATAGAAAGTTTGAATTTTTTTTTTTGGTTTTTGTAAATGGAAAATCGTACTCCAAATGCCTTTCAGAAGTCTCATAAAAATCAAAAAAATCTTCGGCACCCACATCGTGGATTAAGTAAAAAATTCCAGAAAAGCCATACTTCAACCGCGATGCGGGAGCAGAAGAAAGTTTGTTGGCGGAAATCTTCCGCCAACCATCATCAAAACAGTTTTAATTTAATATTTTTATTTTTATTTGAATTTATATTAAAAATTGTTATTATTAGTTATTTCATATTATTAATACTATTATTTACTAATATTTCTACTATATTTGTAATTTATCACTAATTGCTATTATTATAATTCATAATAATTATAACAATATTCATTGTTCTTAATTAATTACAAGTACTGCATTTAATGTAAAACTAGTAGTAGTGTTATTATTATGCACTCCACTGTAGTTGAGCATTGCTCTCTTTTCATTTTATTTTTAAGCTCATCATTGTTCTAATTATTCAGCCGTAGTTAAAACTAATTTAGTTTAACTACAAACAACAACTTATACATTACTCTCGTTATTGTAAGCTCAAGTTGTTGTTTGTAATTTCTTTTTATGTTTTAAAACACGTTTTTTAAAATATTTGATTTTGTATTATACACAGTCGAATTAAACAGTCAAACAGTTAGGAGTTCTTGCTTATTAAAATCAATAAAGATTTGAAAATATTGAATTTAAAAGTTGTAGTTTCGTTGATTTCAATTTTAGTCAGGGAAACTTAAACTGTTTTTTTTTGTGCTCTTTATTAATTCTGGATGTTCACTTTTTTCTGAACAAAGTTATTGATATTTAATGGAGTCATTTTAACTCCCAATAGAAACTTTCTGAAGCCCTTCCGTAAAGTATAGTTTTTTTTTGTGATTTTTATTTAATCCGCGATGTGGGTGCACAAAGATTTTTTTTAAACAACCAAGTTTTTGTTCTAAAAAATTTTGCTAAATTACGCTAAAGCACTTTAAAATTTTACCAAAAATTTGGTAAATAAGTGTAAGTGTTTATTGGGTGTAGGACTTTGGGGGAGGCATTTGGAATACTATCAGGAGGTTTTCCACCAACGTTTTAACAATTTGACGCTCGATATAACGAACGACCTACATATGGCGAAAGAGGTAACAATTCGTAGTCAAATTCATGGAATTTTACCATTGAGACTGCACAAATAACCTTTCTTGGCCATATGGGGTCGTTTTTTTTTAAATCAGGTTCACCCGGAGAAAACATTGCTTAGACTGCTGCTTGGTCTCCGGAGTGGAGTAAGGGATCCATGTTTCATCCACTGTTACAAATTTATGTCAGAATAACTTCAAAGTGCTGCACTTTGATCAAGGGGATACGAAAATTACGGTTTTCTCGGCCCGCCCTCTTTTGTAAATTTTTTTCACATTTTAGAGGGCATTTTAGAAAAAATGCTGAAAATAAAAACGAAAATACGTGTTTAGTATTAAAATTGAAAAAAAAAAAAAATATTTTTTTTAAGTTTTTATACGTTTTTTTTATATTTTTAGCATTTTTTTCGATAATACCGGTACGTACCGGTATTGACGTTTCGGTATCGGTAATACCGTAACCGATTCAACTCAAATACCGTAACCGATACCGATACCGAAATAAATAAAAAAACGATACCAATACCGATATCGATACCGTTATTCGTTTCGATTGCCAACCTTGCGTAAGAGTCATTTTAAAGGACTTGATTTCAAATCTGCCATTTAAATATTTGTAGAGCATTTCGTTATCGAGATATTTGGACTTGAAAATTACTTAATTCCTTAGCGCTTTTTACGGCTCTACTGTTATATATTATTGCCTTGGCGCAACATTTAAGGACTGAATTTTTATAAAATGGAAATCTAGATTCCAAATACGTCATTAAATTTGTTTAAGTTGCTTTTGTTTATGAAAATTTATCTTTATTTATTTACATAAAAAATAATCGAAGTTTTTTTATTTTTTGCCAGTTTAAATATTGTCCTTAGTCATTATTAAATTTTCAAAACTGCGGTTTTTCAATTCAAACCTTATTTTTGCAAAAGTGTTAGATTAAAAATTAATAGGAAAAGTTTTATTTAGAAAAAAAATTTCAGCATCTTATAAAAAATTATAATATAAAAAATATATTAAAATAATATCTCAGAATCTGAGACTTTTAATGTAGAAAAAGTGACTTAGACCCTTAAGAAAACTGTTTTCATGATCCTGATGCATAATTTTCATCAAATAAAATCAATATAATGGGTACGTTCAGCAGAGAAAGCTGCTACTCAGCTGCTCCTCAACATTCTGCTGAACGGTTGAATTTTTGACATTTCAGTCAACATGTTGAGTGAGCGCTTCTCATCACTGGTAGCGTAGAAAAATTATGCTACATTTGATCACAAACTGATAAATAAGCTGTTTTATTGAAATTATTTTTTTTTTCTTTACGTTATTCAAAGAAATAAACAAAAAAATCATAAAAACAGATAAAAAAAGTATTTTCCACAGAAAAAATAAATGAAAATATAAAAAAAATAATTTATTTCAATATTTCAAAACATTCATAAAAAAATGCGTTCAGCAGAGTCAACTAATCAAAACATGTTACATCTCAACTGTTGAGTAGCAGGTTTCTCTGCTGAACATGCTCAATGTGTTTTCGATACATATTTTACAGATAATTCGATATAAATGACTTTTTAAAAACGAAAATTTACTCAATATCAAGAGTTTTGTAAAACTTTTCTTCAAAAACCAAAATATTTACAATACTAACAAAAACTTATGTTTGTTACTTGTATCATGTGTTGAAGTTTTAAATTTTTTTTTTAATTTTCCAATCCAAAAGGGGGGGCCGGGCCCCCTGGGCCCCCCTGAATACGTCCATGTTTTAAACATGTTTTTATCTACGTACGAAAAGTTTTTTTTAATGATATTAAAACCTTTTAAAGTAAAGATTTTTTTTTTATGAAATAGTCAATTATGTGAGCCACGTTACAGTGAGCAATGCCTTCATAAATGTCGTGCATTAAATCGACTGCAAAATTTTGTGTTACATTAAATCCTCTAATGTTGTTGAATATTGAATTCTGTTGTTTACCATTTTCAATATCATTAGTGTAATTTTCACAGTTTCTCACACTGGAAGTTATTTCAGACGTAAGGTGTCTACAATATTTTTTGACTTCTAAGCAAAAACGACAATAGGCTTGTTTTTTATAAAACATTTTTATTACTTTTTTTACCAAAAAAATAATAAGCTTGTTAAAATTTCACGTACGGTGTCTGATAGCGTCATATGTTTTTTTGTTTGTTTTCTTCATTCTCTCTTATTCTTAGTTCTAAATTAAGTACTAAACATGCTGCGTTGTAAACTTAAGTAGCAAATATGTTAGTGTTGACAACAACCCTTATAAATCGAAAATTAATCTACCTATCAAGGTGGATTAATTTTGTTCGTTAAATCTTAATCCAAACACGCAAAAAACACACTAAATAATTGTTTGCGGAGAATGATTTTGCAAAGTTAAGAGTACAATTTATACCCAAATTATCACCTGTCACCAAAGCTAAAACAAATCGAATATTTCCAACATTTCCATTTACGTTAAAATTAATTTCATCATTTTGTAGGGAGCTAATTTCTTTTATTAACTCACGAAGCATTTTTTTATTTCCATATTTTTTAATATCCAAAGAGTTATATAATGTCGTAACGAAAATTGAATTTAATTTTGAAGAGTTTTTTATGTTTGGAAAGGAATAATAAAATGCTGTTACAGCTTGTGTTCCACTATGAGATCCCAAAATATTATTTGTCTCGAAATCATCCGTGTACATTATAAATGGAATTGCTGTTTCTCCATAAAGATTTTTTTTCCACGTCTTCCCTTGCCACAGACCATATAGACATGCAACACGAGTGCTTATTTTGGTACTTTCAATATGGACGCATACAAAATACTACTAAATTTACTTCTCTGCCTGGAATACGTGTGCCTGTACGTGTGAGCTTTTGCATCTGTATTTTCGTTGTTTGTTTACGTCAAAAGTTACACGCGCGTGCCGTCACTAATACATAAACATGTGCGAAACTTATTCGTTTCACCCCTATGCCCTTGCACAACGTTTTGTATTTCATCACTTGGTAGTTCGAAATTCCTCATCTCCTCCAAGTAGGGTTTTAAGTAATTATCTTTTTCAAAAAAATGCTTTATTTGAAACTTTATAGCAGTGTTGGCTACCGTTACCCTTTCAATACCGTTACCGATTAAAAACCCTTTGATATTGACTACCGTTACCGTTACCAATACCGAAATAAAAAAAATGTAAATACCGTTACCGATAAAAAACCGTTACCTTTATTCGGATATTTACCGGTATTATATCGGTTTTGTTTCGGTTGTCTTAATATTACTTATTTTAGTACTTTTTGGATAAAAAACAGTAAAATATTTTTAATATACGTAAAATAAAAAACAAATTTTTGTTATTTGGACACAGACAATGAGGATGTCGGTCCAACGAATGACCACATTCGCAATAAACTAAATTTTGGCAAAGGAAATGTGGAAATCGGTCCAACGAATGACCACATTCGCAATTCACTTAAAAAGTTCAAAAGAGAAATGCAAGTGGCACGTATTGTAAACATTAGGGCTTCCAATCGGGAAGTCCCGATCCCGGAAATCCCGGGATTTTCGGGATTAGGAAAATCCCGAATCTCAGGATTTTCAATCCCGGGATTTTCTGGATCCCGATTTTTTTTTTAATTTTTTATTATTTTTATATTTTTCTTAATAATTTGTATGAAAAATTAATTTTGTGGAACAAAATAGAAAAAAATCTAAAAAAGTTGCGCCTGGTAACATTTTTTTTGTGATAGCAAAAGGTGAACGGTTCGCAAAATGTAAAACTTTCAAAAAAAATTCCAGAAACTAATGGTGGTTCCACGAAAGTGCTTTTGTCACATCTTAACTCCTTAAGTTTTAAACTTTTTTAATTTGATGGTTAATAAAACAACATTTTTTAAAGGCGTGAATGGATTTTGACTCACACTCTGTCACGCTTACGCAAACAATAATGGAATCACTCACTAATCACTTACGCACTTTGTTTACTCACGCTCACTCAATATTCGCGTACTAGAAAGTACAAAAAATTGCCCACCAGAACGCATGACTCACGTCAGATTCAATCACGTGACTCACGAAAGCCTACTCTACTCACTCTATACAAATTTTTTACAAAAAAAAAAAACATTGCTAAAAAAAAATTGTTTTTGCAAAAAATTAAAAATATATAATAGATAAATTTTAAATAAAAAAAAAATTAATCACTCACGCAAAAATTCTAAAATTCACGTAGATTTTTTCATCTCACGTTCACTCACAATTATGTGATTAAAATAAAAATCACTAACGCGTTATTTACGTGAATCACTCAAATCACGAGACCAGCGCCCATCTATACACTCAAAAAAAAAACCTTGTAAAGTTACCAAAAAATCTCGTGATTTTACGAAGCTATTCTCGTAAAATAGGACGTAGGTAAAATTCTCGTAAAATTACGAGGATTTCATCGTAATTTTGAATGCGCCAAAAATTGGTAAAATAACCAATTTTATTGGTAAAAATATTGTTTTAAAACCGGAAAAATAAAAAAAAAAATGGTAAACTTACAAGAAAAAATGGTAAATATGTTAAAAAAAATGATAAATTTACAAACCAAAATGGTAAATTTACAAAAAAAAAAAGAAATTTTTGTTAAACACCATTATTCCTCGTAATAAAATCATATTTGTGAAATTTTTGTAAATTTACTAGAATCCTCGTAATAATTTTTTCAAAATTTTGTCAACTTTTTTTTAAATATTTTTTAATAAAAAAAATGTCCGGGACATAAATCCTCGTATAACATAATTTTTGTAAAATAACAGTTTTTTTGTAATTCAACTAGAATCCTCGTAATAAAAACTTTGTTGTAAAATTACAGTTTTATCTTGTAAAATAACCTTTCAAAATGGTAGAATACAATTACGAAAATAAACTTGTAAAATTACCAATAAAACTGTAGTTCTCGTTTGAGCAAAGTACAAGATTTTTTGTTAAAAAACAAGGAAAATTGTTAAATATTGGTAGAACGGGATTACAAGGCATTTTACCAGGCGTTTTACCAGTTTATTTTTTTGAGTGTAGTTGATGAGGTAAAGTAACTAAAAGTGGATAACGATGAACCACAACGAAAGATAAAGAAGATATAGATTCGTCCTTCACAGGAGTTATCTCTACCTTCTTTAAATTTTACAACAGAACTTTGTTTATCTTTACGAACGCGTGGATTAGCAAAAGTGACAAAAAATACTAACAATTGTTGAAAATCCCGAAAAATTCCGAAAATTTTCAAAAAATCCCGTGAATCCCGGGATTCAAAATATCCCGAAAATCCCGGGATCCCGAAAATTTTTCTTCAATCCCGAATCCCGGGATTCAGAAAAACTAATCCCGATTGTAAGCACTAGTAAACATTCTCTAGTGGGAAAATAGAAGAAGCGACATACCTAAGTTGTGGCAAATCGCTAATCCCTCCACGCAGTTAAGCGTGGAGGGATTGTTCTTTAGAGTTAAATATACATAATCGCACACTCAGCAGATAAAATTTGTCGAAAAATGTGTAAAACAACTTTCAGTTTGAATTAAATTTTTTTTAGCAGATTTTAAAATGGATATTTTACCTAAATCCTGTTCAGTTTTAAAGAATAACAAAATTTTTTCTATATTTTTACTGACTCTGTTTGCTGAATTTATTATGATTATATATTTTTGTTCAAATTTCAACAGATTATTTTCCAATTTTACAAACATTGTTTATTGACATTTTTTTAAGAAAGTTTTAAATTTTTTTTTAATTGTTAATTCAAATTTAAACGATTAAAACTAGAAATGCGTGCGTGACACAAATGTTTCGTGATTCGTGTGATTCACTCGTGAATCATGAGTGATCGTGAGTGGACTTTTTTTTACTCACGTGATCGTGAGTGCGCGTGATTAGCAAAAATAGCTTCGTGCGTGAGTGTGCGAGAAAACATGTAATAAAATCTTCAGCATATTGAATTTAGATGGTAAATATTACCAAATTGTGATTTAAATAAGAGTTTATGATTGTTTTTAGGAATTAAAATTCTTTTCGTGCAAGAAATTGAAAGAAATAAAATAAAAATTTGTTTATTTTAATTTCGTGAGCGTGAAAAAAAAAATTTTAGTTACTCACGTGAGCGTGCGTGAACGTGAGCAGAAAAAAGAGATTTAGTGCATGAGCAACTTTAATACTGGTACATATACTATTATGTATTAAAAATGTACTAAATTTAACAGTATTTTAATTTTTTTAAATAATTTTTTTTATGTGTTTTTAACAAATTTGTGACTTGTTAAAATGTTATTCATAATACCGGTACGTACCGGTATTGATGTTTCGATAACGGTTTACCGTTACCGAAATAATCGAAAATACCGTTACCTTTACCGTTACCGATATAAAAAATATTTGATACCAATACCGTTACCGATACCGTTATTCGTTTCGGTTGCCAACCCTGCTTTATAGGCATTATAATAAATGACTCATTGATTTTTGAACCTTGTTGTCTTGGTTAACTTGCACTGACTATGGACTTTTTTACTTCAAAAACTGTTGAGGATTTATACAAATTTTCTTCTTTTAGATATTTTATAAGTTTGTACTCTGTATTTTTGTTTTGAAAAGAAGTTTGGATAACATCTATTACGTTAGCAATACTTGAAATATTGGCACAATAATTTACGATTTTCAGTATTTTTTTTATAGGATCCAAAATGTTTTGCTCCACTTTCTTAATAATGTATTGAAAATCTTTAAAAGTAAAATTGTTTTTATCTTCCAATGATAAAATAAATTCTAAAACGTTGTTTTCAAACGTGTTTTTAAAGTTTTTAAATGGTGGTGAATTGTCATCCATTAAATGATCTGTCGGATTATCAATAAACATTTCTCTTTCTTCAGTTTTACTTTCAGTTGCATTTAAAATTTCATTATCAGGCCGATTCGGCATTAAGTTGTCTCACGAGCTATTTTTTAACTCATGGGCATTTCTCAAGTGCCTCTTAAATACAAAACTAAAAATTTGCTCACACGATGTTTCAGGACGACTGTAATTAGCAGGGCAAGGGGGTTCATGTAAATACATGTTTGTTGTCGGTAGCCTGAGAACAACTTAAAGTATTTATCTTCGCGAATCATCGAATTTGCTTAAAAATGGCATTGATTTGTTAGTGCATATTTTTGCATATTTTGCTTAAACTACATATTTTCTTGCATATTTTTTAATATTTATTAAAAAAATGTATTTTTTTTATTAATTTTGTGAAATTTGCTATTTTTCATGAATTACGTGTCATAAAAAAATGCATTTTGATAAAAAATAAATATTTTTTTTGTCAAAAAATTTAAGCAAAAAATGAGCAATATATTGGGAAAAATATAAATATAAATTTCATGGAGTAATTTCGGTCAAGGGCTGCATCTAAAAGACGGAAAGGAGTCATCCTAATTTTTTTTTATTAAACTGCACTGACAATGAGATAAAAAAACTGAATTTATGTAATTTTTTTATATTTTTCCAGTAAAAGGGAAAATAAAAAAAAAATCCAAATTCAGGACGCGATAACATACGTATTTGTAAATGTTTACACTACGGTGGAGCAAATTTAGCTTTTTTGAATTTCGAAAACGTCGGGGTCGGGAAAGTTGCTTTTCGGGTCAATATTAACAAAAAAATATTGGACCTGTAGGACCATGGGTTTTAAAACAAAGTGAAAAATGAACTATTTTTTTGCTTTAAATAATAGTTTATATTCGGACATTACTAAAAAAGTATTTTTATGGTAAATTTTTTATTTTTTTTTGTCAGTTAATTTTTTTTATTTTTTGTGTCTTTACAAAAAAATATTTAAAAAAAATATACTAAGTGTGGAGAAGATGTATATTTTTAAATATCGTATTATTTAATTTGGCTTTTAATGCATTTTGAAATTAATTAGAAAAAAAAAATTATTTTTAAAGAAAAAAAAGTTTACAAGCAAAAAAAAGTTAAAAATTTTGTTTCACTTTTTTCGGAACTTTCCGATTTTCAAGTCAAAAAAGGAACCCAAATCCATTGTCCTACCAAAAGGCAACTTTTCCGACCCCGACGATTTCGAAATTCGAAAAAAAGCTAAATATGCTCCACTGAATTTTATGTTTTACGACTTTTTTTTAATAAATATTATAATAAATCCATTTTAAATACATATTTTTTAGTTTTTACTGCATATTTTTAAATTTTTGATACATATTTGTAGCGCTAAAAACGCGAATTTTAGTGCATGAACTTCCTTGCCCTGGTAATTAGATTCTTTCCCATATCCATGAAAGCGTTTGAAAAGCGTAAGAAAATAGTCGACATTATTGAATGTGAACAGGGCTGCCATATTTGCCGATTTATCGGCATTTTGCCGATTTTTTGCCTCAAAATTGTCAAAGTGCCGATTTGCCGATTTTTGCTCCAAAAATGCCGATTTTTTGATCCACTCTAAAAACCCGGTCACTTTTTATACCCTACCCTTCGTCATAGTAGGATTTATGTATAAAGGTTTGTCATTCCGTTTGTAACACCACGAAATATTGGTCTAGGACCCTAATAAGTGAACATGCTCATGGTCCACCAACGATTTTAAGTCAATCTAACGATATCCGTCCGTATGTCTAAAGAAAACACATCATTATTAGAGTGGAGCAATTTTTTTTCGATTTCACTTAGCGTAGGAGTCAGTAGAGTTGTCTTTTATGGTGAATATGAACACAAACATATATTTAACATAAATAAATTTAAAACAGAAAAATAGTTTTCATGAAAAGTATTCTATGAGAATATCATGGTTTTAATTCGTAAAGGAAATAATGACCTCGAACTAGAACAGAACTATTCAAAATATAATATTTTAAAGGTCGAATAAAACCATTTTTATTTTTTAATAAAAATGAATCAGAATTTTTAGTTTTTTGCTGAAAATATAACGTAATGTTAATGCAGTATTGAAAAATTTTATTTAGCGTATTAATTTTGTTTTCCTTTAATGCTAAATTGTTCTATTTTGCTATTTTTTGTCAATAAAAATATTTTTATTGCATTAAAAATGGTTATTTTTCATTTGCCGATTTTTTACCGATTTTTTTAAATTGAAGTGCCGATAATGCCGATTTTTTTTTGAAAATATGCCGATTTTTCGTCAAAATCATCTGGCACCCCTGAATGTGAGTTTGCATATTTTACAGTTCATTTTAAACTCCTATTATGATGGAAAGAAAAAATATACTTTCATTTGTTCTGTTTAACAAAATGGATATAAATGGAGGAAGTGCTTTGTTCCGGACTATTGATTCAGAACGAACATTGCAATTATTGTTTAACTTTATTCTCGCTCTTAAATTGGACATTCAGAATCGTATTCGATCGCAATTACAAAAATTCAGCCATTAGCTACCCAGGAAAATTTTTTGGAACCTATTCCTACTATAATAGATTCTTGAATAAATTCTATGGTAATCACAACAAAATTTTCTATGTAAAATTATTTTTCAAAAAAACTACTTGCTTTAAAAATCGGTTGCTTTCGGGACAATTTCAAACAAATATCATTGATTCTGGAACGTTAAGTAGAATCGGTTGCAGGGTAGTATGATGCGTTCTGGCACCGATTATTTGGAACAGAAAATTTTGCTGGGTAAATTTGTGCAAAATATTTCTAAATATCGAATTCTTTCCAAATACATTTTTTGGTCATACTCTTCAATCGGACAAAAAGTCCCAAAATATTTTTTTTTAAATAAAGGATATTTCGTTGCAAAAAAAAATCGGAACTTCAAATTTAAAAAAAATATATATAAAAAGAAAAATATTGTCCGGAACTTAGAAAAATTTTTAACATTTTTTTGGGACTTTACAAACTTTTCAAAAATTTTACACAAAGCTATAGTAGATAAAATTTGTTAAAGACAAATATTTAAAATACCAGACTTTTTTTTATCAAACGGATGTTTTTCTTATAAGGTGTTTTGTAGGTAATTTATTAAGCTTTAATTTAAGCTTCATTGCGTGCAGATTGAGTTAATAAATGTACTACGAGGGTCGAACTGGAAAATTATAATTTTTATAGCCATTTTTTAAAAAATATTTCAAAATTTTTTTTCCAAGTTCAAACATAGAATATTAAAAAAAAAATCCACTTGTTAATATTCATTTGTCAACAAATTTTTTTCTATGTTTGAACTTGGAAAAAAAAAATTAGAAATATTTTTTAAATTTTTTTTAAAAATGTCTATAAAAATTATCATTTTCCAGTTCGACCATCGTAGTAAATTTATTATTAACTCAATCTGCACGCTATAAAGCTTAAATTAAAGCTTAATAAATTACCTAGAAAACACTTTATAAGAAAAATACCCGTTTGATAAAATAAAGGTCTGGAATTTTAAATTTTGTCTTTAACAAATTTCATCTACCATACCTCTGTGTGAATTCTTTTGTCCGGCACTGTATATGATCTCTAGGGCAGAGATGGGACTAATGCATTGTTTTTCAATTATCATTGAGTGTTTCATTGTCATTGAATATCGTCAATGTTAATGAAATTAAAAAATCATTATCATTAATTTTACACAATGAAAATGAAATTTTCATTAGCAATTTTTTACATAATGATAATGAAAAAAAAAATCATTGCCAATAAATCAATGATAATGAAAAACAAAAATTTCATTGAATTCTTGGAAATATTTTTTTAAAGAAAACGATAAAGTGATAATAACAAATTTTAAAATTGTTATATAGGTGAAAAAAATGTCTCAGAATCTGAGACTTTCTTAATAGATAAAATGTATTAGAATCTGAGACTTTTCTTAAGAAAAAATTTCTCAGAATCTATAGAAAAAATGTCTCAGAATCTGAAACTTTTTCCGAAGCAAAAATGTCTCAAAATCTGAGACTTTTTCTATAGAAAAAATCTCTCTGAATCTGAGACTTTTTATATAGAAAAAATGTCTCAGAATCTGAGACTTTTGCTATAGAAAAAATCTCTCAGAATCTGAGACTTTTTCTATAGAAAAAATGTCTCAGAATCTGAGACTTTTTCTGTAGAAAACATGTCTCAGAATCTGCGACTTTTTCTACAGAAAAAATGTCTCAGAATCTGAGACTTTTTCTACAGAAAAAATGTCTCAGAATCTGAGACTTTTTCTATAGAAAAAATGTCTCAGAATCTGAGACTTTTTCTACAGAAAAAATGTCTCAGAATCTGAGACTTTTTCTACAGAAAAAATGTCTCAGAATCTGAGACTTTTTCTATAGAAAAAATGTCTCAGAATCTGAGACTTTTTCTATAGAAAAAATGTCTCAGAATCTGAGACTTTTTCTATAGAAAAAATGTCTCAGAATCTGAGACTTTTTCTATAGAAAAAATGTCTCAGAATCTGAGACTTTTTCTATAGAAAAAATGTCTCAGAATCTGAGACTTTTTCTATAGAAAAAATGTCTCAGAATCTGAGACTTTTTCTATAGAAAAAATGTCTCACAATCTGAGACTTTTTCTATAGAAAAAATGTCTCAGAATCTGAGACTTTTTCTATAGAAAAAATGTCTCAGAATCTGAGACTTTTTCTATAGAAAAAATGTCTCAGAATCTGAGACTTTTTCTATAGAAAAAATGTCTCAGAATCTGAGACTTTTTCTATAGAAAAAATGTCTCAGAATCTGAGACTTTTTCTATAGAAAAAATGTCTCAGAATCTGAGACTTTTTCTATAGAAAAAATGTCTCAGAATCTGAGACTTTTTCTATAGAAAAAATGTCTCAGAATCTGAGACTTTTTCTATAGAAAAAATGTCTCAGAATCTGAGACTTTTTCTATAGAAAAAATGTCTCAGAATCTGAGACTTTTTCTATAGAAAAAATGTCTCAGAATCTGAGACTTTTTCTATAGAAAAAATGTCTCAGAATCTGAGACTTTTTCTATAGAAAAAATGTCTCAGAATCTGAGACTTTTTCTACAGAAAAAATGTCTCAGAACCTGTGAGTTTTAGGTTAGGTTAGGGTGGCGGTGCCAGATGGGCACTCCGCATAGACCAGTTGGTCCATAGCGATACCACAAAACTCTTTCCGCTTATCGATATAAACTAAATACATTGACCTTCATCGCGAACTGTTTCAAACTCTTCAGGTCTATCCTCGTAATTTCCTCCAAAGTCTCGAACTGTGAACTTCCCATAATTGATAGTCGAGTTCGTGCCAAAGCCGGGCAGTGACACAGGATGTGTTCAATGGTCTCCTCGACGTCTGGTGTCTCGCACCTTTTACAGCTTGCGTCCGTAATAAGATTCATGTTCTTGGCATGTTTTCCGACAAGACAGTGTCCCGTTATTAGACCTGTCAACATACGACATTCTATTCTCGTAAGTGTTAGTAAGAATTTTGTTCTTCCTAAATCATAGCGTGGCCATAAAATTCTGCTTATACGACTTGTCCTAAGTTCCTTCCATCTTCGATTTGCCTTGGCGACAGTAAGGGTATTTCGTTTTAGTTTGTAATGCTGGAGTGGCGGTGAAAGCATTATGGTGGTACCTATGCCATCTGCTCCAAGTTTCGCGAGTTCATCTGCTTTCTCGTTTCCTTCTATTCCTTCGTGCCCTGGTACCCATAATAAGGTAACTTCATTATTCAAGCAAAGTTGTTTTAAATTCTCGTAACACTTTAAAACCGTTTTCGATTTAATTTGGTAGCTCAAGAGTGCTTTTAGAGTAGCTTGACTATCCACGTAGAAATTAAGGGTTGCACCTTTTTCCTTTACCATAAATTCCACAGCTTTTGATATAGCAGCTATCTCAGCCTGAAAGATACTCGAGTCTGCGGGTAATTTAAAAGATAAGTGTTGGTCTAGTTCCAATATTGTGAAACCAGCTCCCACACCATGCGATTGCTTCGATCCATCAGTAAAGATATTTATTGAGTTCGCAGGAGGGCCCTGCCAGATCGACCCGAATTCTCGATCCGGAAATCTAACTTCATATTTCCGGTCGAAAACTAGTTTGGGCACTGTGTAATCAGAGTCAATACGGTCCATATTAGCAATGTTACTGTGTCCAAAGTTGCGATACTTGAACCAATTTGACTCTTTGAGTCTGAGGCAAGCCTTGTAAGCCTCGCCCTTAGCAAAGAGATCAATTGGTAATAAGTGCAATAAAGTGTCGATAGAGTCGGCTGATGTTGTTCTCAAAGCGCCAGTGATACTCCGTCCCATTTGCCGTTGAAGCTTCTGAAACATTTTAAGCGTCACATCCTTTTCGAGTGCCTTATGCCAGACTAAAACTCCATAGAGTAAGATTGGTCTTACGATTGAAGTATAAATCCAGTAAGTGACTTTAGGTTCTAGACCCCAGGTACTGCCGAACATTTTCTTACACGCGTAATACGCGTTGTTTGCCTTTTTTACCCTTTCTTCAGAGTTCTTGTTCCAGAACAGCTTACTGTCCAAGAACACTCCAAGAAATTTGGCATGCGGTGATATTGGAATTTCAACTCCTCCCACTCGAACCCTTCTAAATTCTGGGATTTTGTATTTTCTAGTAAAAAGGACCATTTCCGTTTTCTGCGGGTTGACATTAAGTCCATTTCCTGAAGCCCACTTCCACATAGCCTTAAGTGAGCCCTCTAAAATCTCGGATACAGTATCCAGATATTTGCCACATGATAGAATAACCACATCATCAGCGTATGCTATTGTTGTGGTTCCTAAAGTCTTTAGTTCCTTTAAAATGGGGTCCAACACCAGAAGCCAGAGCAGTGGTGACAGAACCCCACCTTGTGGTGTTCCTCTAGTAGCGTAACGGGATGTTTTTGCATGACCCCATTCGGCCGTTATTTCCCGACATGAAAGCATTTGCTCTATCCATTTACTCAAACAGCTGTTAGTTGAAGCCTTGTTCAAAGCATTAACGATTGTTTCCGTATTTACATTGTTAAAAGCCCCTTCTATATCCAGAAATGCTGCAAGAGCAAATTCCTTATACTCCAGGGATGCTTCTACCTTCTGTACAAGTGAATGAAGCGCAGTCTCTATGGATTTACCCTGCTGGTAAGCATGCTGTGCATCCGATAGAAAATTTGTACCTAAATGCTCTCGTATATATAGATCAATTATCCTTTCCAGTGTTTTTAAAAGAAAAGATGTCAAACTGATTGGTCTGTAATCTTTTGCCGTCGCGTGGTTAAGTTTACCGCTTTTGGGCAAGTATATAATACTTGCTTTCCTCCATCCTTTTGGTATATAGCAAAATTTCAGGCATGCAGTAAAAATCGATAATAGATGCGGAATTAAAATACTGGAGACGTTCTGAAGCATTGCCGGAATAATGCCGTCAGGTCCAGGTGATTTGTATGGTTTGAATGAAGCTAGAGCCCATTTTATTCGGTCCGCAGTTAAACAATTTTCTGGAATAATTGAGGGATTATCGCGGATTACATTCACTGCAATTGGATTTATCCTACATCCCGGAAAGTGTGTCGTAAGTAGAACATCAAGTGTTTCATCTGCACTTTCTGTCCATGTATCATCACTTTTTTTCAGTAGGATTGGTGGAATGTTCTTCTTCGATAAAATTTTTCTTAGCCTTGCAGCCTCAGTGGTATGTTCAATATTGCTACACAGGTTTTCCCAGCTAATTTTTTTTGATTTCCGTATTAGCTTTTTGAAGCTTTTTAGTTCACTTCTATATTGCGCCCATCTGTCATCTGTGTTGCCCCGTCTAGCGTGCTTAAATAAGTCCTGCACTAAACTACGAGCGTTTGATAGTTCTCTAGACCACCACGGAGGTTGGGGTTTCTTGCGACTATACCTTAAGGGGCAAGATTTTTCAAAGGATTCGCGTAACATTGACGTAAGATTATCATTTACTAGTTCTATAGTATTATCATCTAAAATTTCTCGTTTTGGTAGAGCACCCATTTTCTTGTTTACTAAACTACTATATTTACCCCAGTTTGTTTTCTCAGTGTTTCTATACGGTTTATTCGTCATTAAATTTTCCAGCTTTACCTTAAAACTTAAATATTTGTGATCCGAGCAAGAAGCCTTTTCAAGGATTCCCCACTCGACTATGTTCAAATCAGGTTTATTAGTGAATAGTGTTAGGTCTAAAACATTTTTACTTGTAGGACCTATAAAAGTAGGTTCTGAACCATTGTTCGCAATGTTAATATCAGTATCCTTTATGTATTGGAATAAGTCTTCCCCCCTTTCGTTAGTATCTGAGGAGCCCCATAAAGTGTTATGCGCATTTGCGTCACAACCTATGATAATGTACTCACCCATTTTTTCGCGAAGTAAAACTTGTAGATCTAGCGGAGGTGATTCTTTGTCATGCGCCATATACGAGGACACTAGATAGATGGTCCTTCGCCCAATTTTGCATAGAGTTGTAGTCAAATCGTTGGTACTGTATTGCTGTAGAAGAAGTGCTTTTAGTGACTTTCTTGCCAAAATGGCTGAGCGTTTCCTACCTTCAGCTTGCGAGAAAAATAGATCATAGTCTGTTGTCGTGTTGCCTGTGAGTTTTTCTATAGAAAAAATTCCTCAGAATCTGAGACTTTTTTCTATAGAAAATATTCCTCAGAACCTGAGACTTTTTCTGTAAAAAAGGTCTCAGAATCTAAGACTTTATCTATAAAAAAATGTCTCAGAATCTGAGACATCTTATCGAGGTCCGTCCGTCTGAGAAGCACGATGCATTTCAGACTAAAAAGGCTAGACGCCTGAAACTTGCCACAAATAAATCTTATCGTCGGTGCGCCAACCAGAATTGGTATGTGTTTTTCAAAAATTTTTGGAGAGGCTTACAAATCAGCTTTATTTTGACCTTTCGCGGTGCCTTAAAACAATATTTCTTTCATATGTAAATATTTAGATAATATTGCAAATTTTCTATTTATATTAATTTAAATTTAAAAAAACAGCGCAAAAGTAACAAATTTGGCATTATTAAAGACTATTCAAAAAATGTTAAAATACACATACCATGGTATACCAGTTCCGGTTGGAGCACCGACGTTATGATCATTGGCTGGTTAATTGCGTGAATGGGCCAAATCGGATCTTGGGTATTAGGGTCCTTTCTTGAAGAACAAAGCGCTTTTTAAAGACAATTCCTTTCGCGTACGTAGCAAAGCAACCGATTTTCTCAAGGAAATAAAAAAAAATTAATAGTTTTTTTTTTTTTTTTATATTTTTAAAGATGTCAAAAAATTTGAATTTTCACAATTTTGTTAACAAAAAAAATGTATATGGGGTATTTCATTAACATTGACAATGATATCAAAAATTCGATTTCATTGACAATGTGTAAACAAATGAAATTGAAAAAATTAATTTCATTAACATTGGGTACGTTCAGCAGAGAAAGCTGCTACTTAGCTGCTCTCCAACATTCTGCTGAACGGTTTAATTTTTGACATTTCAGTCAACATGTTGCGCTTCTCATCACTGGTAGCGTACAAAAATTATGCTACATTCCCAGCAAAATGTTCGATTCCAAAGAATCGGTTGTGGAATCAACTATACTACCCTGCAATCGATTCTACTATGCATTGCATCATCGATGATTTTTGTTTGAGATTGTCACGAAAGCAATACATCCTTTTCCTCCAAACTAGAACTCTTATCTGTTCTACGGAATCTATTCTAGAATATGTTGCTTATAGTGGTACAAGAAGGGATTCCGCGATTTTTGAACGGTTACATATATGTTCCATGTAATGAATTATGGCACTAGTTCTGAATAATTAAATGAAATTATTTTTTAAATTTTTTATTTTTTTTTTAAAACAATCTTAAAACTTATCTAATTAAGAGAATATCTATAGACTTATATATTAAGGATTTAAACAACCAATAAAATAGAAGGAGAAAACTTCACCAATAGAACTAATTAAAATAGTAGAAGATAACAGAATATATTTATGAATCCGAGACTTTCCATAGATTTTTCTATAGGAAAAATTTCTCAGAATCTGAAACTTTTTCTATAGGAAAAATGTCTCAGAATCTGAGACTTTTTCTATAGGAAAAATGTCTCAGAATCTGAGATTTTTTCTATAGGAAAAATGTCTCAGAATCTGAGACTTTTTCTATAGGAAAAATGTAGGAAAAATGTCTCAGAATCTGAGACTTTTTCTATAAGAAAAATGTCTCAGAATCTGAGACTTTTTCTATAGAAAAATGTCTCAGAATCAGAGACTTTTTCTATAGGAAAAATGTCTCAGAATCTCAGATATTTTTCCTATAGAAAAAGTCTTAAATTCTGAAACATTTTTCCTATAGAAAAAGTCACAGATTCTGACATTTTTCTTATAGAACAAATCACAGATTCTGAGACATTTTTCCTATAGAAAAAGTCTCAGATTCTGAGACATGTTTCCTATAGAAAAAGTCCAGATTCTGAGACATGTTTCCTGTAGAAAAAGTTTCAGATTCTGAGAAATTTTTCCTGTAGAAAAGGCTTAGAGTTTGACACATTTTTCCTACAAAATTCTAAAATTTCTCGAGATTTTCCTTAGGAAAAAATCGCGAACTTTTAAAGATTTTGTACCTATCAAAAATTATGCAAAACTGTGGATACATACAGCTAAATTCCTGATCATACTTAAACAATGAACATATTCATATCCCACGCTTCTGGTTTGGAGAAAATGGATGGAGAATGCGTCTTAATATTTCCATTAGTACAGCCGACAGCATCAATTCTTCTAAATTGCAGCTTCAAATTTGTATGTTTTTACAATCTGAAAGCACAAATAAAACAAATTATAAGTACCGCGTGTATTGTTTACCAAATTAAGATGCGTACTTACGTTAATTCTGCCATATGTATCCAGAATTTATTAAATATCAAAATAAGTGCTGCGAAAATCTAAAAATTTGTCAACAAAAAGTTAACAAATAAATTGTTTTTTTTTTTATAAATTTTATTTTTCTGTTTGACATTTTTTTCAAAAATTGTAAGTTTTTTTATCGATTCCGTGGAAACAGTAGAGGAATGGAGTAAGATTACTGGGGAATCTATTCTAGAATACATTCACAGAGAAACGATTCCAAAAAATTTTGCTGGGTTTGATCACAAACTGATAAATAAGCTGTTTTATTGAAATTATTTATTTTTTTTTTACGTTATTCAAGGAAATAAACAAAAAAATAATAAAAAAGTATTTTCCACAGAAAAAATAAATGAAAATATAAAAAAATAATAATTTATTCCAATATTTTAAAACATTCATAAAAAATGCGTTCAGCAGAGTCAACTAATCAAAACATGCTACATCTCAACTGTTGAGTAGCAGGTTTCTCTGCTGAACACGCTCATTGTGTAAAGAATTTGAAATGAAAATAAAAACTCATTAACATTGAACAGATTAATGATAATGAAAACTCAATGGTAATGATTCGTGCCCAACTCTGCTCTAGGGCAAGTACTTTCATGAAAATGCATTGTAAACATAACATAAATTAAATATCTATCCGAATCAATAAATTTGCAGTAAAATGGCATCGATTTGTAGTTGCATATTTTGGTATAAATGCATATTTTTATAAAAAATTCCGTATTTATTATAAAACAAGTGAGAGTGTTACATTCGGCTGTGCCGAATCTTTTATACCCGCCAAAATGTAAAAAAAAAACAATATAAGAAAATCCAGGGGCGTCTTTTTTTTTGGGGGGGGGGTTGGTGGGAGTCAATAGGGGGCACCTTTCTCTTGCGATTTTGAACTTCTTCTGAGATAAAAATGTTGCATTTGCTTAGCAAAAGTACAAAAACCCCTCCAAAAAATGTGGTTTTTCTTAGGTTGGTTTAGTTCTACAAGGGGGAACTTTTTCCTCCTTGGTCCGATTTTGCCCATTTCCGAACTTAACCTGCCTAGGAATATAAGACATATTCGTGCCAAACTTCGGAAGTCTAGCTCTTTTATTTTGGACTGTATCGTGTCTTCTACAGACGGACAGACGGGCGGACGGACGGACATCGCTAGAATGTCTTAGAATCGATCACTGATAAATAAAATATATACTTTATGGGGTCCTAGACCAATATTTCGATGCGTTACACACGGAATGACAAAGTGAGTATATCCCCATACTATGGTTGGAGGGTATAAAAATGAATTTGTTTATAGAAATCATATTGTGAAGTATTTCTTAGAGATAACACAGTGCAACACTTTTTTTTTGTCCGGGTTCTGATAGCTAATTTTGGGTATTTGGGGTACGCTGATTTCAAATCTGGCTACCGTTTTTATGTTTAGCTCTAGTTTTCGAGATATAGCCTAAGGAAACTTTGGAAATAGGCTGTTTTTGGCATTTTTGTGAGTCTATATTTACCAACACTAGTCTTACATCCAAAAAGTGAATGACGATTTTAGGTATGTTGGATATGCTGATTCCAAAAATGCTCTTACTTTTGTTGAGTCATCTTTAGTTTTTGAGATATCGCTAAAATAAAATTTTTAAATTTATGACCTCTTTAATTTTGTCTGAATATTTATGCCCTTTTTAGTATCTCGAAAACTAAAGCTGTCAGAAAAAAACTAATACCAGTTTTGGAATCCTGGCATCCAATATAGTTAAATTCGTGTATAAAACTGAGGCACTAAATTTTTTTTGGAAATTATAGCAAAGCAAAATTGGTAAAAAACGCACTTTTTCGACTCTTTAACAGCGATTTGCTCGCGAACGCGAGCTGATGGAAACAATTGGATAACAGATTCAGAATCAGCACACTAAAATCCATATAAATCAGTTGTCAAAGGTCAGGCAAATTGAAAAAGTTATAATTTTGTGAACCTGTGTAATTGATTCTGGAAGTATATTTTTTAAATTTTGAGAAATGATAAATGTTGTTTTTATTAGACCTTCTTTTAACATATTTTGAGAAATGTTTCCTATTTAAAATGCTCCTGTTTTATTTTACTAATCGTAAAGAAAAAACGTTTTCGAATTTATGATTTTTCGACAGGAAAGCGTTTTTTTTAATTTTGCTTAGAGTCAGGGTGGGGTCTTTTGTCAAAGATTTATTTTTTTTTTTCTTGAAAATCGCAAAATTCTAAACAAAACATTTTAAAAATAAATCATTTTCTTTAAAACCGTAAAATTCTAAAAAAAAAATATTTTAAAAATAAATAAGTTTTTTTTTTAGAAAAAAAAAAAATATTTAAAAATTTCTTTTAGAAAAATGTTGTATAATAATAATTTCTTTTACTCCAGAGATATTTAATAACATTTTTCTTCGGGATCTGACATTTTTCACCAGGCATTAGAGCAATGGTTCCCAACCTTTGATTCTCGACACACTGGGGGGGGGGGCAATTTGAAGGTTGCAGGGGGGCTACGAGCAAATTTTCAAGATTTTTTTAGTCAAATTAATTGCAAAAACTGTATTTGTAAGCCAAATTAACTACCAAAATTTTGTTAATTGCTTAAAGTTTTTACTAAAAACTTAGTTTAAATGCTTATTCTACAAAAACTTTGCTAAACCAGTTGTAGTTTTTCATTAGAAACAAAAATTAGAAAAATTGACACATTTTCCTTGAGTGTAGGGGGGATTTTTAGGCAATTTTTTTAACTTAAAAGTGGGGCGTGGCGTGATAGAGGTTGGGAACCATTGCATTAGAGTGTCCCTTATTTTGGAAATGTTGGAAATGTTGAGACGGTACCCGCTCATTTTTTCCATCTGACTTAAAAATAACTCAGGAAAAATTTTACGCCCCTTCGACCACGCCTTCCCTACGCGACGGGGCCTTAAAGAGCGGGTAGAAAATCATTTTTCCATACAAACCAAAAAAAAAAATTATTTTTATGTTTTTTTTTTTGTTATTAATTATTATATTACTTGGTTAGCTTATTCACGACAAAAAATTTGATTTTGATGGGATAAGACTTTCAACTCTAAAAAATTTTTCTATACTCTTTATAAAAAGAGTAAAGTATAAATATTTTGATTGTTCTGTAGTTGTTTTTTTTATTTTTGAACATACGAATATTAGCCCAGCAAAATAAGGAGAAAAAAAGGGCAATCTGCGGAAAATCGGATAGGTTCTCTGAAAATTTGCACATATCTTCGTTTTGGCAATATAAATAAGGGGAAAAAAGTCCCAAGAAATCACCCGTGTCCTTGCTGAGATATTGAGGTCAAAGGTCACAAAAACCGGGTTTTTTACAGTTTTTTGCTAATATCTCGCTCGATATGCGTCGTACGCTTTAAAAGTCTATTACAAAACTTGTAGAATATAAAATTATCTACTATATGTTTCTTAGTACTTTTTTCGTATCTCTCACCGTTTCTGAGATATTAAGGCCAAAATTCACAAAAACCAGATTTTGTATAGTTTTTTGCTAATATCTCGCTTGATATGAGTGATCGCTTTAAAAGTCTATTAAAGAACTTATAGAATATAAAATTGTGTACAAATTTCTCTTTATAATTTTTTTCGTATCCCTCACCGTTTTTGAGATATGGGTGAATTTATCTTTAATTTATGAATATAATAGGGACACGAAATAATGACACCAAACATGAAAACTGGAAAGGGCATATCTTTAAAACAAAATCGTGTATTACTAAAAAATAGAAAGTGCTACGTAGATTATTAATCTAGCTTTTATTTGAGTCTGATCTAGAGCAGATTGTGTAATTAATGAAAAGGTCGAATTGTAAAATTAAGTTATTTTAAAATATTTTTTAGATACAGGTCTCTCAATATGTATAGCTATTTTTTTTTCAAGTTCACAGGGTAGTGTTTTTAGTAATAATTCGTTTGTTTATCTTCCGGTATCATATAACTTTTTTACCGACCAACAAAAAAGTTACAGATTAGGATTGTGTTGTTAGAGCCCCTTTTTTAGACCTTTTCATTTTTACCTTTAACTTATTTGTTAAGACAGGAAGTATTTTATTGTGTCTTTTTGATATAACTTATTGTTAGTGTAGAGTAATTAAAAAAAGCAACAAAAAATATTTCCTGTGTTAAAAAAAAGTTGGAGGTCATAAATTAAATGGCCTGAGAAACGTGTGTCTCTTACAACACAATCCTGGTCTGAAACTATTTGTTGATCGGCAAGTTATATGATACATGAAGATAAATAAAAAGATTATTACTAAAAATACAAAATTTTGAACTTAAAAAAAAATCGAGCTTTTTTTGGGAAACATATTGGGAAACCTTTATCAAAAAATATTTTTATATAATTTTATTTTCCACCTCGACTCTCGTAGCATACACAACCTATATCATATAAACCCTATAAGAATCTGCCCATTTTGAGCTAAATGAGAAAATCTGTCGAGACAGCAGACAAATCTGCTGATTTCAGCTGATTTACTGATTTCAGCTGATAATTTATTTCAAGAAAAGCTGTGAAGCTTTTTTTCTAAGTGTAATTTTTTCAGTTTATGCTGTTTTCAATAAATTTTTTTAATTAAATCTTTGAAAAAATACTACTACTTTTTTTTAAACATAGTTGTTAAATATTTCTGTAAAATAAGAAAAATAATCTGCTGATTTCTGCTATTTTCTAGTAAAAATATCCATTTCAGCAGAAAAATCTGCTTAAAGTTTAGATTTTAGATTTTTGTTTAGATTTTTTTTACAGAGTTTTTTTCCTGAGTGTATTCATAAATTACACAATAGGGTGGGTCAATTTTTTTGCCTACTAAGCGTATAGCAGAATCGTAATCTACGAGAAATTCTAAGAACTTTTCCCAAAGAAACCATAGTTCTAAAATCAAAATCGAGCTTCCGGTTTTTTAAGTGAAAATTTGGTGCTCAGGAAATCCAAAAATAATGCTATTTTTTTTTTGGAAATATTCATTGCAATTCATTGCAATTGGTGAATGGTTGACCTGTATCGCTGGAAGAGGGCTTATTTTAAAGGAAATTTCCTCAGCTTTCTATATCTGTGCTCAGTTATAGAAAATTATGTACCTAAGTAATGTTTTTGGAGATTTATGTCAAAATAATAATAGTCAAACTGTTATAAAACCTAAAACTGTCACGATTTTTCTACCTAATACTTAGAAACAAATTATTTAACTAAATTGTAATTCAAAATTGATTTTAAAAAAATAATTGATTTTAAAATTGGTTAAAAGAAAATTTATGTAACAAAACCTAAGTCAAAACTGAAAACGAAAAAATTAAAAAAAATATTATCGATATTTTACAAAAACTTACTTTTTTTATTTAAAAAGTTCTTCAACTTGGAAAAAAATAAATCAAAATATAATAATGAAAAATATTTAAAAAAAACCGGGAATCGAACCCTGGAATAATGTGTCACAAAGCACGACACAACGACAACACAACAACACTTGATAACTAATGCGTACCGGGAGCCTAGGTTCGAATCCTGGCGATGCCCATCAAATTATTGTATTATTTTTGTTTGTTTTTTTTTTATTTTTTTTTATTTAACTATTTAATTAAAAAAAATATACGAAAAATATTATTTTCATCGATTTTATATTTAAATGTAATTAAAAAAAAAAGATCTTGTCAAATTACTAGAAAAAGTCTCGAAATACCATTTTACCAATATTTGGCAGTTTTCCTCGTTCCCAGCAAAACTTTGGTAATGGGTAGTGATTATATAACACATTACCAGGTTATGTATATACCTTATTTGTAGCATTATTTTAGGATGTCTTACCAAACATTTGTTCCACAACGTATTATTTTAAAGTGAAAAATAATGCATTACTAATAATTTGCTACGTAATGCATGATTATTGGAAAAATTGTATTTCATATTTATTATTTCTAAACATTAAATCATGGATGACTTATATTTGGTTACATTATGTATTATTTCAAAGTTTGAAATAATGCATTATTTATAATTGGATGCATAATGCATTACAATAACATAAAAAATAATTATTTTATATAAAAATGCATAAGTTTAAACTAGAGATGGGCTCACGACAGGAAATTTCTAACGACACACACTCACGAGCATATTTTATCTCATTACACTCACTTACAATCACGTGACTAAATTTAATACAAAATTACTTTTTCACTACTCGTAACACCTTATATATTATCTTCTGGTATGCTATATTATTTCATTTCTCGTAACCTATAAAATGTCATATATTTTACACCTTACTCGTATTCTTCGTTATAAATTTATGATTTATTTTATACCTTACTGGTATTCTTTGTGATAATGTGGATGCATTACTTTGAGTCTCATCGCCTGTTAAAATTATCAATGCTGCAGTGTATAAAATAAGAGATCCTATACCTTATTTTATACCTTATTTGGTAATCTTAGTTTTGCTGGGTTTTTTAACAAATAATCGAAATTTACATTTTTTTTTTGTAATTTTAGAATTTTTCTTGTAATTTTACAAATTTTCAAGATTTTTTTACAAAAAAACTCTAGTAAATTTACGAGAATTTCTTGTAAGTTTTATTTCGCCAAAAAAGTTGTAAATTTACAATTTTATTGGTAAAAATCTTGTAAAATTACAAAAAAGTTCGTAATTTTTACTAGGAATAAAATAGGAGGTAGCAAAAAATCTAGTAAAATCACGAAACCTCCTTGTAAACTTACAATTTTTTGGTAAAAAGCTTGTAAAATTACAAAATTATTGGTAAAAAGCTTGTAAAATAACAAGGAATTCTTGTCAAATAGGAGGTAGCAAAAAAAAAAAAGTTACAAACTTGTAGCTAATGCAGTTGCTAGTGGTTTCTGCCCCGAAGATTTATCAAACATAAAGCCTCCTATTTGACAATAATTCCTTGTTTTTTAGAAGCTTTTTACCAATAATTTTGTAATTTTACAAGCTTTTTATCATAAAAATTGCAAGTTTACAATTTGTTTGACGCGATTAAACTTGCATGGAGGTTTCGTGATTTTACTAGATTTTTTTCTTATCTCCTATTTTACTAGAATTTCTAGTAAAAATTGCGAACTTTTTTGTAATTTTACAAGGTTTTTACTAAAAAAATTTTAAATTTACAACTTTTTTGGCAAAATAAAACTTACAAGAAATTCTCGTAAATTGACTAGATTTTTTTTTGTAAAAAATCTAGGAAATTTGTAAAATTACAAGAAAAACTGTAAAATTTGTTGCGGGAGCATCTCCGGTAGACATCGGCACGTTTAGGGTAACCCCGTTATAGTCTAGGGAGGTCACAACTGACACCAGCGTCTATGGGGTATGAAATAAAGCGTTAGCAGCAGCTGTAGGCCTGACATGAAAGAACAGGAAAATAGTGTTAACTATGGAGCAGAATTCTTAGAAGTCGGTGTAGACCGACTATAATTTTTTTTTACATGTATGGGAATACGACGGGTACCTTTATTTAGATGTACGCAAAGTATCCACGGTAGAATAAATAACACGGAAAGAAAAAATACTCTAATGTAATAACGGAAAAGAGAACCATTTATTTTTTGAAAGCACTAGTGTAGGGGATCATACAGTCGGTCATGACCGACTATAGTATTCGTACTTGTTTTTAGACACATACGATGGATTTCATTACCTTTGTTGCCTCCAGTAGTGTACATGATTTCCATTTTTATGGGCATGTTCCCTTGATGAAAGTGTCCCAGCAAAAATTGGCATTACTAGTAATGGGTTTTGTAATCCGAAACAGATGTTAATAAGTAGTTGCTTATGGAATGAAACACTAATTATTTTAACAAGGGCGTGAGACAAAAATAAGTAGTGAAGAGTATGGAGATTAGATTAGATTAAAGAGGCCCTATGCACTGCGACCAGAAAGATCTATTGTGCAGCCTAAAAAGGGTGCCCTAAATGTTCAGGCTTTTAATAAAGCCGAGAATCCTATTCGGCAGAGAGTTCCACACGTCGGTCGGAGATATTAAGTGTCCCCCTAGATGTTGAAGTCTTCTACCAGTCAGTCTTGGGCATGTACAAAGTATATGTTCTGCTGTCTCCTCCTCTATCTCGCAGAATCTGCACGTGTCCGTGTCAGATAGATTTTTCTTCCTAAGTTGGTAACGTAGGTTACAATGTCCAGTTAGGTAGGACGTTAGGATTCGAAGATCCTTTTTGTCTAAAGACAGTAATCGTTTAGATACAGTGCTGGATGGAATTATGAATCTTTTTGCCTGCCGCTGCCCAGCGCAATAGTTCCAATGTTCCATGAACTTAGATTCACTCCATATTTTGAGTCTTTCTCTAACATGTCCCGATGGCAAACCAAAGAATGGTTCAGGGCCAATAAAGGGTCGCCTGGCACCACAATTTGCCAAACAGTCAGCGCGTTCGTTTCCCGTGTGACCCTCATGTCCTGGGATCCATACGAGTGTCAGGTCGTTATGTCGTCCTAGTTCGTTAAGTGACTCAATGCAGTTCATGACCAGTCCGGATGTCACCTCATAAGCTATGAGAGCTTTTAGTGCAGCCTGACTGTCAGACATTATGTATATATGGGAACCATTTGTTTTCCTACGAAGACATTCGGTTACACATACATGAATGGCATATAGTTCCGCCTGGAATATTGATGGGGATTTCCCCATGGGTAGAGCGCGTTGGAAATTTGGTCCGAATATCCCCGCCCCTGTATCCTTATTGGTTTGCTTGGACCCGTCCGTATACCATATTATGGAATTTGGTTCTGGGTCCCAGGTCATGTTTGACCACGCGTTCCGTTCAAGGATTTTAGTGTCAAAGTTCCTGATAAATACTTGTGTCGGTAAAATTCTGTCCATGACCTTCAAAATAGGGTCATCAATGAAGAATTTTGCAATTCACAAATGTCCCCGTAAGTCACCTTCCTTCATATTACCAAGTTCCGTCAGCCTTAGGGCGCTTTTCAATGCATTCTCCATTACAGAAATGTGTAGTGGTGGAATGTTAAGTAGGGCCCCGATGGCATAAGTTGGGCATGTTTTGCCAGCACCGGTAATGCCAATGCAGACGAGTCTGTAGACTTTATCTAATATAGTTCTGGCTGTACTTTGTTCCACCTTGGGCCACCATACTAGAGCAGCGTATGTTAGCATAGGTTTCACAATAGTGTTGAAAGACCAGAAAATCATGTGCGGTTTCAGTCCCCATGTTTTCCCAAAAAGTCTCTGACAGGCATAGGTAGCTCTTGTGGCCTTTATGGTTAAATTATTTAGATGTTGGTTCCATAACAAGGATTTATCCAATGTAATCCCAAGGTATTTAACCTCATCTGAAAATCCTATAGTTATGCCATTCAAAGTTGGCATGGTAGGTCCTAATTTTCTTTTTCTAGTGAACGGTACTAGTATAGTCTTGGATGGGTTAATTGATAACCCCTTTGACTGACACCAATTTTGAGTCATATCGAGAGCTTGTTGCATGCGGTCCGAGATAGTCGGCTCATGCCAGCCAGAGACGGCAATAACATGATCGTCAGCGTAGCCGAAGGTCTTAAAACCAGAGCTATTAAGTTCCTCAAGCAGCTCATCTATGACCAAAGTCCACAACAAAGGTGATAATACACCACCTTGTGGGCATCCCCTTGTAGCGTTGATGGTCATAGATGTGCCGCCAAGATCAAACGTAATCACTCTGGATGTTAACATCTCCAGAGTCCAATTTATTATAAGTTTAGGAATATCCTTTCTTATCATAGCTTTCTTAATGGCATCATACGATGTATTATCGAAAGCTCCTTGTATATCGATAAAGGCACAGAGGGCAATTTGTTTTGCTTCTATGGCCTTTTCAATCGTTCTGACAACATGATGGACTGCAGTTTCAGTAGATTTACCCGATTGATATGCAAATTGAAACCTATGTATCGGTTTGCTATTCAAACAGGTTTCTCTGATAAAGCAGTCCAATAGTTTTTCCATAGTCTTAAGGAAGAATGAGCTGAGACTTATTGGCCTATATGATTTAGCCAGTTGTTCAGATTTCTTCCCTGCCTTAGGTATAAATACCACTTTTACCTCTCTCCAAGGTTCCGGGACGTAGCCAAATAGAAGACTAGATCTAAATAATCTAATCAGTTGAGGAATGATGATATCCATTCCCCTCTGAAGTAGACATGGGTAGATCCCGTCCGGACCCGGTGATTTGAAGGAGGAAAACTTGCTGATCGCCCATCTAACTCGTTCACTTCTGAAAATGTTGTTCGTTAAGCGAATATCACGACCAGTCAAAGACGGAGTTCTTGTAGCTGGTAATGGTTCACTAACGGACATGCATCCTGGAAAATGAGTTTCCAAAAGAAGTTTACAAGTTTCAAGAGGAGATTCAGTATAAGACCCATTATAGGTGACCCAATCACCTGTTTGTTTGGCCCTATTGAATAATCTCCTAGCCTCCTGCCTAAGCTGTTCAAGACCGTTGTTCCACCATGGAACATCCCTCTTAACCTTCCTGGTCTTAAGTGGACAGCTACTTTCATAAGCTTGTGTCATATTTGAATGCAATTCGATACTTCCCTGATCTATCTCATATGTACTCCTAATGAGTCCGGTCGATTTATCAACGTTAGTATCAAGATTATTACGGTAATTATCCCAGTTAGTTTTCCTAGGATTGCGATAAGTCTGGTCTGATTCCACTGCACTTACCAGATCGAATACCAAATATTGGTGATCCTACATGGACAGTGCATCAGAAACATGCCAGTTTGAGATGGAGAACGCTAGATTAGAGCTAGTCATAGTGAGGTCCAAGACCTCAGATCTGACAGCATTTCTGAACGTTGGTTCATCCAAGGATGCTACACCTCTATAAGGATGATTAAAAGTTGGAATAAGTTTTAAAATTATTCTTTATCCCACTTTTTATTCCATTTTTTTATTCCATTTTTTTATTCTTTATTCCATTTTTTTATTCCGTTTTTGTTAACACTTGCATTCCCGAAATTATCCCAGAGAATAATTATTCCAGGGGATAATTATTCTAGGGGATAATTATCCCAGGGAATAAATATTCCAGGGGATAATTATTCCAGAGGATAATTATTCCATTTTTTGATGCTATTTTTTTATGTTAAAAAAAATTAACAATTTTATGCATTTTTTTGATGCATTTTTTTATGCTTAATTTTTCTTAAAAATTCACAGAAAAAATTTAAGAAAATTTTAACTATTAGGAACAAATGCCTACAAAAAATTAAGGAATTAGTTTTATGCATTTTTTTATGCTTAATTTTTCTTAAAAATTCATAAAAAAAAACTTAAGAAAAATTTAACTATTAGGAACAAATGCCTACAAAAAATTAAGGAATTAATTTTATGCATTTTTTATATAGTTATTTAGTAAACTTATAAAAACTTATAAAATTTGATCAAATCTCATCAAATTTGATATAATTTTAATATAATTTTATATAGTTTTATGCGAAAATTGGACCCTTTTTGTATAAAATCGATGCAATTATATATAATTAAATATATTTATATATAAGCAAAAAAAAATTTCCCCAAAAAACGAAAAAAAAAAAATTGACAAAAAAAATTGTTTCCAGTATTTAAAAATTTTCAAAAATATTTTTAGGACTTTAAAAATTTAAAAAAAAAATTTTTAATTCCTTAATTTTTTGTAGGCATTTATTTGTTCCTAATAGTTAAATTTTTCTTAAGTTTTTTTTGTGAATTTTTAAGAAAAATTAAGCATAAAAAAAATGCATCAAAAAAATGCATCAAAAACATGCATAAAACTAATTCCTTAATTTGTTGTAGGCATTTGTTCCTAATAGTTAAATTTCTCTTAAGTTTTGTCTGTGAATTTTTAAGAAAAATTAAGCATAAAAAAAATGCATCAAAAAAATGCATAAAATTGTTAATTTTTTTTTAACATAAAAAATAGCTTCAAAAAATGGAATAATTATCCTCTGGAATAATTATCCCCTGGAATAATTATTCCCTGGGATAATTATCCCCTGGAATAATTATCCCCTGGAATAATTATTCCCTGGGATAATTTCGGGAATGCAAGTGTTAACAAAAACGGAATAAAAAAATGGAATAAAGAATAAAAAAAATGGAATAAAAAAATGGAATAAAAAGTGGGATAAAGAATAATTTTAAAACTTATTCCAACTTTTAATCATCCTTATAGAGGTGTAGCATCCTTGATCCCAGAATCGATAATATTGGCATTGTCTGGTCTGGGAGTAAAGCGTGAAATCGTTTTAATGGTGGAAAGCCTACTTGCCAGTAGACGTATAACGTCTGAATTGGGAGCGTCCGTCATATCTCGATTTGTCAATAGGGGCACACCACAAGGAGGTGTTCTTTCGCCGCTTCTTTGGAACCTGGCACTGAATTCAATGCTACTATCTCTAGAAGCACGTGGTTGTCATGTTCAAGGATGCTACACCTCTATAAGGATGATTAAAAGTTGGAATAAGTTTTAAAATTATTCTTTATCCCACTTTTTATTCCATTTAAAAAAATTCCATTTTTTTTATTCTTTATTCCATTTTTTTATTCCGTTTTTGTTAACACTTGCATTCCCGAAATTATCCCAGGGAATAATTATTCCAGGGGATAATTATTCCAGGGGATAATTATCCCAGGGAATAATTATTCCAGGGGATAATTATTCCAGAGGATAATTATTCCATTTTTTGAAGCTATTTTTTATGTTAAAAAAAAATTAACAATTTTATGCATTTTTTTGATGCATTTTTTTTATGCTTAATTTTTCTTAAAAATTCACAGACAAAACTTAAGAGAAATTTAACTATTAGGAACAAATGCCTACAACAAATTAAGGAATTAGTTTTATGCATGTTTTTGATGCATTTTTTTGATGCATTTTTTTTATGCTTAATTTTTCTTAAAAATTCACAAAAAAAACTTAAGAAAAATTTAACTATTAGGAACAAATAAATGCCTACAAAAAATTAAGGAATTAAAAATTTTTTTTTTAAATTTTTAAAGTCCTAAAAATATTTTTGAAAATTTTTAAATACTGGAAACAATTTTTTTTGTCAATTTTTTTTTTTTCGTTTTTTGGGGAAATTTTTTTTTGCTTATATATAAATATATTTAATTATATATAATTGCATCGATTTTATACAAAAAGGGTCCAATTTTCGCATAAAACTATATAAAATTATATTAAAATTATATCAAATTTGATGAGATTTGATCAAATTTTATAAGTTTTTATAAGTTTACTAAATAACTATATAAAAAATGCATAAAATTAATTCCTTAATTTTTTGTAGGCATTTGTTCCTAATAGTTAAATTTTTCTTAAGTTTTTTTTTATGAATTTTTAAGAAAAATTAAGCATAAAAAAATGCATAAAACTAATTCCTTAATTTTTTGTAGGCATTTGTTCCTAATAGTTAAAATTTTCTTAAATTTTTTCTGTGAATTTTTAAGAAAAATTAAGCATAAAAAAATGCATCAAAAAAATGCATAAAATTGTTAATTTTTTTTAACATAAAAAAATAGCATCAAAAAATGGAATAATTATCCTCTGGAATAATTATCCCCTGGAATATTTATTCCCTGGGATAATTATCCCCTAGAATAATTATCCCCTGGAATAATTATTCCCTGGGATAATTTCGGGAATGCAAGTGTTAACAAAAACGGAATAAAAAAATGGAATAAAGAATAAAAAAATGGAATAAAAAAATGGAATAAAAAGTGGGATAAAGAATAATTTTAAAACTTATTCCAACTTTTAATCATCCTTATAGAGGTGTAGCATCCTTGGGTTCATCTCCTCTATTCGCAATGTTAATATTATTGTTAAACACAAATTCTAAAAGCGACTCACCTCTTTTATTTATATCCGTACTCCCCCAGTTGGTGTGATGCGCATTTGCATCACAGCAGAGAATCCAGCTCAGATTATTTACTCGGCAATATTCCACGAAGTTTAATACTTCCGTGGTTGGTGCCGTATCAAACTCACCTGGCATATAGGCGGAGGCTAGTACCACCTCGTGATCCCCTGAGAGGGAGGGCACCGTTGCCCTGATTGCCACCAAGTCCCCAAGTATGAACTCTGAAATTGGAAGATATGTTAGATTGTTTCTAATGAAAATGGCCGTTCTCGGCCTCTCGTGGTTTGAGTTGTAAATTAGCTTACCTTTTTGGGCGGTGAGTCCCTTGATGACTCCATTATTGACCCAAGGTTCCTGGATAAAAACGATGTCCAGGCCATCGGTAGTGAACCTTCTGCTGAGCATATGTGAGGCAGCTTTCGCATGGTGAAGGTTCACTTGGAGACACCTAAGGTGCCTGGGTGTCTTACCTTTTGGAGCAGGCATCATGACGGGTGTTCTTTATGGCACGCTTTGCCACCCAAGGATGCTACACCTCTATAAGGATGATTAAAAGTTGGAATAAGTTTTAAAATTATTCTTTATCCCACTTTTTATTCCATTTTTTTATTCCGTTTTTGTTAACACTTGCATTCCCGAAATTATCCCAGGGAATAATTATTCCAGGGGATAATTATTCCAGAGGATAATTATTCCATTTTTTGAAGCTATTTTTTATGTTAAAAAAAAATTAACAATTTTATGCATTTTTTTGATGCATTTTTTTTATGCTTAATTTTTCTTAAAAATTCACAGACAAAACTTAAGAGAAATTTAACTATTAGGAACAAATGCCTACAACAAATTAAGGAATTAGTTTTATGCATGTTTTTGATGCATTTTTTTGATGCATTTTTTTATGCTTAATTTTTCTTAAAAATTCACAAAAAAAACATAAGAAAAATTTAACTATTAGGAACAAATAAATGCCTACAAAAAATTAAGGAATTAAAATTTTTTTTTTAAATTTTTAAAGTCCTAAAAATATTTTTGAAAATTTTTAAATACTGGAAACAATTTTTTTTGTCAATTTTTTTTTTTTCGTTTTTTGGGGAAAATTTTTTTTTGCTTATATATAAATATATTTAATTATATATAATTGCATTGATTTTATACAAAAAGGGTCCAATTTTCGCATAAAACTATATAAAATTATATTAAAATTATATCAAATTTGATGAGATTTGATCAAATTTTATAAGTTTTTATAAGTTTACTAAATAACTATATAAAAAATGCATAAAATTAATTCCTTAATTTTTTGTAGGCATTTGTTCCTAATAGTTAAATTTTTCTTAAGTTTTTTTTATGAATTTTTAAGAAAAATTAAGCATAAAAAAATGCATAAAACTAATTCCTTAATTTTTTGTAGGCATTTGTTCCTAATGGTTAAAATTTTCTTAAGTTTTTTCTGTGAATTTTTAAGAAAAATTAATCATAAAAAAATGCATCAAAAAAATGCATAAAAAATATCCCCTGGAATATTTATACCCTGGGATAATTATCCCCTAGAATAATTATCCCCTGGAATAATTATTCCCTGGGATAATTTCGGGAATGCAAGTGTTAACAAAAACGGAATTGCCAAGGATGCTACACCTCTATAAGGATGATTAAAAGTTGGAATAAGTTTTAAAATTATTCTTTATCCCACTTTTTATTCCATTTTTTTATTCTTTATTCCATTTTTTTATTCCGTTTTTGTTAACACTTGCATTCCCGAAATTATCCCAGAGGATAATTATTCCATTTTTTATGCTATTTTTTTATGTTAAAAAAATTTAACAATTTTATGCATTTTTTTGATGTATTTTTTGTATGCTTAATTTTTCTTAAAAATTCACAAAAAAAACTTAAGAAAAATTTAACTATTAGGAACAAATGCCTACAAAAAATTAAGGAATTAATTATATGCATTTTTTGGATGCATTTTTTTGATGCATTTTTTATGCATTTTTTTATGCTTAATTTTATAAAACTGGTAAATTTTTTTAACATAAAAAAATAGCATCAAAAAATGGAATAATTATCCTCTGGAATAATTATCCCCTGGAATAATTATTCCCTGGGATAATTATTCCCTGGGATAATTTCGGGAATGCAAGTGTTAACAAAAACGGAATAAAAAAATGGAATAAAGAATAAAAAAAAATTGAATAAAAAAATGGAATAAAAAGTGGGATAAAGAATAATTTTAAAACTTATTCCAACTTTTAATCATCCTTATAGAGGTGTAGCATCCTTGCTATTGATGGCCTCTGTCTGCTGAACTGCATCCATTTCTTCTTCGGAAATGGTGAGACACGGTATCTCTTGGGTATCCATAAAAAGGTCTACGTCGACCTGCTCTTGCTCATTATTGTTTTTCATAATTAATTGGTTGCTTGAATCCATATCTGTAAGTATAAAAATGTAGGGATTAAAATAAATGAAGCTAGATAGCAGAGCCCTTTGCTACCAGCCAGCTAATTACAACCAAATTTCGCCAAGAAATGGAGGTCACCGTTCACAGACACGTTAATGTAGTGCCATTCATTCCATGGGCACGGTACGAATTACACCCGGAATTACAGGTTTTTATTGAGTGTCCGCTCTAGATCCGCCATCTTCTGTTAAATAGCAGAGACACCTCCTGCAGGTTGTGGCTCTTCACCACGGATGGTCGGTCACTGAATTCTGAGAGGCTAAGGCTAGTTTCAATAGAATAAGCTATATTGCGCTTCAAGAATCCCTGCAACACTCGCTGCTTCGTCTCCCAGTATGGAGATAAATAAGTAGTTACTGCCTCGGATTACAAATAAGGAGTAAAAACCCATTACCAATAAGAAGTAGAATAATTAGTTAATTAAAACATCTAAAATTTAACTTGTTTTTACTAAAACTTAAAAAAAAATACGTAATTTTTATTAAGTTTTTAATTACTTTTTAAGTTAATTGATGTGTAAAGGTTAAAACTGCAAGAGCAAGGAGATATTATTACTTAGAAGTGCTTTTATAACATATTACTGAAAAGTAGTTACTTTTGGGCTTAGGATGATGTTAATGGTAATTGCTATTCATTAGGAATAATGTGCTTGGTAATGATTACTTTTCACAACTCATTACCATGTTTTTGCTGGGGTTCGTCAATCGATTTGATTACACGCAATTTTAAATACGGAGAACTTGAGGGTGAACCTGATTTATTCTTGTCGAGCTGGTGAAAAAATCGGCGGCGCGCCGTTTTTTTTTTTGTTCAGCCATGCGGCTGGGTTCTCTGCGGGATCATCCCTATTTGTAGGTTATTTTTTTTAAGTTTTTTTTTGTCGATATTGATGTTTTTTTTTTCTTAATTTGAACAGTTTTTTTGTTTGTTGTTTATCGGCTTGGAACACTGGTCGTTGGTGTTCAAAGAGGGCTTCTTCCTAGATGGATGCGTTTTTTTTTTTGAGGTTATGTTTTTTTTGTCGCCGGCTTTTACGTTGTTTGTTTGTTTGTTTCGGTATCAGTAAATGTTTTTCTTGTGTGGTGTTGAATATTTTATTTATTTCTTTATTGTATTTATTCTTTCTTTTACAGGTTTTATTTTTTAATTTTTTGTAATTAATTTTTTTGATGTATTTAGTTTGCGAGTTGTATGGCGGTATGGCGTGATTTGTAGTTTTTTTTTTTTCGGCTGAATGAAGGTGCGTTCGTGTGTGTGTGAATGTGTAGATTGTATGTGTGTAATTTATAGTAAAGTAGCGAGTAGTATTTGTAGTGTTGTATTTTTAGTCTTTAATCTATTACTATTTTTTTTGCCGTGGGGCGGCAACTCCACGTATTTATGAATGGGCGCAGAGTTGTATTTTGGTAATTTGAATTCCCATTCATAAAAATACGTGAAGCTGCCAAACTAACGTCCCTGTTTTTTTTGTCCGTAGTACGTAATTTCTCCGCTTGGTGGTATAAAGTCTAAAGCTTTTGTATCTTTGTAGTTAGTTTTTTTTGGAGGTAAATAGGGAAAAGCTTTTGTTTATTTAATTTTTGGCACCAGGAATAAGAGTAGGAAAATATAGAAGCTATTGTTATTAGCCGAACGTAAGTGCCGTGAAAATAAACCATAAAGTTTTGAGTTTTTTATACTTGTACTAAAATAAAACAAAAGTATTATTTTTTTTGTGTTCTTGGTTTAATGGACATAAGGTCCTTTATTTAATTTTTAAATCAATTGAAGAACAATACCTGATTATTGTGCTAGAAACATTTTTTCAAGTGAGTTTATTATTTTTTTTGTTTTGTGTGCGTACGTATGAGACAAATCCTAATGAAAAATGATTCCATATCTAGTTGGCAATTTTGTGACACAATTGGGAAAAGGCTTATTACAATTGTTGGCTCGTGGTAGTGCGGAAAAGGCGACTAAGCTGGGGGCGAATGGTGATCTCCAAAAGGTCCGAGCAAATTGTCCAGGAGTTAACACCTAAAGAAAAGAAAAGAAGGAAGAAAATACGAAGTAATAAATATATGCTTGCAAGGTAACAGAAAAAGTTTAAATAATTACCGGCCATTTTTGTTTATTGGTGTTGAAAGTTTACATAGAAGCCAACCGCCAAAGTGCTGGCATATGAAGCCAAGCCAAAGTGCCTCGAGCCATTTTTGATTTTTTTGTTTATGGTGGGATAAATAAATAAATAGAAGAAGAAGAAAAAAGTAAATAGGTTTTAAAAGCCGCGTTATACATAAAGTAAATATTTAGTAAAATTTGTTTGTTAGTAAAGTTTTTTTTTATTAATTTTTTTTTGTTGTTAAATTTAAAATTTGGTTTTGTTTTCTGGCTTAATATAAGAAAAGTGTTAGTGCCTTAATTTTTAACGTTTTTTTTTTGGTTTGTTGAATATATATAAACTGTAGGTTTACAAAGTTATGGTAAAGCAGGTTTAAGCTCTTTGTTGGAGACAATTGTAGCGACCTAAGCGAGCTCATTTAGGTAGGCCAGTTTTTTTTGTTTGTTGGACTCACTAAAGAAAAGGAGTCGGAGTAAACTTTGTAGGCACGCAATTTATAGTAGGTTACATAGAGGTAACCAAATTAAAAATTTAATGTTTCTCGGTGGTTATTAATTTCGGCACATTTTTTTTTTTATTTAGCGTTTTTTTTTTGTTTGTTTTAATAAACATATTAAATAATTTTTGTTGTGGTTTTACATAACCGCCATTTTTTTTTATATAAATTTAAATTTTTTTTTTTGTATAGTTTTTTTTTTTATATTCATTTAGGTTTAAGTTTTTTTTTATATCAATTTTTAGTAGTTTTAGTTTTGTCTTTAATAAATATGTGATTTAATTTTTATTGTTAACATAAATATGTTGGCTTAATTATTTTTAACAGGGTAAGGTCAAAGTGAGGTAAGTGTGGGCAAATGTGTGTGGGATTTGGGGGCGCCAACAGAGTTGTTAGATTTTTGGCGTCCATGGTTGGGAGGGCTACATAGGGGACCGGACACCAAGTCCTCCCTCTGAATATGTTCCCCGTCGAGTAGAAAGTGTAATATTTAGTTTTGTTTTTTGTTGATAGTTCAAGTTTTTTTATTTGTGCTTGTCCCTGGGCTGTAGTGGAGGGTTGGAACCGTCCCTGGAAGTGCCGTTGAGCTGGCTGGCCACTACCCTACAGCGCCTCTGGCAACACGTAACAAATTGCAAAAAAATGTAAATTTCGATAGAAAATTATTTGTTAAAAAACAAGGAAAACTGTCAAATATTGGTGAAATGGGATTACGAGACTTTTTCTAGTTATTTGACAAAAAACAAATTAAGAGCTAATTGCAAGTGAGGTGGAGGATTTCCTACTTTCTTTGAGTTTTTGACAATATATAAAAATGTTTTAAAAGTTAATTTTAATGTGTTTGATTATGTGCTTCAAGTACCAAAACTCGAATTAAGCTCAGAGTTAATAAGTGCTGTTGTGGTATAGTGGATATGTCGTTGTGCGACCTAGACCCCAAAGTTCAAATACCTTCTAGGTCAATAATTTTTTTTTATTTTTGTTTATTTTTTTATTCAACTACGTATTATTTAATTATTTTTTTTTTATAATTCTTTTTTTTTTTTTAATTACATTTTAACATAAAATCGATGAAAATAATATTTTTCAAATATTTTTTTTTAACTAAATAGATAAATAAAAAAAAATTTTAAAAAAGCAAAAAAAAAAAAATTAATTTGATGGGCATCGCCAGGATTCGAACTTAGGCTGCCGGCTCGCATTAGTTATCAAGTGTCGTTATGTCGTGCTTTGTGACACTGGATCCCAGGGTTCGATTCCCGGTTTGGCCGATATATATATATTTTTAAACACATTTTTCAGTATTATTATATTTTTATTTTTTTTTAAGTTGAAGAACATTTTAATAAAAAAATAAGTTTTTATAAAAATCGATAATTTTTTTTTTTTAATTTTTTTTGTTTTCAGTTTTGACAAAGGTTTTGTTAAATAAATTTTCTTTTAACAAATTTAAAAATTCAATTATTTTTTTAACTCAATTTTGAATTACAATTTAGTTAAATAATTTTTTTTAAGTTTTATGTAGAAAAATCGTGACAGTTTTAGGTTTTTTAACAGTTTGACTATTTTTATTTTGACATAAACCTCCAAAACCATTATTTGGGTACATAATTTTCTATAAATGAGCACAGATATAGAAAGCTGAGAAATTTCCTTTAAAATAAGCCCTCTTTCAGCGATACAGGTCAACCATTCACCAATTGCAATGAATAATTCAAAAAAAATTTCATTATTTTCGGATTTCCTGAGCACCAAATTTTCACTTAAAAAACCGGAAGCTCGATTTTGATTTTAGAACCATGGTTTCTTTGGGAAAAGTTCTTAGAATTTCCCGTAGATTACGATTTTGCTATACGCTTTGTCACGTTTTTTGGTCTCGAACAAATTGACCCACCCTATTACACAATCTGCTCTAGATCAGACTCAAATAAAAGCTAGATTAATTACACCGCTCAACAGTCATTTTCCGGTTTGAATTCTGGTGATCAATTTTAGTAGACTTTGATCTCCTGATTCCAAATCTGTACTCTAAATTTTTCCATCACGTCCAGATTTTCAGTTATTCACGGTTAAAAATGCGAAAAATTACGATTCTTGCATTATTTGAAAGCCTGCACAGCAGCCATTGAGTGGAATACAAAGCTGGTATAAAGCGTAAAAGTATAATTTGTCTTTGGTCTCCAACATAGAAAACAATTTTTTTCTAATTATTGTTTTACAATTGCGTTCTAAAATGACTCTGTTAAAATTATCATTTAGTTTTTTTTTTTTTATATTTTTCAAAGAAAACCTAAAAAAATAAATATTTTACAAATTTAAGTTTTTTGTATTATTTTTCGTATAAACTGGAAGATATCTTTAATTGGTTTAAAAGTCTATAAGAAAGAATGAGATTTTGTCTAAATTTTGAGCTCATCACACTAAAGATTGATCATCTGGTTTTTGTTTTAGAGCCTTTTAAAAATGGTGCTTTTTCTAATTTTTTTCACAGTGTTTTTTTAAAATACGTGTTTGGCCAATAATAGTGCAACAACTTGAAATTTTTTTCATTATATATTCGAGATCAAAGTTAGAGTAGAGTAGAACTCTAACGCTTTATACCAAATTTTTATTCCACTCAGTGGGTGCTGTGCAGGCTTTCAAAAAAGGAAAAAATCGCGTTTTTTCGCATTTTCAACCGCGAATAATTAAAATTCTAGAAGTGATGGAAAAATTTGGAGCACAGATTTGGAATCAGCGAGTCAAAATCTTTAAAAATTTTGTATCAAACTTCAAACCGGAGTCAAAAACCTTCGATTTGTTGAGCGGTGTTTTCTACGTAGCACTTTTTATTTTTTAGTAATACACGATTTCGTTTTAAAGATATGCCCTTTTCAGTTTTCATGTTTGGTGTCATTATTTCGTGTCCCTATTATATTCATAAATTAAAGATAAATTAAAGATAAATTAAAGATAAATTAAAGATAAATATCTCAAAAACGGTGAGGGATACGAAAAAAATTCTAAAGAGAAATTTGTTCACAATTTTATATTCTATAAGTTCTTTAATAGACTTTTAAAGCGATCACTCATATCAAGCGAGATATTAGCAAAAAACTACACAAAATTGTGAATT
>CAWUER010000636.1:0-55401 GCA_963921195.1 Pegoplata infirma
AAAAACAGCAGTAATTTCCCGAGTAAAAAAGTTTATATATTATTATATATAATTTGATAAAATTATATATAATTATATATATTTGATAAAATTAGATAAAATTATATATAATTTTATAAAATTACATACAATTATATCCGAATTTTTTTTATATAAAATTTTATAAAATTATATCTAATTATATATAATTTGATAAAATTTTATAAAATTAGATAAAATTATATATAATTTTATCAAATTATATATAATTATATCAAAATTTGTTTTATATAAAATTTTATAAAATTATATCAAAATATATATAATTTGATAAAATTTTATAAAATTATATAAAATTATATAGGATTTGATAAAATTTTATATAAAAAAAATTCGGATATAATTTCATATAATTTTATCAAATTATATATAATTTTATATAATTTTATAAAATTTTTTGAAAACAAAAACTTCTTTATATAATTTTATATAATTATATATAATTTTATCAAATTTTATATAATTATATAAAATTATATAAAAAACTTTTTTACTCGGGTTGAAGTAGTTTTTACAATTTTTTGTAGTTGTTAATCAATAGTTAAAAACAACAACAATTTTTGGTTGATTTTACCGTAAAATGTAGTGGACGCCTAAACAACAACAAATGTAGTAGTTTTAATTGTCTTTTGTAGTGGAATCTACCGTCATAATTTTTTGAGTGTTGAAATGGTCGCTTACATTAGGAAAACGAATTGGCAAATAAAGAAGAAGAAGAAAAATCGCATACTAGAGCACTTTTAAATTTTTTTTGGATTTTTTTTTTTTTAAAAGTACGTAAAAAAACAAAAATTTTGAAAAAAAATTGCAGTTTCGACCATTATTGCAGAATTTATGTGTAAAGGTACCTACAGACGACGCAATATTATGTACAATATTCAATTATATTGATCGTGTGTGGGTAAGATTGACCATTGTACAATCGTCAATATTACCCACACACTATCAATATAATTGAATATTGTACATAATATTGCGTCGTCTGTAGGTACCTTAAAAGAAGTTTGAGTAAAGGAACAAACTACTAATTTTTAAAAATTCGATATCTTTTGAACGGGTTTTTAAAAAAATATGAAAATTTATCACGAAGGAGTTTTCGACGGATACTCAAAACTGTAAACAAATTGGGAAAATCTAAAAAAAAATATTCAAAGTATCCGATTTGACATGGAATGCCCCAAATAAAGTATGCATGGGGTCCTAAAGCGATATACATAGGAGGCATTCCACAGCAAATGTTCAGAAAAATAAAGTTATGTCGTGTCAATATGAAATCAATTGCATAGTAGAATTTGCAAAACGATTAAAATCGTAATCGTAATCGCGATTAATCGCACACTGAAAAAAATAGCTTCGTGAAATTAATGAAAATTGACTTAACCTTAATGAAAAATGACTCACGTTATCAACCGAAGACAGTTTTCATTTGATTAATGAAACTGGTGTCATTAAAGTTCCTTTCAATGAAAACTTGCATATAAATAATGAAAATATTCGTAGAACTTGTTTGAAACGTTTTATGAAGTTTTTCATAAAATGTATGAAAATATCCATTGATTAAATGTGGAATAGTAATAGTAATTGGTAATGAGCGTACACTCATAGAAATATCTTAGTAGAAAAATTAGTTAACCCATTGTAGATCAAGTTTTACAGAATATTGCCGTATTCAACAAAAATTAATGTTGATATCGTTGAATAATCACACTCAAAAAATTATGTTAGTAAAATCAACTGAAAATGTCAGTTAAAATAACTACTTTGTAAGTTGTTTTGTGGTCAACTACTTTTTCAGTTAAATCAACTAACAATGTTAGTTATTTTAACTGACAAAAAACAACTGACTTATGTAGTAAAAATTACTAACATTTGTAGTCAAAACAACTAATATGTAGTAAAAATAAACAATATATCGTTAAACTATATTCAATTTGAGCTAACTAAAAAAACATAACTTTTCAGGAGAGCAAAAAAACCGTCGCATTCACGTATTTTTAAATGTTTTGTCATTCGATCTTTTACAATATTTTTTAATAATTACTACGAAATTTTACATGTGCTTTATTTGTAAAAATTCGTATTATTCGCTGAGTTACAGCAGATAGCTCAACCTTTTTTATTTGAAATTAGTCAACCTGAGCAGATAGCTCATTAAATATAGACTTTAAAGCTTTATAACTTTTTAACGGACTATGATAAAAATATGATTTTGGTACCATATATCTCAGTTTTTTAACCCTTTCCATTACAGGTGTTAGAAAAAATACTTTTAAGTTTTTTTAAATCGTCGATTTTTTCGCGCTTTATCGCCATTATTTGGAACCTTAATGAAACTTGCGAAAAATGTCATAGCACTTGTGTTTGCTGTACAATCGAATGTGTAAATAAAATATGCAAAAAGTTTAACCGTTCTTGCTCCGCATCGAAATAAGGGTCAAAAACCGCGTTTTTAACCGCGGAAAGGAGTTGAAATTTTCCAAAAAAAAAACTATGCCATTATTTTTATTGATGGAAAACCCGTCTAAAAAGTGATAATATCAAAAAAATTAAATTTAAAAGTTAACTCTAGTAAACTATACTGTAGATAGCTCAAATTTTTATTTATAAAAAAACAAGGTTTCACATAGCTCATGCTATTTTTGCAGTAAAATAGTCTTAAAATAATTTTTTTCTTCTGAAATTAATACCATAGATGACACTTATGCCAGCGAACATTTTTCCATCAAAAACTCATTTTCGTCAACCGAGCAGATAGCTCAAATTGAATATAGTTCCACGATATATTTTTTTTTTCAAAAAATTTTTCAGAAAAAAAAGTTGAAGACCAAATTTTTCCAAGTTTTTTTTTTAAAAAAAGTTGTGAAAAATAAAAAAACGAAAATTAATTTTTTTTTTTGGAAAAATCTTTGAAAATTTTTCAGAGATAAAAAAAATAAAATTAACTACAAATTCTGATTAATTTTTATTAATAAATAAAAATTGTTTTATTCGACCTTTAAAATATTATATTTTGTGAGGATGTTTATTCTGGCTCGAGGTCATTATTTTTTTTACTAATTAAAACCATGATATTCTCATAGTATAATTTTCAAGAAAATTATTTTTTGTTTTAAATTTATTTATGTTGGTCATTTTTGCAAGACTTAATCGACACGTGTTTCGGAATTTGTCAAGATTCCATTGTCAAGATTATTTAGCAAAAATAGAAACGATATACTACAAAGTAGCAAACGAGTCTAATGACAAATCGTTTTTGCACAAACTAAAACATTAATACATATTCGACTCTATCCACAATGTGAATTAGAAAGACGAAGAAATTGTACTATGCTAGTAAGTAACAATTGTCAATAACCAACAAAAATATTTAAAACATTTTACATACGATAGTCCATTGGACTACAACAATATGTTTTTTGTTGCTGTGAATGAAATTATACCATTATTAGGGCTATTCATCACTATGGCGTGCCAACCATTATGTTCAAATTCTGATTAATTTTTATTAATAAATAAAAATTGTTTTATTCGACCTTTAAAATATTATATTTTGTGAGGATGTTTATTCTGGCTCGAGGTCATTATTTTCTTTACTAATTAAAACCATGATATTCTCATAGTATAATTTTCAAGAAAATTATTTTTTGTTTTAAATTTATTTATGTTGGTCATTTTTGCAAGACTTAATCGACACGTGTTTCGGAATTTGTCAAGATTCCATTGTCAAGATTATTTAGCAAAAATAGAAACGATATACTACAAAGTAGCAAACGAGTCTAATGACAAATCGTTTTTGCACAAACTAAAACATTAATACATATTCGACTCTATCCACAATGTGAATTAGAAAGACGAAGAAATTGTACTATGCTAGTAAGTAACAATTGTCAATAACCAACAAAAATATTTAAAACATTTTACATACGATAGTCCATTGGACTACAACAATATGTTTTTTGTTGCTGTGAATGAAATTATACCATTATTAGGGCTATTCATCACTATGGCGTGCCAACCATTATGTTCAAATTCTGATTAATTTTTATTAATAAATAAAAATTGTTTTATTCGACCTTTAAAATATTATATTTTGTGAGGATGTTTATTCTGGCTCGAGGTCATTATTTTCTTTACTAATTAAAACCATGATATTCTCATAGTATAATTTTCAAGAAAATTATTTTTTGTTTTAAATTTATTTATGTTGGTCATTTTTGCAAGACTTAATCGACACGTGTTTCGGAATTTGTCAAGATTCCATTGTCAAGATTATTTAGCAAAAATAGAAACGATATACTACAAAGTAGCAAACGAGTCTAATGACAAATCGTTTTTGCACAAACTAAAACATTAATACATATTCGACTCTATCCACAATGTGAATTAGAAAGACGAAGAAATTGTACTATGCTAGTAAGTAACAATTGTCAATAACCAACAAAAATATTTAAAACATTTTACATACGATAGTCCATTGGACTACAACAATATGTTTTTTGTTGCTGTGAATGAAATTATACCATTATTAGGGCTATTCATCACTATGGCGTGCCAACCATTATGTTCAAATTCTGATTAATTTTTATTAATAAATAAAAATTGTTTTATTCGACCTTTAAAATATTATATTTTGTGAGGATGTTTATTCTGGCTCGAGGTCATTATTTTCTTTACTAATTAAAACCATGATATTCTCATAGTATAATTTTCAAGAAAATTATTTTTTGTTTTAAATTTATTTATGTTGGTCATTTTTGCAAGACTTAATCGACACGTGTTTCGGAATTTGTCAAGATTCCATTGTCAAGATTATTTAGCAAAAATAGAAACGATATACTACAAAGTAGCAAACGAGTCTAATGACAAATCGTTTTTGCACAAACTAAAACATTAATACATATTCGACTCTATCCACAATGTGAATTAGAAAGACGAAGAAATTGTACTATGCTAGTAAGTAACAATTGTCAATAACCAACAAAAATATTTAAAACATTTTACATACGATAGTCCATTGGACTACAACAATATGTTTTTTGTTGCTGTGAATGAAATTATACCATTATTAGGGCTATTCATCACTATGGCGTGCCAACCATTATGTTCAAATTCTGATTAATTTTTATTAATAAATAAAAATTGTTTTATTCGACCTTTAAAATATTATATTTTGTGAGGATGTTTATTCTGGCTCGAGGTCATTATTTTCTTTACTAATTAAAACCATGATATTCTCATAGTATAATTTTCAAGAAAATTATTTTTTGTTTTAAATTTATTTATGTTGGTCATTTTTGCAAGACTTAATCGACACGTGTTTCGGAATTTGTCAAGATTCCATTGTCAAGATTATTTAGCAAAAATAGAAACGATATACTACAAAGTAGCAAACGAGTCTAATGACAAATCGTTTTTGCACAAACTAAAACATTAAACATGTGGATAGAGTCGAATATGTATTAATAGTCCTCGTTCAACTGTTGACAAGTGTGGACGTGTTTTAATTTATCTCCGTGCTATTAATTGAATTTTTGAAATTGTTCGTAATAGGTATTTTTGTAATATTTTCATGACCACATCCAGGAAAATGAAAATATGGACACAAATGATACCGATTTAATTCGAGGCTCTGCCTCACCGACTGGTGCTGGTCCTAGCACTGGTCTTAGGGTTGCGACCTTGAAGTCCGACCTTGATTCTGGTAGGGGTGCTCAGCCTAATATTGGTGGTAAAAAGAAAAAGAAACTTAAACCATCAAAGGTCAGGCACAACCAGAGATGGCTTTGTTTGAAAATAATTAACAGACTAAGCCAACTTGATGGAACGAAGCTCTCCGAACGTGAGAGGGCGTCGCTATCATGGGCGAAAGGAGTCATTGAAGAACAGGACAAACTTTCGGCAATGCGCGCATCTGACAAACAGAGCGCTGTTTCGGCCTCGTCATCGAAGTCTGGTAAAAGGTTGCGCTCGCCCGACGAGAAACCTTTACCTAAGAGATCTAAGGTGACCGGCAACGTCTGGACTCAGTCTTTTAGTGAAGTGGTTAAAGGTAACTTCGTTAGGGCTGTGATAAACAGGCAAAATGGGGATTGTAGTATTCCAAGGGACAAGTGGAGTTTAGTTGAAACTAAACTAAATGAAATCTACTATAGGCTCCTTGAGAGTATGCCTGATTTTCTACCTACTACTGTCAACGCAGGTTGGTATCAGGGGCGAGTAAAACTCGTTGCTTTTGGGAACGAAAGATCCGCAGCCGTGTTTAAGGTTGCCATTAGCCAAGTGGGAGAGTTATGGCCTGGAGCCAGACTGGACGTTGTGGAAAAACATGATATCCCCTCGCAACCCAGAGCTCATGCATGGATCCCAATGGCTACAAATGACACTGCGGTGATTCTTAAGATGATAAAAGTCTGCAATCCTGACCTTCCAACTCAGAATTGGCAAATTGCCAGATTGGGTGAGATGGAGGGCGCTCGTCGTCAAGCAGTGGTCTTGGTTAATGAGGAATCGCTTCCGCTTTTAGCCAGGACTGACGGCATTATTAGATTTGGATTTTTTCATATAAGAGTCAATGTCTACAAGGGCGACCAGAAGACTATTTTGGACGCAGACAAGCCAGTGGCAGAGTCGGCTGGGGAGGAGAATCTGGAAAAGGTTGATATTCAGCTGGCCGATTCTAGGCTGATGGGAGATGCATCTGGCATTTTTGAAACCGAATCTGGTAAAGAATGCGACCTCTGTGATGGCATGGAGGATAAAGCCGATGCCACGATGGGTGACATTCAGGACGAGGCCCATGCAGTGAGGAATTCGGAGAGTTCTGTTGCCTCCGATTCAGAACAGATGGGATATATATATGGCTTATTCGAAACCGAATCTGGGGACGAATGCGACCTCTATGATAACACGGAGGATGAAGCCAATAACACGGTGGTGGAAAGGATGGTGGAAAAAAAGCAAGATGTTGCGGTTCCTACAAATAAACCTCCATCACTGTAAGGCAGCCTCAGCTGCACTCTTGCTGCGCCTGACGACAGGAGCAGTTGACTTGGTTTTTATCCAAGAGCCCTGGGTGCGGGGTGGCAGGGTTTGCGGATTGAAGACCCCTGGGTTTAAGTTGGTGGTTGCCAAAGGTGAGGGCTCACCAAGAGCCTGCATTTTGGCAAAAAATGGCTTAAATATATTCTTTTTATCAACTTTTAGTGATATGGATGTTACAGCGGCTAGCTTAGAGCTTCATGGGAAGTCTATTTGGCTCGCCTCTGCGTATTTTCCTAATCCGGGGTCAATACCCCCGGAGAAGGTTGTCGGTCTAATTCGGGAGTCTGAATCTAGGGGACACCAGTTAGTAGTGTGTTGTGATGCTAATGCACATCATTCGATATGGGGAAGTACAGACACAAATGATAGAGGCGAATCACTTTTGGAGTTTTTGTTAAGCACTAACCTCTATATTTGTAACAAGGGTGGTGAACCAACTTTCGTTACAAGTACGCGGCAAGAGGTTCTTGACGTAACACTTGTATCAGATACATTGTCTGATAGAATTGATGCCTGGAGAGTTTTGGAAGAGCATTCTTTCTCAGATCATCGCTACATTGAGTTTTTACTCAGGGAGCGTGCCCCGGTTGAGACAGTCTCTAGAAATCTGAGGAGAACAAACTGGGTGAAATATAGGGAGACTTTTTCTTTGCTTTTGGATGAAGTACCCTTATCTAAACCACATAGTTTGGCGCAAATTGACTGTCTGGTTGACCATATAACAAATGTTTGTAATAGGTGCCTGGATGCGTCTTGCCCTTCTGCAAAGCCTAGAGGGAAAAAAAAGCCACCTTGGTGGTCAAATGAGTTGCAGACGAGCAGAGATTCCTGCAGAAAGCTCTTTAATAAGGCTAAATTTTCAAGAGCGGACGAGGACTGGTCTGCATACAGGCTGCAACTTAAGAGTTATAAAAAGATGATCAGAAATGCAAAATGTGATTCTTGGAAAAACTTCTGTGGAAACATAGAAGACGTTTCTGAGGCATCCAGGCTGCGCAAGGTTCTGGCTTCTTCTCCTTGCACCCTGGGATATCTGAAAGATCCTAATGGGGTGTGGTCTTCCTCCAGTGGAGAGTCGCTGGATCTCCTTTTAAACACGCATTTTCCGGGCAATTCCATGACGCCGTTTCAAGCTTTGGAACGTTCTGACGCCCAAGCATCTGAAATTGCTTCGGAAATAATAAATATGCCAACATTAATCTGGGCGATAAAAAGCTTCAGGCCCTATAAATCCCCGGGACCTGATGGTATAATCCCGGCTGAGTTGCAGCAAGTGTCGGACTATATAGCCCCGTTGCTGTATAATCTATACACTGCATGTATCAACTGGTCGTATATTCCTTTAAAATGGAGGGATACCAGAGTCGTATTTATCCCGAAGGCTGGGAAAAGTTCCCACACAGCTCCGAAGGATTTCAGACCAATTAGTCTGTCTTCTTTTTTGTTAAAGACAATGGAACGAATGATAGACTCATATTTGCGTAGAGTGATTGACCCGAGGTTGCTTTCGACAAAGCAACATGCATACAGCAAGGGACGATCAACGGAAACAGCTCTTCATGAGCTCGTTGGTACCATCGAGAGATCGCTTTCGGTAAAGGAGTACACTATGGTAGCCTTTCTTGATATTGAGGGGGCTTTTAATAATGTCATCCCAGAATCGATAATATTGGCATTGTCTGGTCTGGGAGTAAAGCGTGAAATCGTTTTAATGGTGGAAAGCCTACTTGCCAGTAGACGTATAACGTCTGAATTGGGAGCGTCCGTCATATCTCGATTTGTCAATAGAGGCACACCACAAGGAGGTGTTCTTTCGCCGCTTCTTTGGAACCTGGCACTGAATTCAATGCTACTATCTCTTGAAGCACGTGGTTGTCATGTTGTCGCATATGCTGACGATGTCGCGATAGCGGTAAAGGGGAAGCATCTGCCAACATTGCGGGACATTCTTCAGGGTTCTCTGAAAGATCTGTCTAAATGGGCAAGAGACTGTGGTCTAGGAGTTAATCCTAGTAAAACAGAGCTTGTTTTATTTACAAGGAAAAATAAGATTCCTGCTTTCGATCCTATTTCTCTGGACGGTACTGAAATCACCTTCTCAGATGGAGCCAAGTATCTCGGAGTGTTTCTAGATAGGAAGCTGAATTTCAGGCGTAATATTGAGGAACGGGTGAGAAAAGCAACGATTGCTTTGTATTCCTGTAAAAGGGCCATTGGAAAACGATGGGGTTTTAGCCCTCAAGTCGTTCATTGGATCTATACAGCAGTGGTGCGTCCAATTTTGCTGTATGGAATCATTGTCTGGTGGCCTGCTTTAGAAACAAAGACGAACTGTGTCTTTATCACAAAGGTACAGAGAATGGCGTCAATGTGCATCACTGGTGCTCTTCGTACTTCACCTACGGCTGCATTAGAAATCCTCCTTCACCTGATACCCTTGGACATATTGGGTAGGCAGTATGCAGCTGCGTCGGCAATTCGACTTAATAGCACGCTGCAATGGAGGAGCAGCGATTGTGGCCATAGCGCGATCTTAAAAAAGATAACAATACCACAAAATGTGGATTGTGCTCCCTCTTTGAGCCTCTTTGAGCGCCACTTTACCACTATGATACCATCCAGGGAGTCTTGGATGGGGGATACTCCGGGAAGTGGAGCTACCATAAATTTTTACACAGATGGATCGAGGCTGCACGAACAAGTGGGCTTTGGGGTCTATTCGGAAGAGCTTGGATTGAGCCTGGCTCGTAGACTGCCAGATCATTGCAGTGTTTCCCAGGCAGAGATGCTGGCAATAAAGGAAGTGGCTGACTGGTTGAGCTGCAATGTCTTGTCTACAACCGCAGTCAACATCTATACTGACAGTCAAGCCGCGGTCAAGTCCCTGGATTCAATGTTTCTGAAAACAAGATCTGCCCTTAACTGCCGCACGTCTTTAAATGAGATGGCCAAGCAGTTTAACATACGACTCATATGGGTCCCAGGGCACAGAGACATTCCAGGGAATTGCAAAGCCGATGAGCTTGCAAGACTAGGAACTACCTTACAGGTTCCAACAGAATTGGAATGTGTTGGTATGCCTCTAGAAACTTGCAAGCAAAACCTACGGCTTTGTTCTGCGACGGAGACTAATCAAAGATGGGCAAATGGATGGACGTGTGAGACAACACGACTGATTTGGCCTTCTCTTAATCAGGGGCGCACAAGTGAGCTGATATCGCTTCCAAGAGGAGAGATTTCGACGGTGGTTTCTATAATTACCGGACACTGTCTTATAGGGAAGCACGCAGAGCGGTTAAATGTGCCGTCGAATGACTTTTGCCGAAGTTGCATGGATGAAGAGGAGTTGGAAACAATCGAACACTTTATTTGCCATTGCCCGGCACTTTCTGGTCAGCGACTTGCTTCACTGGGATCTAGGGAGCTGTACGATCTTTCTGATTTGTCGGATGTCAAAATTCAACATCTAAGGAGTTTCATAAGAAGCTCAAACTGGTTTAACGACAGGGACTAGTAGGGAAACCTATTACGATCCCGTGGTATCACAATGGACCTCAGAGTCTACGTGTGTTGACGTAAAACGTCAGCAGCCACTTATAACCTAACCTAACCTAACCTAACCAACATAAATAAATTTAAAACAAAAAATAATTTTCTTGAAAATTATACTATGAGAATATCATGGTTTTAATTAGTAAAGAAAATAATGACCTCGAGCCAGAATAAACATCCTCACAAAATATAAAATTAACTACTTTAAATAACTGTTACTACATTACAGTACTTTTTTGTTAGTTATTCAAAAAAACGACTTAAAATAACTAACAGAAATAGTTGTTTGATATTTTTCGTACAAAAATAACTGACTTTGTAGTTGAAAACAACTAACTACTGTAAAATATACAAACAACTAACATGCAGTAACTTACATAATTTTCTGAGTGTAAGAAACAAACACATAAAATAATTTTATAAGAGACAAACAAAATTTCACATTGCTACCAACTTGATAATACAAAAATGAACGAACAGGGTTGTTTTTTCTTTTTTTGGTTTTATCTATTGAATTCTGTACAAGCGTTGTAAACAGTGTTACCGTTGTGCGACTTTAGTTGCAATTTGCAACCTTTTTGACGCTCTGAGACTTTTTGTGCGACTTTTTCAAACTTGTCTAATATTGCAACTTTTTCCAACTTTCTGCAACTTTTTTTACCCTTTTTTGTGAAATGATTTTTTTTTGCTTTTTGAAGACATGCGCTACAAAATTACACATATTTGCCCATATAATATCAATTATAAGAAAGTAAATCCAAAAATAAATCATACGAAACACATTTTTTAAATTTTGCTGAAAATTTTATTAGAATTTTATGACCAAATTCTGCTCAAAAATTCGGAAATTATGAGTAATTTATGGGAAAAGTAAAAAATTTAACGTTCAATATAACGAATTTCTTAATAATAATTTCAATATTTTTCCCAAAAATACGCAAAATTTCCAAGTTTTTGAGCCGGATTTGGACAAAAAATTTCAATTTTGGTCGAAAATGTAATTTTTCAAACTCAGGCCGCTGGTGGCCAACTAAAGATAGTTATGTTAGGCGTGGTGGAGCTCCAAATTTTGAACTCCTCGCAAAAACCGGCTGGCCCATAGCTTTACCCCATGTTACTTCAGCGAAGAGGATGAAACGCGTTGGTCCATGCTGCAAACGGTTTAAATGACATAAGGGGCATTACTGCGATTTCTTCCAGTCCTGCTTTGCCTAATTAATATTCGCTCTAGTGTTGTAAAAGTATTGAGTATTTGAGTACCGAGTACTCAATACTGCCTATTTTTTCGAGTACTCAATACATAAAAGTAACTACTCAATACTTTCAGGGTTGTATTTTTTCACTTGAAATGCATTATTTAACCAACAAATATAACCAAAAAATGCAACTCTGTGTATGAAAAATATTTTAGTTTTTTTTCTAGAAAAATAATTTTTAAATTGATTAAAAATAATGTAAACTTAAAAGCGAATGCATTGTTATTCAAACACAAATAGAATTTTGATAAAAATTAATAAAATTGTAATTTATAAAGCTCTATTTTTAAATTTTTCAATTTAAAAAAAAGTATTGAGTAGTATCGAGTACTCGGTTGAAAAAGTATCGAGTACACCGAAAAAATTTCCCAGTCGTATAGTTAAGGAATTTCCCAGTTAAAAATCAATTCTATTCAAATAACTAATGTAGTAATAAATAACTGGGATTTCAGTAAATTATAACAGAGTTTTAGTTGCCCTGTGTTTCAATTAATTTCATTTTGTCAAAATTATTAAAAAAATAAATAAATACAAACGAAAAAAAAATTCTCAAATAAATAAATATTGGAAAATTTCGACTTAAAAATATTTTCTTTTGGTAAGGTAAGACTGATCTATTTGATTAAGCAAAATATTTTACAAAAATAAGCTAAAACTTATCATTATTTTCAGGCAGAGACAAAAAACATGGAAAGGAAAAAGTCATGAGGCGATGCTGTATTCAAGATTTTAGCAAGAAAAAAATATGTAAATGTATTGTCCAAGTAAAAATAAAATGTTAAGATAAAATAAAATAAGTGGAATACAAAATAAAAATAATCAATGTTGGTGTTTCTTTATTTTTAACTTTTTGACTTTTTAAATGATTATAAATAACTATGAAAAATAACGTAAAAGTTGGTTGCCGTTGACTGGACAATAGTTGTTTTCAATATTAAAAAAATATTAGTTACTTTCAACCAATTTGAATAACTGGGACTCAGTTAGGTGTATTTTAACTGGGACTCAGTTAAAAAAATAGTAGCTAGTAACTGGGAAATTTTTTGGGTGTAGTATTGAGTAGTCAAAAGTAACCACAATTTACAACACTAATTCGCTCGCTATGCCTGGCCAATAGGGGACATTTTCGCAGGATATGTTTAACTGTTTTATACGTATTCGGTTCATCACATCTTCTACAATTGAAATCAGAGATGAGTCCAATTGTTCTTGCGTGGGCAGTGTCCTGTGTGGTCATAGTGTCCTGTGACCACTCCCTAGAGTAAACGACATTTCGAGTGAGTGAACGACATAACGAGTTCTGAGGTCCTAACACATCCTGATTATTCTAATAATTCTGCTGAAGATGCTCTTGCACATTTTTTTTTTCATAAATTTTCCACAATACGCTCTTCCATGTCTATCGTTCGGCAAGAATTCCCACTCAAATTTCAAAAGTTTATAATTGTCGGGACGCCCTATTATACAATCGCAGAAAAAAGTGTGCGACTTTTATTTGAAAAAACGACTTTTTTTGTGCAACCTTTTTTTTAGAAAACGACTTTTTGTGCGACTTTTTCAAAATTCTCAACGGTAACACTGGTTGTAAATAGTTGATTCAACTTTACTGCACTAAGAAAATTATGTAAGTTACTACATGTTAGTTGTTTGTATATTTTACAGTAGTTAGTTGTTTTCAACTACAAAGTCAGTTATTTTTGTATGAAAAATATCAAACAACTATTTCTGTTAGTTATTTCAAGTCGTTTTTTTGAATAACTAACAAAAAAGTACTGTAATGTAGTAACAGTTAATTAAAGTAGTTAATTTTATTTTTTTTATTTCTGAAAAATTTTCAAAGTTTTTTCCAAAAAAAAAAAATTAATTTTCGTTTTTTTTTTTTTAAAAAAACTTTTTTTTTTCTGAAAAATTTTTTAGAAAAAAAAAAATATATATATTGTTTATTTTATTTTTACTACATATTAGTTGTTTTGACTACAAATGTTAGTAATTTTTACTACATAAGTCAGTTGTTTTTTGTCAGTTAAAATAACTAACATTGTTAGTTGATTTAACTGAAAAAGTAGTTGACCACAAAACAACTTACAAAGTAGTTATTTTAACTGACATTTTCAGTTGATTTTACTAACATAATTTTTTGAGTGTGATTATTCAACGATATCAACATTAATTTTTGTTGAATACGGCAATATTCTGTAATACTTGATCTACAATGGGTTAACTAATTTTTCTACTAAGATATTTCTATGAGTGTACGCTCATTACCAACTACTATTCCACATTTAATCAATGGATATTTTCATACATTTTATGAAAAACTTCATAAAACGTTTCAAACAAGTTCTACGAATATTTTCATTATTTATATGCAAGTTTTCATTGAAAGGAACTTTAATGACACCAGTTTCATTAATCAAATGAAAACTGTCTTCGGTTGAAAACGTGAGTCATTTTTCATTAAGGTTAAGTCAATTTTCATTAATTTCACGAAGCTATTTTTTTCAGTGTAGGAATATCAAAAATTTTCTGAAATCGAGCGCACAGTTTTCGAGATATCGCTATTTAAAACTTGTCAAAAAATATCCAAAAGTGACATTCAAGTTATTAAATTTTTTTTTTCATTAAATCTTTTGAATTGAGCCAAATCGGATTATTTAAAACCGTGCAGCTTTTCGATCGATTTTTTTAGTTTTTCGAAAGTTTCCAAAAATCTTAAGTTTTGATCGAAAGGCCCCACAGCACAGTGGTCGGAGCTGTATGAAGAAGGCGGCCAAAAATACTTCCAGTATAGGTATTATCGTAAAACTTCGGTCACGGCTTTTTTTTTAATGATAAAATGAGAGTGGGTGATTACTCATAACCACCCCCCACCAGCTACCGTACCCAAGCACCAACATTCTCGCCACGTAAGAAAAACTAAACTTTGTTTTTAATTCATAACTTTTTTACAAGATAAGTTTAAAAAATTAAAAATATTGACTTATTAAATATGAAATATGAAATATTATAAAAAGGTTAAGGGGGGTTGTTACTAAAAAAAGCCTTGATATTGACAATATTTAAACAGCTATAAAAAATAAATGCACAATAATTTTTAATTCTGTTTTTTTTTTTATATGAAAGACAAAAATCGTTATATTTTAAAAAGTTTTTACAAATCAAATTTTGGTCAAAAGAATTGCCAGGGTTGCCACCCAATTTTGGCACCCAATTTTTTTTAAGGATAAATTTGGCTGTAGTTGTTCAGCAAAAACTACTAATCTGATTTTGATGAAATTTGTTTTCTTTGTAGATTATTAAATCCTCTAGTACCTATCGTGCCCATATTTTATTATTTTGATCTGATATTTTTTTTTTTAATTAATAAAATAAAGAAAAATTTTCTATTTTTTCAGTTAACATTAGCCTAACTTCAACAAAAAACAATTTTTTTTAAAACTGTCACGATAAGTACTAGAAAAATTGGTGGTTTGTTAAACCTGCTTCAGTTCTAAGCGGTATAACTTTACTAACATTTGCTTGCATAATTAATGAATTCTTTTTTAATGTATCAAATCGCAAATCATCAGCAGCGGAAACATCAATTCCTGCTATACTTCGTCGCTTTGTACTGCTGAAACACTCTCCGAAACTTAATCTAGGACGTCCTTGAACTTAATTCAAGTTAAGTGTGTGATTTTAATTAAATCGACTACTTTTTGGCAAGGTAATCAGAATATGTATTTCGAACTCTTGTTTTTATACGATAGCATATTTGCCAAAATTAAAAAAAAAAATTTAAATTATATTTTAAGCGTGTTTCTAATTGACTTTCTTCAAATGTGTTGCCTTATTTTTAGTATAAATTTTTACGATATCTTTTACTTGTCAAATCATTTTTTGAATAAATTCAAAAGATGAGGAGAACCATCCGTTTGTTACATTACAAAAATTTGTTTATTTTGGCCGTGTTAAAGCTGTCAAAAGAAGTGTTTTGTGCAGACATTTTTGATAGGTCATTTTACAAGTCTGCTGGTCTAAACTACCCTTAATAAGGATAAAATTAAGAAAAAATTAAAACTAAAAGTCCGTGAAAAAGAAAATAAACAATCACATATCTTTACATTCATAACAATACCAGAGCAACGCAAAAATAAGTTAACAAAACACCACACAAAAATTCAAAGTTTGACATCCAAAACAACGAGGCCGTTTTGATCTGTGGGAGATAACTCAAAGACATGCACAAATATGCAGCTGATATTACAAATTTTAGAATCTTGAATTATTAACTAATAAACCAAAAAAAATCCGATTGGAGATTTCAGGGGGGAACACAACTTAAACTCTATTTGAAATTTCAATATATTGACGAACAAACACCAACAATGACACCGGAGAGATAATAATTTTATAAAAACTCCAGAAAAAGGTAAACACATTGTAATAATTTTAAAATTTAGTTAATACCTTCTAATTCAATATTCATTTTGATTTTTTTCAACAATTTTTTTTTTATATGGTTTTAATTAATCGAAAGTTGAACCTAATTTTCCACTTTTTCACACTGCAAAAACCAACTGTTAACTTGCCATCTCTTTTGAAGCCTTTCTTAAAGAGTACAGTTGGAACTAAACAAAAACAGCTCAAAATTTTAAAACCTTGTTTTTATTAGAAATAGAGATGACACATTTGGTGCCAAACTTTCGACTTTGATTTTTTTATTTTTGGCCAATGGGATCGACCAGTGTGCACAGGTTCAAATGATCGGATTCGACTTAATTTAAAAAGAAAGTTCGTCTCAAGCTTAAGTGAAAAAAAAATGTTGAGATTTAAAAAAAAAACATTTGGACTTTGGAAAACCGACATTTTTTTGCAAATTGCGAATTTTATCTCGAAACCCGCTTGACCACCCAGCAAAATTTTTTGGAATCGTTTCTTTGTCAATGTATTCTAGAATAGATTCCCCAGTAATGTTAATCAATTCCTCTACTGTTTCCACGAAATCGATAAAAAAACTTATAATTTTTGAAAAAAATGTCAAACAGAAAAACAAAATTTATAAAAAACAATAATTTATTTGTTAACTTTTTATTGACAAATTTTTTTAATTTTCGCAGCACTTATTGTGCTTTTTTAATACATCTGGATACATATGACGGATATAACGTAAGTACACATCTTAATTTAGTACTTATATGCACGTGGAACTTATAATTTGTTTTATTGTTGCTTTCAGATTATAAATAAACATATTTTAAGCTGTATATTAGGAGCACTGATGGATGCTGTCGACTGCATTCATGGAAATATTAAGACGGATTTTCCATCCAATTTCTCCAAACAAGAAGCGTGGGATAACATTTTCATTGTTAAAGTATGATCAGGGTTGTAGCATGTATGTATCAACAGTTTTACATTATTTTTTTATAGGTGCAAAAAAATAGCGGACTTTTGATTTTTTCTTAAGAAAAATGTCGCGAATTTTTGAATATTATAGCAAAAATGTGTCAAAATCTAAGCCTTTTTCATCAGAACTTTTTTCTATAGGAAAAGTATCTCAGAATCTAAGACTTTTTTTTATACGAAAAATGTCTCAGAATATGAGACCTTTTCTATTGGAAACTGTTTTAGAATATGATGCTTTCTATAGAAAAAATGTCTCAGAATCTGAGACATTTTCTATAGGAAAAATGACTCAGAATCTGAGACTTTTTCTATAGGAAAAATGGTTCAGAATCTGAGACTTTCTATAGGAAAAATGTCTCAGAATCTTAGACTTTTTCTATTGGAAAAATGTCTCAGAATCTGAGACTTTTTCTATAGGAAAAATGTCTCAGAATCTGAGACTTTTTCTATAGGAAAAATGTCTCAGAATCTGAGACTTTTTCTATAGCAAAAATGTCTCAGAATCTGAGACTTTTTCTATAGGAAAAATGTCTCAGAATTTGAGACTTTTTCTATAGGAAAAATGTTTCAGAATCTGAGACTTTTTCTATAGGAAAAATGTCTCAGAATCTGAGACTTTTTCTATAGGAAAAATGTCTCAGAATCTGAGACTTTTTCTATAGGAAAAATGTCTTAGAATCTGAGACTTTTTCTATAGGAAAAATGTCTCAGAATCTGAGACTTTTTCTATAGGAAAAATGTCTCAGAATCTGAGACTTTTTCTATAGGAAAAATGTCTCAGAATCTGAGACTTTTTCTATCGGAAAAATGTCTCAGAATCTGAGACTTTTTCTATAGGAAAAATGTCTCAGAGTCTGAGACTTTCTATATGAAAAATTTCTCAGAATCTTAGACTTTTTCTATAGGAAAAATGTCTCAAAATCTGAGACAGGAGAAGTAATTTTTAGAAAAAGTCTCAGATTCTGAGACATTTTTCCAATAGAAAATGTTCAGAGTCTGAGACATTTTTTCTATAGAAAAAACCTCAGATTCAAAGTCATTTTTTTCTATAGAAAAGTCTCTGAAACATTTTCCTTTTAGAAAAAGTCTCTGAGACATTTTTCTTATAGAAAAAGTCTGTGAGACATTTTTCATATAGAAAAAGCCTGAGATTTTGTGATATAAAAAGTCTCAGATTCTGAGACATTTTCCCTATAGAAAAAGTCTCAGATTCTGACACATTTTTTCTATAGAAAAAGTATAGTGCTGAGACATTTTTCTATGGAAAAGTCTGATTCATAAATATATTCTATTATCTTTTATTATATTAATTAGTTCTATTGGTGTAGCTCTCTCCTTCTTTTTTATTGTTGTTTAAATCCATAATACAAAGGTCCATAGATTTTCTCTTAATAAGATTATTGTGATAAAATTAATGTTAGTTTATTCGTACTTGTGTATTTAGTTTTAAAATTTTTGTAAAGAAAAAATAAATAAAAAATTAAAAAAAAAAAAATCATTTAATTATTCAGAACTAGTTCCATAATGCATTATATGGAACAGATATGTAACCGTTAAAAAATCGCGTAATCCCTTCTTGTACCACTATATGTAACATATTCTAGAATAGATTCCCTAGAACAGATAAGTGTTCTAGTTTGGAGGAAAAGGATGTATTGCTTTCGTGACAATCTCAAACAAAAATCATCGATGATGCAATACATAGTAGAATCGATTGCAGGGTAGTATAGTTGATTCCACAATCGATTCTTTAGAATCGAACATTTTGCTGGGCAAATTTATTTTTTTTTATATTCCTTTTTATACATAGCAATATGTATTTTTTAATTTTCAAAAATCTAAAACTTTGATCGCCGCTACGGGTTAACTTAATTTGATTGACCTCAAATTTGTACCACATCCATAAATATATTGTATTGTGCTCGATTTGGAAGCACTCTTTCACCATTCACCTAATTTTTAAAAATTTGATATACTTTTGAATTTTTAAATTTTTATCGTGTAATTATTGAAAATATTAAAATTCGAAAGAACATCAAATTTTTAAAAATTAGGTAAATAGTGAAAAAGTACTCCCAAATCGAGCACTTTATATCAGGGTTGGCAACCGAAACGAATAACGGTATCGGTAACGGTATTGGTATTACATATTTTTGATATCGGTAACGGTAAAGGTAACGGTATTTTCGATTATTTCGGTAACGGTTCACCGTTACCGAAACATCAATACCGGTACGTACCGGTATTATAAATAAAATTTTACCAAGTCACAAATTTGCTAAAAACGCGTAAAAAAATAAAAAATGTGTTTAAAAAAATTTAAAAAACTGCTAAATTCTGTACATTTTCTATACATAATTATATTTGTACTAGAATTAAATTCTATGAATTAACTCAGAATTAAATTAAAAAATTCACGGAATATTGTAATTCAACAGATACGAACTCATGATCGAAGAGACACCTTTGTACAACAAGCAAAAAAATATGTATTTTGAGTAATATGAGAGATCTGCATTTTAAGCCATGACCACGCGTGATTTGCTAAATGTATGTCTGGTTAATCTAGGTACACTCATAGAAATATCTTAGTAGAAAAATTAGTAAACCCATTGTAGATCAAGTTTTAAACGATGTTCGCATTCATTTTTAACTAGTTTAATTATTGGTTTTCCCCATACAATTTAAACGTCAAAATTAAACTTCGTTTTATTTTGACAGATAAAGTGTTTAAAATTGTATAGGGAAAACACATAATTAAACTAGTTTAAATGAATGCGAATATGGTATTACAGAATATTGCCGTATTCAACAAAAATTAATGTTGATATCGTTGAATAATCAGTAAATTTGAATCAACTATTTACAACGCTTATACAGAATTCAATAGATAAAACCAAAACAGAAAAAACAACCCTGTTCGTTCAATTTTGTATTATTAAGTTGGTAGCAATGTTTGAAATTTGTTTGTCTCTTATAAAATTATTTTATGTGTTTGTTTCATATAAAAATATTTCATATTATAAAAATAAATAAAAATAGGGTCTGATGATCAGATTGTGATTTGTAAATATTTGGTAAGTAAAATACATTGATTACTTTATGTATTCATACTATATTATAATTTTTTTTTGTTTTTTTTAAGGTTTTTGATTTGGTGTCAGTACACTCATAGAAATATCTTAGTAGAAAAATTAGTAAACCCATTGTAGATCAAGTTTTACAGAATAATGCCGTATTCAACAAGAATTAATGTTGATATCGTTGAATAATCAGTTAAGTTGAATCAACTCTTTACAACGCTTGTACAGAATTCAATAGATAAATCAAAATAGAAAAAACAACCCTGTTCGTTCATTTTTTTTTTTTTTATTATTAACGAGTGACGAGTGAGTTGGTAGCAATGTGAATCGTGTTTATCTCTTATAAAATTATTTTGTGTGTTTGTTTTTTATAAAAATATTTAATATTATAAAAATAAATAAAAAAAGGATCTGATTTGTAAATATTTGGTAAGTAAAAAAATGCATTGATTACTTTATGTATTCATACTATATTAAAACTTTTTTGTTTTTTTAAGGATTTTGTTTGATATCATCAGAAAACTGGAGAATAGCTTATGAGTGCATAACATGAATAAACGAAGTGTTTGTGAAAATCTTTGTGAAAATCTTCAAATATTGCAGCTTAAAAAGCCGACGATAATACAAAAATATTGTGATTTATGCTTAATAAAAGAATATTAACAAATAACAACAAGTTTTTTTTATTAATAAAATTTCTTATATTAACAAAAATATGAGTTGAATTTATAAATAATAAGAGTTGATTTACAAAAAAGCGAGTTGATCAACTTTTACAAAAACTGACAATAATTTTTATTGAAATCAACATAAATATTTGTAGGGTCAAAATCAACAATGATTTCTGTTGAATTTACAGCGATTTTCTTTGGGAATACAATGATTTTCGGTTGAGTGTAGAAAACTGGAGAATGGCTTACGAGTGCATTACATAAATAAACGAAGTGTGTGTGAAAATCTTGTTTTTAAATATTGCAGCTTAAAAAGCCGGTGATAATTCTAAAAAATATTGTGATTTATACTTAATAAAAGAATATTTACAAATAACAACAAGCTTTTTTTTATTAATAAAATTTTTTTATATCAACAAAAATATGAGTTGAGTTTACAAAAAATACGAGTTGATTTACAAAAAAACGAGTTGATCAACTTTTACAAAAACTGACAACAATTTTCATTGAATTCAACATAAATATTTGTAGGGTCAAAATCAACAATGATTTCTGTTGAATTTACAACGATTTTCTTTGGGAATACAATGATTTTTGGTTGAGTGTAGAATCTGCAGAAAAAACCGCCAGGAATGCAGAAAAATCGGCTGATTTCAAATAAACAGCGTGAATATCGAAATTGAGTGGTACGTTGATAAAAAAAATCGGCAGGATAAAAAAAACTTGGCAAGGATGTTTCAGGGGATGTTTTTTTAAGGGGTAGGGCGGCTGGTGTCGGAGACACACCTAATCAGCTGATTTTTTTTTAACATTTGAATAATGTTTAGTTTTAATCGTTTAAATTTGAATTAAAAAATTTTAAAACTTTCTTAAAAAAATGTCAACAAAAATTTTTTTGCAAAATTGCAAAATAATCTGCTGAAATTTGAACAAAAATAAATAATCATAATAAATTCAACAAACAGAGTCTGTAAAAATATAGAAAAAATTTGTTATTCTCTAAAAGACAGAATTTAAGTAAAATATCCATTTTAAAATCAGCTAAATTTCTAATTCAAACTAAAAGTTGTTTTACAGATTTTTCGACCGATTTTTTCCAAGGATGGGTACCAATTCGATAAAAGTATTGGTATTGGTATTGGTTTTTAAAATTATATTAGTATTGGTATAGGTATTGGTTTTCATTTTTTGTTGAATTGGTATAGGTTTCGGTATTGGTTTTGAGTTATTTAGGTATTGGGTATTGGTATTGGTTTTAGCCTCGAATCGGTATCGGTTTTTAATAAGTATTGGTATTTATCTTATATCGGTTTTGGTATCTGTATGCAAAAGGTTTCGTCGTTAATATTAATTAATTTAACGTAAGTCGTCCTTCTGTCCGCCCCACAGTGCACACTGGGGCGAGATGGTAGGTTTTTTGGCCAAAAGTCTCTACAGGTCGTAAATGTTAACCGATTTTTTTGAAATTCAGAATATAAGCCTATATTAAGGTAATAAATAAGTGCCTTGAAAGTTTTTGAAATCGGAACTACAACGAAACTATTTCAGGGAGGACACTTCATTTTTAATAAAATTTACAGATGTTATAGATCAATGGTTCCCAACCCATAGATGGGACTAATTAATTAAAGGGACCAATTAATTGATGGTTTAATTACCATTTAATTGATGTCAATGGTAATGAAATTTTTTTCATTACCATTGGTTGTATCAATTGTACCAATTAAATTACTTATCAATTTAATTACTAATGAAAATTAAAAAAAAAATAATTACCATTGGTATGGCATCACTTTAAAAAAATAATTACCATTAGTAAAAGTCGTCACAATATTGTCAAAATCGTTAATATTTGGAAAAATCTGTTGTTTTTTGTTATATGGTGTTTTTGTTTTTCACATTTTATAAACCAAACACACGTTGAATGCCTTTGTATAACACAATACTTGAAATTTTTATTTGCGTTTTGTTTTTTGTCTTTAACATTTTCTTTTTTTTTTTGTAAAAACATACTTTGATGTTTAAATTTTTAACTTTTCAAAAAAACAAAAATGTGCAAACCAATGGTTTTGAAACCAATTATAATTGGTGTTTTTCAACAATTGGTGCATTTCATTACCATTAGTAATTATTTTTTCAATTAAAAAAATTTAATTACCATTAAATGGTAATGAAAATTTTTTCATTACCATTGATATCAACCAATGGTAATTAAATTTCAATGGTCATGAAAAATTCCCATCTGTGTCCCAACCTTCTCGCCCCACTGGGGGGCAATTTGAAGGTTCCAGGGGGGCAACGAGCAAGATTTGTTTAGTCAAATTAACTACAAAAACTATTTTTTTTACCAAAATTAACTACAAAAATTTGTTAATTGGTAAAATTTTTACTAAAAATTTAGTTTAAATTCTTAAATTACAAAAACTTTGCTAAACCAGTAGTAATTTTTCATTAAAAACAAAAATTAGAAAAATTAATTTTTTTTTGAGTGTAGGGGAACAAGGCAATTTTTTTAACTTAAAAGTGGGGCGTAAAAAAGGTTGGGAACCATTGTTATAGATGAAACAAATGAAGAGAAACTTGTCTCTTGGGTATGTATTTGAATTAGAGATGGTCTGTGGTCCCGTAATTTGCGTGACTCAAAAAACCACGTGGTTCAGGCGTGAGCGATTTTTATTTAAATCACGTGATTAAAGAGTGATTTTCATTTAAATTAAGTACTATATTAGGGTAATAAATAAGTGAATTGAAACTTTTTGAAATCGGACCTACAAGGAAACTATTTCAGGGTGGACACTTCATTTTTAACAAAATTTACAGATGTTATAGATGAATCAAATGAAGAGACACTTGCCTTTTGTTTAAGTATTTGAATTGGAGATGGTCTCTGGTCCCGTGATGCACGCGTGAGCGTGAGTGATTTTCATTTAAATCATTTGGTTACAGAGTGATTTTCATTTAAGTCAAGAGACTATATTAAGGTAATATAGTCTTGAAACTTTTTGCCTTGAAACTTTTTGGATTCAGACCTACAAGGAAACTTTTTCAAGGTTTGTAACGACTCACCTTTCCAGGCCCTACCTACTGGGGAACCGTGCTACCTATAAGTCCGGCTAAGTTCAGGGAAACTGGGGTGGAGATCTTGTTCCCTCTAGGTAGATCGTAGTCAGTTACCATAAAAATAAAATTAGGTAGCTACACACCGAAACATTCGAAAACCACCAAAACAAGCCTACGTCAAAAGAAGATATAAAAAAAATAATACTGAAAGAGAGAGGAAAAGAGTTGTACAGATAAGAGAGGAAGAGGGGAAAGGTGATATTGACCCCCCCCATGATCTAAACCCACCCTGTCCTTGCCATCTAGTAAAAAGATTGTAGATGGCCCAATGCCTTACCTAATTGATTACCTAAACTTTCGTGGAAATAGTTAAAGATTTAGCAATTCATTTTACAAATTCAAAAAGTTTATTTAAAATTTAAAACCAACAACGTAAAATCTATTTATATAAAAAAACATTATAAATATTTTATTTTCTTTAAATGAATTTAAAAAAACTTATTCGTGTAATTAACAAAAACTAATAATATTTAACGTTTTTACCAGGGCACTGGTTGAAACACATGATATTGAAACGGTATAAAAATTTAAAATATTGAAACAAAAAAAAAAAAAAAAAAAAATAGAATTTGAAATTACGAAAAAAAAAAATGATTAAATATAATACTAAAGAATTAAAATTACGCGATTTTATGCATTTGTACCAATTATGCGTGTGATTTAAGAACAAAATTATTCATATAAAAAAAATGTATTAACGTTTTTTACCCGGAATATGTAGGAAACAACCTGGTATTGGAACTCTATACAACAATAGAAGCTTAAGATTTATTAAAATAGACAACATACGAAACGATTTTCTATTTAAAGAGATTGAACATTACGTTAAATTAAATTATAAAAATTAAATTAAATTTAAAAAAAAATAGGTTCAATTTCAGTTTGTTTCTAGTATCAAACTGATTAAATTTTATTCTCAAATTTTTTTTTTTTTTTTAAATGTGAAACGTTACGGAAACGAAACATGCGATATTTGTGTAGAGTGAAAATTTACCAAGGTAATAAATAACATTTAACTTACCAATTCAATATTCTCGCTGACATAAGGCCTTTTGTCTTCCTGATGATATGAATGTGATAATCTGCTTTTGATTTAAATTTTCACTCGATTATGTCTTGAAATTTTAGTGAAAGTGTGTATGTGTTTATTACACAGAAAAAAATAAAAAAAAATTTTGAGTAAATTTTTAATACTATTGAGTAAAAAATTACTCAATTTTCCACCAGTAAACGATTTAATAGTATTGAGTAAACTTTTAATAAAAAATTATTAAATGCTTAATAAAAAATTTGAGTAGATTATTAATTCACACAATTAAATCTTTACTTAAAATTTTTTAATATTTTTAAGTAAATTTTTAATTGTGTCAAGTAAAAATTTACTCAAAATGTATCAAATTATTTTTTTAAAAAGTTTAAAAAGTTTCTAATTTTTTTTTTCCAAAAAAATTGCTTTTACAAACTTTACCAAATATACTTATGTCTTCAAGACAAAGTAAAATTTTATAAAGATCATTTCAAACTTTCATATACATATACAAAAAACAATAAACTAAATGAGAATTCAAAACACCAAGAGAAAAAAAAATAAATAAAAAAAAAATATTAAATTTGTATTAAATTATTTACTCAAATTTTATTTTCAATTTTTGAGTAAATTTTTAATTGCGTCAATTAAAAAATTACTCAAATTTTTTTTAAAAAATTAAACAAGTGATTACTCAAATTTGTTTCCTCCATATTTTTTTCTGTGTAGAGGTGTCCTTAAAAACGAAAATCACCTTTTTATACCTGGTAGGGTCCTATATTGTTCTTTAGTATCTAAAAATGAGTGAGCCAAAATTTGGGGACAATCGGCTAAAAATAACTCGTGCCGAAAATGGATTGAAGTTTTGGGACATTCTTATAAGAACGAAAAACTCGTTTTTTCTAGTTTTTGGAAAAACATTGGTATTTGATATTTTTTGTTAAATTTTTTGTGAAATAATATGAAAATGGTACTAAATTACCTTTTCAAAACGACTAATAAAATTAAAATCGGATGAAAAATAAGCATTTTCAGCATACATGCCCCAGACCATTGAATGGTTTTTAGAGCCAGAATTTCAAAATTTTCAAAATTTTTAGGCAAAAAAATAGTAAAAATTTAATTTTACTTTATGATCAAATTGAAAACATGTTTAAGATTAAAAATAGCAGATATGGTAGTCAAGCTTTTTTTTTATTTGGCGCGGGTAGTGATAAAATTTCCGCGAATTCCAAATAAAATGCGTTTTTCTACAATAATTAAGCAAATTTTTGAAAATTTGTGCTCTATTGTGTGGATCGAAGTGTAAAACGTAAATTCTGTAACTTTTGAGAAATCGGATATATGCAGATATTTTGTATTATAGAAATGTATAACGTCTCAAATTTGTCATTTCACCTCGACGAAAAGGGGTTAAATATGCCCGAATTCTCAAAAAATTTACAGAATTTATGTATTTCACTTCGTATTATACAATACAGAAATTGTTTCCCATATTTGCTAAATTATTTTAGAAAAACTCATTTTCTTTGGAATCCGCGGAAATTACATCACTACCCACGCCAAATGAAAAAAAAGATAGAATACCATATCTTTTAGTTTTTATCTATAACATGTATTTAATATAATTATAAAGTAAAATTAAATTTTTTTTATTTTTTTGCCTAAAAATTTTGAAAATTTTCAAATGTTGGCTTTAAAAACCATGCAATGGTCTGGGGCATGTATGCTTAAAATGCTTATTTTTCACCCGATTTGAATTTCTTTAAGCTTTTTGGAAAGGTAATTTATTACCATTTTCATATAACTTAACAAAAAAATTAACAAAAAATAGCATATACCAATATTTTTAAAAAAACTAGAAAAAACGTGTTTTTTCATCAGATAAAAGTGTCCCAAAACTTTAATCCATTTTCGGCACGAGTTATTTTTATCCGATTGTCTCCAAATTTTGGCTCACTCATTTTTAGATACAAAACTACAATTTAGGACCCTACCACGTATTAAAAAGTGATTTTGAAAAATTACCTTAGTCGTTAGGACACCTTTAGTGTTTATGTATGAGTGTATGAATGCATTTTAAGATCGTATGAGTAATTTTAATTTAAGACATGAAATGCAATTAAAAAAAAATATTCCAAATTTTAAACGTTAAAATTATAAATGTAAACAAACTGACAAAATTAAATTTTTAAACAAATTAAAAGAAACACAATTTTTGACACTTCACAAACAAAAAAAACAAATTTAACTTTGAAAAAAAAAACCCGATAATGACGTTTATATAATTTTTCTTTGAAAGCACAAAACCAGGAATAGAAAATCTTCCGAAAAGGAGATATTGTCAAATAATTTGGTGCTCCGGCACTTTCCCCCAAAATTTAAGTGTCACTTACGACGACCAAACAAAATAAACGAAACTTTCCCCGCGTTCGAGTTGTCAAATTAGATGAAAGAAACCGGACCGTATTGACGAATGTAAGTAGTCCGAGGGATAACCGTTGTAAAATGTTTCCCGGATCGAGTGAATATTCGTTGAAATTCCCTGACCACTCTACCAGCGACCATCGATAGCAACTTCCGTCACGGGGTACTGAATTTTTACACGTTGAAATAGGGCACTACGACCACTAATGTCTCGACTATGTAGCAGACTTGAAATTTGTCCTTGATGTATACAATGCCCCACACTCCTCAATCGCTGTTGTACGTTTCCAACCAGCTGGGAATCTATGTAAGAAAATTGTATTGATATTTTCCTCCTATTGCTCCATCGTCAGCAAATCCTTACCTTATTCATAAAGAAAATCCCCTGTACCAGTCAAACAATTGATTCGATAACGATTGCGAGCCTTCCAAGGAATATTTGAAACCAATCTTCCAAATTTTGAATAAAATATTGAATTTAAAATTTTCTCGTCCGGTCGTTTTCTCACACAAATTACTAATGAAAATTTTCTTTGAAATAATTTGAATTTTATTTCTCAGACGTCAAACATTTAAATTTAAAATTTTCAAAAATTTGAAAATTTGAAATGTTAAAATAAAACAAAAAAACAAAAAATGAAAAGGTCAGTTGGAAATTTATAGCAAACATCAAGTAGATATGTTTCTAAAACCGAAGACCTCACAGGGTGGACACTTCATTTTAAATAAAATTTACAGATGTTATAAATTAAACAAACAAAAAGACACTTGTCTCTTGTTTATGTATTTGAATTGGAGTTGGTCGCTGGTCCCGTGATTTGCGTGACTCAAAAATGTGATTTTCATTTAAATCTCGTGATTGTGAGTTGAAAAATTCTGAGTGAGTGTCTAGAGAGTGAGTCGAATTTTTGCGTGAGGGATGTTTTTTTTGAAAAACCCCTTTTAAAAATAAAATATTTTTTAGCAGTATTTGCATTCAGAATTAAGTCAAACTTTAAACTAAATAGTACATGCTTAACCCATTGTGGACAAAGATTCATTTTTTTTTTTGGAAAAAGGTACCTATTTAGTAAAATTAGCACCAGCTGATCTCAAAACTCTTGTAAAAAAATTGTAATGTTCCGTTATTCCAGAAAAGCCTGTATTTCAACTATTTTGCAATTTTATTATTTGGATTTATTTGCTATTTTATTAATTTATTTCGTTATTTTCAAAATAAATAGTTTCAAAATGTTTAATTAGTGGAATTTGATAATAAATAAAATCTAAAAAAAATAATATTAATTAATAAAAAAATAAAAAGCCTAAACTAAAAAAATGAAAATTTTTCGTTTTTCCTTGAAACAATTTCTGTGCTGATGCACATTGCATTTAATGCACATATAATTTCCGGTGGTCAAGGGGAGATATTTTTTAATTGCAGAAAGATGAGACTTAACATTTGTAACAAAATATACCTGAACTTCATCCTTTTCATATTTTTTTGAAAAAAGTGATCGAAATGGGTTATCATAAAGGGGGCCCCTTTTTCGATTGTAGATCTTTTGCCAATTGCGATTACACGGGTAAATTTTTTTCTTAACAAAGTAACAGAATAAAAACGTAATGGATACAGAAAAAATAATTTTTTAAACACGTAGCCCTTAAACTCTCAAAAATAGCAAGTGTGAACTGCACATTATGCGTTCTTAAATTCTTATATAACATGACTGTGGGTCTAATAAAACAATAAAAATTTTTTCTGGATTCTGGTGTTGTGATATAAAATTTTGTAACGTCTGCTTGATTAAAATTTTGGAATTTCCAAAAAAGGACATTAGTATATTTTTTTTTTACAACGCAAAGAAGAGTGCAGTGATATTCAATGTACATATATCAAATATTAGCAATGTTTGCAAAAGAAAATATTTCATCACAGAAAAGGTTTAAATTTTTTGAGATGTACTTTTATTAGGGGTCATAAAAACTGTGACAAAAAAAATATTTCTTTTATGTCTTTATGGCTTTTAAAATTCAAGTAGCTAACTCCTTTTTGTTATGTGACATTGCATGCAAACGATTACTGATCGATATAACATCTTTTGCAATTCGTTAGTCAGGTAAAACCTAATAATGTGATGGAAATAAAATGTTTGACGTCACAATTAAAACAAACGAAAATAAGAATACAAAAAACCGAAACAAAACCGAAACGAAAGTAGAAAAAAATGAATTGGTATTGGTTTTTTATTGGTATTGGTTTTGAAGAATAAAAGTATTGGTTTTTAATTGGTATTGGTAGTGGGGAATCGGTATTGGTTTTTTATCGGTATTGGTATCGCACAAATAAAGGTATTGGTTTTTAATTGGTATTGGTTTTCAATTTGAATTGGTATTAACGGGTATTGGTATCGAAAAGGTATTGGTACCCATCATTGATTTTTTCTTCTGAGTGTACTAGTAGGGCTCATTATGTATTTAACTCTATAAAACAATCTCTCCACGCATAGCTGCATGGATGACACCGCCAGAAACACTTTAGCGATTTGCCACAATTTCAGGATTGTCTCTTCCCACTGGAGAATGTTTACAATTCGTGGCACTCACATTTCTCTTTGGAACATTTTAAGTGAATTGCGAATGTGATCTTTGGTTAGACCGATTTCCACATTTACTTTGCCAAAATTTTGTTTATTGCGAATGTGGTCATTGGTGGGACCGACATCCTCATTGGCTTTGTCCAAATAACAATACGATTGGCAATAAACATTTTTTTTTTTTAATTTACGTATATTAAAAATATTTTACTGTTTTTAATACAGAAAAAATAAGTAATATTAAGACAACCGAAACAAAACCGATATAATACCGGTAAATATCCGAATAAAGGTAACGGTTTTTTATCGGTAACGGTATTTAAAAATTTTTATTTCGGTATTGGTAACGGTAACGGTAGTCAATATCAAAGGGTTTTTAATCGGTAACGGTATTGAAAGGGTAACGGTAGCCAACACTGCTTTATATGTTAAAAACAGAGAACATAACCGTTATGAGATTTATTGAAAAAAAAATCAAATCAAAATAAAAGTTATTTTAGATTGTTTGAACAAAACGTTTTTAATAACTGTTATTTTTTACTGCCCGAGTAAAAAATATTGATATGATCATATATGAATTCAGATCTGATCCATATATGGGTTCAGATCCGTAATTTGAGTCTATCAAATTGGATCTGAAAACATCTGACATCATATCTGAGCAGATATGTATGCGTTATTTGTAAAAATAATTAAATTTTTATTTTTTTTTTTTTTTTTGTTCATTTTTTTTATTATTATAAAACAATATCACATACATACATAAAAAATCTTCAACTGCAGATACATCAAGGAGTTTTAATTTACACATAATTTCCACATTTGGGTTCCCTACATAACTCATAGTATGTATTTCCACGTTTCATTCAGTATTCCTCTCGAAAATGAAAAATCTGCAATGAAAATTTATCAATATATATGTTTTGACTTTTTCTTAAATATATTGCTTACCTTTTTGGTGGTTTCTTCTGCCTTTTTGATGTTTTTCCAAAAAAAAAAATTAACAAATAAATGTGTTTGTTATTTTTGAAAATTTTTTGACAACATTTTTTTGAAAATTATTTAAAAACAAAAACATTTAAGGGAAGTACATCTGAGTAAAGGGAGGCATACACAAGTATGGTGTTTACTTGATGTCATATATGAATTGATAAAAACATATCTGATATTATATATGACCAGATATAATTATATCTGATATTTAAAAATTTGGAAAGATATCATATATGACCATATCAAATCATATGTTATCAGATATGAAAATATCTGATATCAGATATCGTGAGATATGAATACATCTCCTAAAATATATGAACATATACAATTTTATCTGATACCATATCTATTCAGATATAATTTGATAAAATTTGATCAAATTGGATACATTTTGATATAATCTTTTTTACACGGGTGTTATTGAAAAAATCAAAAAATAAATGTTATTGCAAATTTTAACACGGGACATCTTTTGGAGTCTTTTCATATATAAAACACTAACAATAAGTTTGGACAACATTTGTTTCATGATTTTTTTTAAACAAAAAGACACATATAACTGTTATATTTGGTCTCTGGTTAAAAATATTAATTTTTGTATTTTCATATGTTTGGAAATTTAAATTTTAAAAGATTTTTTTAATAAATCTATTGCAATTCTATTTATTTAAAAATTCGATTAATCGATAATCGCGATTAACGTGATTTTTTTTAATCGTAATCGCGATTATGAGATATCTTAATTATTTGCAAACTCTATTGCAAAGTATTCGCCCTTAGGACACTATTAAATAACACAAATAAAATTTGAGTTTTTTCAAAAAGTGGGCTTTTTAGGCATGGTCAAATATTGCAAATATCAGCATTTTTTGTCTGAGTATCTTTATTTCAATCTTTATGTAATTTTAATGAAACACAGTAAAGTCCTTAAAATTAAAGTTTTTTACACTCAGAAAATTATGTAAGTTACTACATGTAAGTTGTTTGTATATTTTACAGTTAGTTGTTTTCAACTACAAAGTCAGTTGTTTTTGCATGAAAAATATCAAACAACTATTTCTGTTAGTTATTTTAAGTCGTTTTTTTTTAATAACTAACAAAAAAGTGCTGTAATGTAGTAACAGTTATTTAAAGTAGTAAATTTATTTTTTTTATCTCTCAAAAATTTTCAAAGTTTTTTTTTCCACAAAATAAAAATAAATTTTCGTTTTTTTTTTATATTTCACAACTTTTAAAAAAAAAAAAAAAAAAAAAACTTGGAAAAAATTTTGTCCTCAATTTTTTTTTCTGAAAAATTAAAACAAAAAAAAATCCAAAAAATAAAAATAAATTTTATTTTTTTTTTTTATTTTTCACAACTTTTTCAAAAAAAAAAAAAAAAAAAACTTGGAAAAAATTTGGTCTTTTTTTTTTGAAAATAAAAAAAAAAAAAAATATTAAATTGATTATTTTATTTTTAGATAAAATAATCAATTTAATATTTTTTTTTTTTTTTTTTTATTTTTTTTTTTGAAAATAAAAAAAAAAAAATATTAAATTGATTATTTTATTTTTACTACATATAAGTCGTTTTGACTACAAATGTAAGTAGTTTTTACAACATAAGTCAGTTGTTTTTTTTGTCAGTTAAAATAACTTACATTGTTAGTTGATTTAACTGAAAAAGTAGTTGACCCCAAAACAACTAACAAAGTAGTTATTTTAACTGACATTTTCAGTTAATTTTACTAACATAATTTTTTGAGTGTATAGATTTTTGTATGTGCTATCAAGTAAAAAAATAAAAAATGGGAAATTTTCAGAAGAAGTTCTGAATTTTTCAAATTTAAAAGTAAACTTTATTTATCAAAAAACATACCGAATCTGTTCTGAAATTTTCAGAGATTTTTTGCGTTGTTTTCGAGAAATCAAATTTTAAAAATTGCACAACGCTAATTTTATACAGTAATGGTATATATAACGTGTGCGTATGAGTAATAAAACACTTAATTAATATTTAAAATAGAGATGGGATCGTTAATGAGTTTTTAATAACGATTAAATAAAAACTCACTCACGCTCCCATCGCTATTTAAAACATTTTTTAAGTGTTGATATTACTCATACGCACACTTTATAATATAATTATATTATATTAAGTATATTATACACCATTACTGTAAAAAATTAGCGTAGTGCAATCTTGAACATTTGATTTCTCGAAAACAAGGCAAAACACATCTCTGAAAATTTCAGAACAGATAGAAAAGCACTTTAACTTTTTCTAAAAATTAAAAAAAAATAAAAATAAAATTGAAGCATATTTTTTGATAAATAAAGTTTAAGTATAAATTTAAAAAATTCAGAACTTTTTCTGGAAATTTTTTAATTTGAATAAATATTGAAGTGAAGATACTCAGGAAAAAAAGTTTAATATTTTCAATATTTGACCACGCCTACAAATCCCACTTTTTGAAAAACCTTAAATTTTATTTTTGTTATTTAATAGTTCCCTAAGAGTGAATGCTTTCAAATGATATCCCATTGAAACCACTATGGGTTTTCTGTAGTGGAACAGTTGGTGTGGAATGCCTCATATAATTTCACTTATTTTTGTATAATACTTATTTTGATCCCAAGATCAATTTTTTTCAAGAATTTAATTTCAACTCATTTTTAATAATTTCAACCTATCTGAGAACTGAAAACAATAACCAGTAAAAATTATAAAATTATAGATTTTAGTAAGGTACCTACTCGCACGGACCTATTAACATATCTAACTGGATATTGAAAATATTTTGAGGCGTAATTTTTCCAGTTTATTAAAAATATGCTAAAATCGAAGGTCTCGCATGACACAATTTTAAAAGTACATGCAACCAAAAAATTACGTAGTAGCATAGTTAACAAAATCCATACACTCAAAATAATAACTCTGTAAAATACTCTGTAAAATGACTGTAATCTCAATTCAACAGGTATTTGACAGAGTTTTCTGTCAAAATACAGATTTAAAGAAAATACTTTGTATTTTGTTGTGACAAAAAAACAAAGTTTCCTCTGTTATATTACTTTTTACTTTGTAATCTTAATTTTACAGAAAATTAACAGAGTTTTCTGCTAAAATACAGATTTAAGCAAAATACTTCGTAATTTTTTATAACCAAAAAAGTCTTCTGTTTTGAGTAGTTTTTGTTTTTGTTACCAAACATCTAAATATTATCTGTATATGTTTTTTTTTTAGAAAAAAAGTAGCAAAAAAAGTTATAAATTCTTTTTTTTTTCAGAAATCTTATAAAAATGTTACAAAATAACATGCATTTAACTAAACTCTGTAAATTTACAGAGTTTTTTCTGTAAATTTTTTTTGCATCAAATGTATTTTAACCAATATTTTACCAGAAACTCTGTAAATTAACAGTTTTTTTTTTGTCCAAATCATTTTACCGAGTTTTATAGTAAAATTACAGAGTTTTCTCTGTAAAAAAGCTTTCATATTTAACCAATTTTTTACTATAAACTCTGTAAATTAACAGTTTTTTTCTGTCAAAAAAATCTGTTAAATTACAGAAAAACTCTGCTAATTTAACAGAGTACACCATACTTTTCCAGCTAACAACATTTCTCGGTAATTTTACTAAAAAACTTTGTAAAATGATGTTGACAGAAAAAAACTGTTAATTTACAGAGTTTTTAGTAAAATATTGGTTAAATATGAAAGCTTTTTTACAGAAAAAACTCTGTAATCCCTATTAATATTATAAATCTGATTGTTGGTTTGTCTGTCTGTCTGTCTGTCCGTCTGTCTGTCTGTCTGTTCCGCAATAAGTAAAGAACGGCTTAACCGATTTTCATGAAATTTTCACCACAGATAGTACTAACCGAGGCGGGAACTATAGGCCATAAGAGACCGCGATCGGACAAATGGGCGTAAAGTGCCACGCCCCTTTGTACCATGCTGAAGCTATATCTGCCTGTCCGGCAATAACAGAAAAACGGCTTAACCGATTTTCATAAAATTTTCACCCCAGATGGTATTAACCGAGGCGGGAACTATAGGCCATAAGCGACCGCGATCGGACAAAGGGGCGTAAAATGCCACGCCCCATTGTACCATGCTGAAGCTATATCTGCCTGTTCCGCAATAAGTAAAGAACGGCTTAACCCATTTTCATGAAATTTTCACCACAGATAGTACTAACCGAGGCGGGAACTATAGGCCGTAAGCGACAGCGATCGGATAAAGGGACGTAAAATTCCACGCCCCTTTGTACCATGCTGAAGCTATATCTGCCTGTCCGGCAATAACAGAAAAACGGCTTAACCGATTTTCATAAAATTTTCACCACAGATAGTATTAACCGAGGCGGGAACTATAGGCCATAAGCGACCGCCATCGGACAAAGGGGCGTAAAATGCCACGCCCCTTTGTACCATGCTGAAGACTGTTCTGCCTGTTCCGCAATAAGTAAAGAACGGCTTAACCCATTTTCATGAAATTTTCACCACAGATAGTACTAACTGTGGCGGGAACTATAGGCACTAAGCGACAGCGATCAGACAAAGGGGCGTAAAATGCCACGCCCCTTTGTACCATGCTGAAGCTATATCTGCCTGTTCCGCAATAAGTAAAGGACGGCTTAACCCATATTCATGAAATTTTCACCACAGATAGTACTAACCGCGATCGGACAAAGGGGCGTAAAATTTCACGCCCCTTTGTACCATGTTAAAGCTATATCTGCCTGTCCGGCAACAACGGAAAAACGGCTGAATCGATTTTCATGAAATTTTCACCAGAGATAGAAAAATCCGCGATCGGAAAAAATGGGGGTAAAATGCCACGCCCCTTTGTACCATGCTGAAGCTATATCTGCCTGTTCCGCAATAAGTAAAGAACGGCTTAACCCATTTTCATGAAATTTTCACCACAGATAGTACTAACCGAGGCCGGAACTATAGGCCATAAGCGACCGCGATCGGACAAAGGGGCGTCAAATGCCACGCCCCTTTGTACCATGTTAAAGCTATATCTGCCTGTCCGACAACAACAGAAAAACGGCTGAATCGATTTTCATGAAATTTTCACCAGAGATAGAAAAATCCGCGATCGGAAAAAATGGGGGTAAAATGCCACGCCCCTTTGTACTATACAGAAACTATGTCAGCCTGTTCCGCAATCACTGAAAAGCGATTTTACCGATTTCAATGAAATTTTTACCACAGATAGTACTAACCGAGGCGGAAACTATGAGCCACAATAGAGGGCGATGGAAACAAGGGGCGTAAAATGTCACGCCCCTTTTTATTACACTGCAAGTTATTTCTTGCTTTTCCGCAATGACTCTTAAACGGCTGAGCTGTTTTTCATGAAATTTTCACCACAGATAGTATTAACCGAAGCTAAAACTATGAGCCACAATAGAGGGCGATCAAAAAAGAAGGCGTAAATTGGCACGCCCCTTTGTATTACATTGAACGTTATTTCTTCCTGTTCCGTAATCACGCATAAACGGCTGAACCGATTTTAGTGAAATATTTACCAATGATAGTACTAACCGAAGAGAAAACTATAGATTATAAATAGATCGCATTTGCAAAAAGAGGCGGAAAATGTCACGCCTCTTTGACACGCCCCTTTGTACTATACTGAACGTTTTTCGGAATGTTCCGTAATCATGCTTAAACGACTATACCGATTTAAATAAAAAATAATATAGCACGCCCTTTTTTATTTTATTAGATTAGGTCTGTTCCTTAATAACGCTTAAACTACTAAGCCGATTGTAACAAAACATTTTCCAAAGACAGTACTAACAGAGGCGGGAACTTTAGTCTGTATCAACTGCAACGTCTTTTGCAATGTACTGAAAGTTTATTCTGCCTTTACGTAATCAGGCTTAAACGGCGAACCCGATGTTATTATAATTCTTACCACAGCTATTTAGTACTTATTGAGGCGGAAACTATAGACAATTTATTTTTGTCTGATCCGTACTCACGCGTTAACGGTGAAACAAATTTAAAAACAATTTTCAAGGGGCTTAAAATGCAGCACCCCTTTGTATTAAATTAAAAAATATTTTTTTCTGTATAATGGCACGCCACTTTGTAGGCAATATTAAACAGCGATTGATAAAGAGGCATATAATGGCACGCCCCTTTGTACTTTAGTGAGAGTTATGTCTGCCTGTTCCGCGAACGTGAAAAAACTGCTGAGCCAATTTAATTGCAATTTTTTTCACGAGCTAACCAATAGGGGAACTATAGGTCACATGAGACCAAAATTTAACTAAATGCGTTAAATGCCACTCCCACTTGAACTTCAGTGAAAGTTATGTCTTTATTGAAGTTTTCACCACATAAAGTGCTAACCGAGGAGGGAACTGTAGGTTCCTTTTAAAAGCCATTAAAGAAATACATTAATAAATATTAAAGAAATACATTAATATTAGGATTGTTCCCATGACGGAGGAACACATACATACCATGTTCCCCACGCAGAGAAAAATCGAAAAAATCGACCAAACCTCAAGTCACGAAGCAGTAATTAAACTGACTAATAAATAACTCATTGATTATATATGTTTTTCAACCCGGGCAACGCCGGGTGCAAAACAGCTAATTTTACTATAAAACTCGGTAAAACGATTTGGACAAAATAAACTGTTAATTTACAGAGTTTCTAGTAAAATATTGGTTAAATAAACCACCATTTAGCAAAGAAAACTAACAATAAGTAAATTTACATATATTTGTAAAATACATTTGATGCAAAAAAAAATTACAGAAAAAACTCTGTAAATTTACAGAGTTTAGTTAAATGCATATTATTTTGTAAAATTTTTATAAGATTTCTGAAAAAAAAATTTTGATAACTTTTTTTGCAACTTTTTCAACTTTTTCTCAAAAAAAAAAAAAAAAATATGCAGATAAAATTTTGATGTTTGGTAACAAAAACTACTCAAAACAGAAAACTTTTTTGGTTATAAAAAATTGCTTAGATCTGTATTTTAGCAGAAAACTCTGTTAATTACACTGTAAGTAAAATTTAAACTTTTGAAATGACACACAAAAACGCCGAGACACCCCAACTTATTTTTGGGTCATAGAATCCAGTGGTATACTCCATTTTAAAAAGTTAGCTCAAAATAACGGAGATATTTCGATTTTAAATTTGCAAATTTAAGAGTAAAAATTTAATAAATCCAAAAAAAATTATAAAATTCATCAAAATAGGAGCAAGTATTGCTGCATGTCCGATTGAAAATGGACGTCCATTATTTCCTAGATATAAATTTTGATAAATAACAAGTTTTTAACATTTTTTTTTAGTTTTTTCATTCAAGTAAAATGAAAAATCGCCTTAAATCTACTACAAATTTAAAATCGAAATATCTCGGGATTTTGAGCTAACTTTTCAAAACGGGGTACACCACTGGATTCTACGACCCAAAATTAGGTTGACATGTCTCGGCGTTTTGGTGTGTCATTTTCACCTACTTACAGTGTTATCTGTAAAATTACACTCAAAATAATAACTCTGTTAAATTACAGAAAAACTCTGCTAATTGGGCAGAGTACACCATACTTTTTCAGCTAACAACATTTCTTGGTAATTTTACTAAAAAACTCTGTAAAATGATTTTGACAGAAAAAAACTGTTAATTTACAGAGTTTATAGTAAAATATTGGTTAAATATGAAAGCTTTTTTACAGAGAAAACTCTGTAATTTTACTATAAAACTCTGTAAAATGATTTGGACAAAAAAAACTGTTAATTTACAGAGTTTCTAGTAAAATATTGGTTAAGTAAACCACCATTTAGCAAAGAAAACTATGTAAATTTACATATATTTGTAAAATGCATTTGATGCAAAAAAAAAATTACAGAAAAAACTCTGTAAATTTACAGAGTTTAGTTAAATGCATGTTATTTTGTAAAATTTTTATAAGATTTCTGAAAAAAAATGTTGATAACTTTTTTTGCTACACTCAAAATAATAACTCTGTTAAATTACAGAAAAACTCTGCTAATTTAACAGAGTACACCATACTTTTCCAGCTAACAACATTTCTTGGTAATTTTACTAAAAAACTCTGTAAAATGATTTTGACAGAAAAAAAACTGTTAATTTACAGAGTCTATAGTAAAATATTGGTTAAATATGAAAGATTTTTTACAGAGAAAACTCTGTAATTTTTACCATAAAACTCTGTAAAATGATTTGGACAAAAAAAACTGTTAATTTACAGAGTTTCTAGTAAAATAAATAAACCATTTAGCAAGGAAAACTATGAAATTTAAATATATTTGATGCAAAAAAAAAAATTTACAGAAACAACTCTGTAAATTTACAGAGTTAAGTTAAATACATGTTATTTTGTAAAATTTTTATAAGATTTCTGAAAAATAAATTTTGATAACTTTTTTTGCTACCTTTTCAATTTTTTCTCAAAAAAAAAAAATACAGATAAAATTTTGATGTTTGGTAACAAAAACTACTCAAAACAGAAAACTTTTTTGGTTATAAAAAAATACGAAGTATTTTGCTTAGATCTGTATTTTAGCAGAAAACTCTGTTAATTATCTGTAAAATTAAGATTACAAAGTAAAAAGTAATATAACAGAGGAAACTTTGTTTTTTTGTCACAACAAAATACAAAGTTTTTTCTTTAAATCTGTATTTTGACAGAAAACTCTGTCAAATATCTGTTGAATTGAGATTACAGTCGTTTTACAGAGTATTTTACAGAGTTATTATTATGAGTGTAAGATAACAAAGTAAAAAGTAATATAACAGAGGAAACTTTGTTTTTTTTTGTCTCAACAAAATACAAATTATTTTCTTTAAATCTGTATTTTGACAGAAAATTCTGTCAAATATCTGTTGAATTGAGATTACAGTCATTTTACAGAGTATTTTACAGAGTTATTATTTTGAGTGTAAAACATCTTGCTTACATAAAGTTTTAAATGTTTTTATTCAAACCCGGCGTTATTTTTTACTTATTAGAAGTTTTTCGCATGAAAACAAGATTTTATTGCAAAAAGTGGATTTTTTAGGGCATATTATCAATTTTTTAGCGCATATTTTAAGCGCAAATTTTTGATGAGATTTAGTACACGCAAATCTCATCCCTAGTTATAAGGCTTCAAAGTTTTTTTTTTAATGACAAAATTATAAAACACTGACCGACATTTGAAAAGACCAAAATCGCGTTTTTATATTTTTAGATAACACACTTAACATTTTCCAACTTTTGAGACCAATTTAAAAAAAAAAAAATATTTTTTGTTTAAAAATCAGCATCTGTGGACCAAAATCGAGGTTTTGGATTTTGTAAATATTTTTGCAATAAAGTACGCAAAACTTCCGAATTTTTGAGACGGATTTGGTCAAAAAATTCGGACATGAATTTTGGTCGAAATACGTAATTTTTTTCAACTTTGACCGCTGGTTGCCGATTGAAGATGACCTTGCGAAATTTTTTCATAAATTTTCCCACAATCAGCTCTAACGTGGCTATCGTTTGGCAGGTATTAGCAAATTAAATTCGAAAACTTAAATTTGACGGGACGCCCTAATATACACTTTAACTATTTTTAAACACGTAAAAAACAAATAAAATTGGGGCATATTTTTTGATAAATAAAAAAAAATGGTATTCATCTAACCCAATTTTTTACGCCACGCCCCACTTTAAAGTTAAAAAATTGCCTTGTCCCCCCTACACTCAAGAAAAATTTCTTAATTTTTGTTTTTAATGAAAAATTACTACTGGTTTAGCAAAGTTTTTGTAAAATAAGAATTTAAACTAAATTTCTAGCAAAAATTTTAACAACTAACAAATTTTTGTAGTTATTTTTTTTAAAAAAAAATAGTTTTTGTAGTTAATTTGACTAAAAAATCTGGCTCGTTGCCCCCCTGGAACCTTCAAATTGCTCCCCCAATGGGGCGAGAATCAAAGATTTACTCGTATACTGTGTAAATCTGATAAATTTATACAATTTATGTCAAACTCCATTTATAAAAAAAAGTTTGGTAAGTTTACACAGTATACGTGGTGTATACGAGTTTAAATGAATATGGTCAAAGTTTAAGTTTAAATTTCAAAAATTCAGAACTTCTTCTGACAATTTTCCAATTTTTATTTTTTTTAACCGATAGCCCATACAAAAATTTAAAAAAGCTTTTATTTTGACACCACTGCACAGAAAATTATATTTAGAATAAATATTTGAGTAAGCACTTGTTTAAATTTAAAAAAAAAATTAATAATTTTTTGACGCAATTAAAAATTTACTCAAAAATTAAAAAAAAATTGAGTAAATAATTTAATACAACTTTAATATTTTTTTTACTCTTTTGTTGTTTTAAATTCTCATTCAATTTATAGTTTTTTGTATATGTATATGAAAGTTTAAAATCATATTAAAGGCGCGTTTAGAGGGGAAAGAAAACCCCTAAATTTAAATAAAACACAACTCTGGGGTAAAATACTTTTGACTTTAAAAATTGCTGTGTCAAATCTCATATCGTTAATATTTGTTTTTTGCTTACCGTTTTCATTATAGTATTATTTTGTTTTCTTACATTTAGGCTGGATTACTCAAAGCTCCGTTATAAAAAACTCTCCGTTAAATTTAACTTTTTCATACAAATTTGGACATTAGGCTCCGTTAAATCGGCAGTTAGCAGCTAACTTTTCATCCCGTTCTACCAATATTTAATAATTTTCCTTGTTTTTTAACAAAAAATCTTGTACTTTGCCAAACGAGAACTACAGTTTTATTGGTAATTTTACAAATTTATTTTCGTAATTGTATTCTACCATTTTTAAAGGTTATTTTACAAAAAAAACTGTAATTTTACAACAAAGTTTTTATTACGAGGATTCTAGTTGATTTACAAAAAAAAAAACTGTTATTTTACCAAAATTATGTTATACGAGAATTTATGTTGTTTAACAAAAAAACATTTTTATACCCTCCAACTACAGTATGGGGGTATACTCACTTTGTCATTCCGTGTGTAACGCATCGAAATATCGGTCGGGGACCCCATAAAGTATATATATTATTGATCAGTGATCGATTCTAAGGCATTCTAGCGATGTCCGTCCGTCCGTCCGTCCGTCCGTCTGTAGTTAACACGATACAGTCCAAAATAAAATAGCTAGACCCCTCAAGTTTGGCATAAATATGTCTTATGGTCCTAGGCAGGTTAAGTTCGGAAATGGGCCAAATCGGACCAGGGGGAAAAAAGTTCCCCTTGAAGAACTAAACCAACCTCTTAAAAATGCTATTTTTTTTGACGTTTTTTTGTATTTTTGTGAACCAAATGAGACATTTTTATGTTCGTAGAAGCTTATAGTCCTGCGCTTGGACCCAGGGAATAAAAAATGTTGCTTTTTTTGCCCCGCCCCTCTTTTAAGGGCGTGGATAAAAAAATAATTTAAATAATTATAAAACTATAATACTTAAGTGCACAAAGCAGACAAAAATGGACTTGTAAACACATACCGTGAGGGCCAAGGAGTCACCCAGCCGACCCCTCCCCCTAACTTGCCCACCCCCTTAAAACAACGCCCCTGTCAAATTTTTTTTTAAATTTTTTTACATGTTGGAGGGTATAATAGATTCGGCACAGCCGAATTTAACACTCTCACTTGTTTTTTTGTAAATTTGTAATTTGTAAATTTTCTATTTTTTTTTTTAAATTTCCCAAGTCCCGGACAACATTTTTTTTATTATTGAAAAATATTTAAAAAAAATTGACAAAATTTTAAAAAATTTGTTACGAGGATTTTAGTTAATTTAAAAAAAACAGTTATTTTACAAAAATGATTTTATAACGAGGATTTATGTTGTTTAACAAAATTTTTTTTTGTAAATTTTCTGAGTCCCTAACACACTTTTTTGCGTTTTGGAGTAAAGAATTATTAAAAAAGATTTTAAAAAAAAAATTTATAAAATTTTGGAATTTAAAAATTCATTAACAATGCATTAAACAATTCATTAAAAATAAAACAAACAAAAAAAATTATACTTTAAAGATTGATAAATTTAAATTTTTTTTACTCAAAAATTTTTAATTTTTAAATTTTTTTTTGACATTTTACAAAATAAATGCAAAAAAACAATATCATATTGTTAATAGTGTCCGACCGAACAGTTCGGCCAAAAAATGGTATTGGGCAAAAATTAATATTTACAAGCATTTTTAACAGCATTTTCAGATGGCCGTTTGTTTGTTTAGGCGATAGAAGACTATTCTGACATTCAAATTTAATGGCGAGGACGAAGTTAAGCACCAATTTAAATGTTCGGTAACCGAACGTTTCGCGCGGTCAACAATAATGTGTGCATATGCAGACGATATAGCGCTCATATCACACAGTGTGCGCGAATTAGAACGCAATCTTGGAAAATGAAACGAAAAAGCTTGGTTTATTAATAAATGAGAATAAGACCAAGTACATTCACATGTCGCGTACTCAACCCATAAACGCACAGCAATTTATAACGTTTCTCAACTACACATTCGAAAAAGTCACGAGCTTCAAATACCTAGGTGCATTAATCAACAGCTCTAACGATATGCATCTATCGATAAACGATCGAATTTAATCTGCCCAAAAAGCATTTTATGCGCAACTCAAACTTTTTAAGTCCCGACTAATAGCTCGCTCACTTAAGGTACGGCTGTATAAAACAGTAGTGCTGCCGGTACTAACATACGGTTGTGAAACTTGGGCCTTGACACTCTCAGATGAAGAAACGCTTCGGGTTTTTGAAAGAAAAATAATAAGAAAAATATATGGCCCAAAAATAAATGACGACGGTAGTTACCAAAGACGAAATAACCTTGAGATCGATAATATAATCGAAGGTAAAGATGTTGTAAAATTTATAAAAGCGCAAAGACTGAGCTGGGCAGGTCATGTAGCAAGAATGCCTCCGAATAGAGCTCAACAAAGAATAATGAATGCCATGCCCTACAACACAAGAGCGAGAGGAAAGCCGAGATCAAGATGGCTAGATGGAGTTGAAGAAGATTGTAGAAAAGTTAGCATTAACAACTGGAAACACTCTGCGCAAGATAGATCCGAATGGAAGAAGAAAGTGGACAAGGTTAAGGCCCACCCCGGGCTGTAACACCAAAAGATGATGATGATGAACCGAACGTTCGGCCAAATTGAAAAAAGTTCGGTTACCGATCTTCGAAATTGTGGCTTAACTTCGTACTCGTTCTTAAATTTTACAATCAGAATCGTCTTCCATCGCCTCAACAATTCTACCCCATATAAAAAAAGTTGTTAAAAGTACTCCCAAATACCAAATTTTTGATTAAATGACGTTTTTTGGCCGAACTGTTCGGTCGGACACTAATTGTTAATTGACACCTTTTTTTTAGGTTTAACACTTATTTTTGTAAGTTTACCGTTTTTTTCAGTATTTTTTGTGGATTAAAAACTACACTCAAAAAAAAAGAATTAACTTAAACTTTGGAAAAATTTTCTTCAAAATAGTTTATAAATTTTCCCACAATTTAGTTAAAGTTAACTTAAATTTGGGAAATTTTCCCAACTTTTAGGAAAAAATTTTAGTTCATGGACTGTTAAATAAGCCATAATTTTCCTTAAATGGAATTCTCTAATACATGGAAGAAATTCTTACTGCCAAAGAAATTTTCCCTAAATAATTGAAAAAAAAATCTTTATTTTTAAGACATATTTCTCAAAACAAAATTTAGTTCAAAAAAGGACGTAATTTCCTACCAATAAGTTCATCATATTTATCTTCTTTAATTTGAGGAAGTTTTTTCCACAAGTTTAGTAAATTTTTCATAACTTGAAATTGTTTTGTTGATTTTTTTCAATGTTGGCAATCGATACCTTTTCAATACCGTTATCCGTTTTAAAACCCTTTAAATTGAATACCGGTACCAATACCAATACCGAAACTCAGTTTTGGTATCGGATACCGGTATCCAAAAACCTTTTCCTTCGGTATCGGTACGTACCGGTATTGAAACGGTTTTTCTAAAAAACCATGTTTTTTACAAAAAAATAATAATAGAAAGTTTGTAAATTTTTTGGTTTTTGTAAATGAAAAATCGTACTCCAAATGCCTCACCGAAGTCTCATAAAAATCAAAAAAATCTTTTGGCACCCACATCGTGAATTAAATAAAAATTTCAAAAAAGCCATACTTTTTTTACGTTTTCCACCATAGTACAATTTTTTGAAGAGGCTTAACTCGTAGAAATCGTCCATAAAAGTCCCATAATTCGCGAAAAAAATTGTTTGCAATATTTTTGAATGTGATCTTTTCTAGACAGGGAATACCTATTTTTCCAAATAGATAACACCAACAAAAAAAAATTTGTTGCCTAGAAATAAGATGAAATATGCAATTTGTTGGGGTTTTTACTTTAACCGCGATGCGGGAGGGAAATAAATTTTACGGAGTCACTTTGACACCCAATAGAAACTTATTGGACCCTTTTCAGCTCAAACAAAAAAGAAAGGTAAAAATCTATACGGGCTTATATTTATGTACTAAAGACATAGGAAAATGTCCAGCAAAAGCGGTCCAGTGCTTCAAAAGTTATGAGCAAAAGACTGAATTTCGGCAACGGTTTTTCGTGAATTTTCGAAATAAAAAAAAATCCAACTTTCGAAAGGCAATCCTGAGGATGCTGAAGCTTGGCATATATATTTGCCGTTCCCCTGGCCTGGTTCGTATTGAATTTCAGCCAAATCGGTCCAGTGCACTGCACTGCAGTGGTTCAAAAGTTATTAAGAGAACTGTGAATTTCAGATTGGTTTCACCTTAAATTCACTTGAAAAAAACCGTTAAACCAGCTTTAAAAAAATTGAGGGTTTCGAGGCCAATCTGAACGTACTATAAAACAAAAAAACTTACACTCGAAAAAAAATTTACAATTAAAAAAAAAATGTTGTCAATTTTTTTTTCAAAAATGAAAATAAATAAAATAAAATATTTTTAATCAAAATTGTTAATTTGATTCACGTTAGAAAATTAACTATCACTTTAAGAGGGCATTGTGGAGGGTATTGATGGATTCGTTCAAGTCGAATTTAACTTTTCTACTTGTTTTTACAAATTTTTTGGAAGTTTTTATACGTTTTTTTATATATTTAGCATTTTTTCGATAATACCGGTAATACCGTAACCGATTCAACTCAAATACCGTAACCGATACCGAAATAAATAAAAAAACGATACCAATACCGATATCGATACCGTTATTCGTTTCGGTTGCCAACCTTGATTTTTTTTTTCATGCTTGCTTGTAGTTCACATTTTGTTTATTATTTGTACACCGAAAAAAATCCATGCAACATTTTACGAAAAAAAGTTTCGTACTTTTTATTTTCGTAAAATACACGAAAGTTGACTACATATTACGAAAAACTTTAGTACTGAATTTCGTATTTTTTTAGGAAAGTAACGAAAATGATTAGTAAATATTTTTTTCGTAATATTTACGAATGTTACCTACATATTACGAAAAAAATGTTGTAAAAACTTTTGTAATTTTACGAAAGTAACGAAAAAAATAATGTAAATGATTCTTTCGTAAAATATACGAATGTTGACTGCATATTACAAAAAAAGTGTACAGACTTTCGTATTTTTACGAAAATAATTCGTAAAAACTTCTTTCGTAAAATATACGAAAGTGGACTTTATATTACGAAAAAAATAATCAAGAATTTTGTAATTTTACAAAACTAATGAAAAAAGAAGAAATCTTTAAATGCATGCTTAAAGGATGTTTTTATGCCCTCCAACTACAGTATTGGGGTATAATAAAAAAATATCGGTCGGGGACCTCATAAAGTATATGTATTATTGATCCATGATAAATTCTAAGGCATTCTATTAATGTCCGTCTATATAAAACACGGATACCACGGAACAAGTCTTTTGGTCATCAGCAGGTTAAGTTCGTATGTGGGCAAAAAAGTTTCATTTCTTTAAACCAACCTCTGGAAAACTCAATTTTTTTAAAGTGTTTTTTGTTGTTTTGTTAAACAAATGAAACATTTTTATGTTAAAAAAATTTAAAGTAATGAGCTTCGACCCAGGGGATTAGAAAATGCCTTGTGGTCGTGGGTATAAAAAATTAATTTCAATAATGATAACTCTGATATTTCTTTTACATATTTGGGGTAATAAAAATTCGGCACAGCCGACTTAAAAGCTCTGTCTTGGTTTTTATTTATTTTAAGGATAAATTAAAATTTGAGGCTACGGATCAAATAAAATTTGAGGCTACGGATCAAATAAAATTTGATGCTTGATGATATAAGTTTTTTTTACATGTGGGGAGGTGGACCACCAAAAAAATAATCTCAACATATCATCATAAGTTCTTGTAGTGTGAACGTAGCCTTAAACAAAATCACTGTAAATAATGAATGAAATCTTATAAGTCTCTGTTAAGAAGAAACAATTAATTGCTTGGAAATGTTGCTGTCAAAGCGTTGAAAACGTTGTTCTTATTCTCAAGAAAGAATTTTTATATGTATTTTCGTTAATTTAAGGATTTTTTTTTATTTACCAAAAAATTTTCGTAAAAATAAAAATATTTCGTTTATTTTACGAAATAATTTCGTAAAACAAAAAAAATATTTCGTTTATTTTACGAAAATTTTCGTAAAACACAAAAATTAATTGCGTTTATTTTACGAAATTTTTTTGTAAAATACAAAAATAATTTCGTTTATTTTACGAAACAATTTCGTGCATTTCGTACATTGTACGCCAGAATTTCGTGATGCGAAACAACGAAATTTTTCGTACAATGTACGAACGTTTTCGTACATATAAGGCAGGATTTTTTTTCGGTGTAGTATACGAAAAAACGAGTTTGGTCTTGTATAACAAGTAATAAATTTAATGTTTACCTTTTTTTCCGACACATGTATGTGTTAGGGCAAAAATACTGTTTTAATCACAACAAAGGCCTTGGCTTTGGCGTGTTTTCCCATAGTCTGGGAACAAACGTCAAAGACAAAGTCTTTGTTGTAATTTAACTTTAAAAACTAATGAAATTTATTACTTGACCATAAGAAACAAACGTTTCTTTATATTTATAATGAAAAATGTACATAATGAGAATTCTGTGTGTATTCACATGCTGTTCTATAAATAAACCAATAAAAAATATGAAATTAACTAATTTTTAGGAAAAATTTCCTCATCAGAAATGTGTTTTTTAACTAAAAAATAGGAAATTTTTTCCCATTTTCTAGTTCAAATTGGTCCTATTTTTTAAGAAAAATATGGACTAAAAAGTAGGAATACATGGCAATGGAGCTAAATCATTATCAATTTTCCTTGGATTTAGTTAATTTTCCCATTTTTTAGTTAGTTTTTTTTTCTGAGTGTATCACTACCGAAAATTGGTAAGTTATAAACAATTTTTTTTGTAAATTCACAATTTTCGTTTGTAAATTTACCATTTTTTTAATATACATATTTACCACTTTTCTTATAAATTTACTAACTTTTTATAATTTTTGTGGCTTAAAAATGATCACTACCAAAAATTGGTAAAATTTAAACAATTTTTTGGTAAATTAACATTTTTTTTTTTTAATTTACAATTTTTTTTTTAATTTACTTTTTTTTTTTTTGTAAGTTTACCTTTTAGGTTTGTAAATTTACCATTTTTTTAAACATATTTACCATGCTTTCTTGTAAGTTTACCATTTTTTCGGTTTTATTTTACCAATTTTTGGCGCATTCAAAATTATGAGAAAATCCTCGTAATTTTACGAGAATTTTACCTACCTCCAATTTTACGAGAATAGCCTCGTAAAATCACGAGATTTTTTGGTAACTTTACAAGGTTTTTTTGAGTGTAAAGGTCAAAAAAAAAATTTTTGAAAAATATTTGAACTTCAAAAAAATAATAAATTGATAAATTTTGAGTAAATTTTTAATTCATACAATTAAAAAGTTACTTAAAAAATAGAGAAATTTTAAGTAAAGTTTTAATTGTGTCAATTAAAAATTTACTCAAATTTTTTGGTAGGTTAGGTTACTTTTTGAAAAATTTAAAATTTTATGTTTGTTATTTAATAGTAAGTACATTCACACTCAGCTCGAAACCTCGTTGAAAGTACGTACTTTCATTTTGAAAACATAACCGTTCACACCCGAAATTTTTGACGGTTATCACGTTTTCGAAAATTACCGAATAAAATTTGCGAACATACCGACATTAATCGCACACAATTAATTAATTTTCGCACTAATTTACAATAATTTATTTAAAACTTTTGATTTAATGCTATTTTTTATGAAAATATTTAAATATTTTTATTTTTTATTTTTGACACTTTCTTTAATTTATTTTCTTTATGAAATTTAAGAGCTTTCGAACGTACTTTCGTTGAAAACTCATAACAAAAAGTTTTCAATTTGTATGGGAAAATACGTACTTTCAAATGAGGTTTGAGGCGAAACCTCGTTAAACGGGCTTTCGATGCCAATGTGAATGCACTATAATAGTACCCTAAGTGCGAATACACTAAAAAAAAAAATTTTTTTTTGCTAATGCTAGTTAGCTAACTTTTAGCAAATTTTTAGTTGAGATTAGTATGTTAGCAAAAAATTCTTGTAAACTTTATTTAGCACATTAGCAATTTTAAACAAACCTTGAACTAATTTCTTTTGCTTAGATTTGAAATGGAGTTGACAACATTTTTACAAGATTTTTTGCCAATATTAGCAAAAATAAATTGTAATTTTTTTTTAATTTTCAAAAATCTTAAAATGGCTCTATCTCGGAAACTAAGCCAGATAGAGCAAAATGGAGGACATTTTTGGGTCTCGGGCTCTCCATAGTATCGCCGGTCCTCTTCACATGTGTGGACTAGACCACCCAAATTTGCAAAAGCATATTTTTGTTCGCTCCACCGGCAGTTTCTGATAGATTGGCCATAAAAAATAATATCTGTGCAAGAACTGGATCTCTCGGTTGCATACAGGCCAGTCGATTTGAACTTTTGACCCCAAAAGTGACCTAAAAGCACTACAAAGCTTTTAAGAGTCATAACTCTTAAAATATGCGTTTTTCCAAAAAATGCTATATAAGTTTTATTTTGCAGAATAAGAAAGCAAACATTTCCTTCATACAAATTTTTAGCCTAAGTCTAAGACATCGTGGTATTTTTGGCGGTTTAAACAAAAAATTATGTGACGACTTCATTTAAAACGACCCTCGTTAAAATTTGGACGGAGATTCAAATAGTCGGTATCCATTATTTTGTAGAGTAAGATATGTAGTTTTCATAACCCAATTACACTTGGAATTTATATGGGTAATTTCATTACAGAAGAGCCCAAAGTGGACTTTGAAGTTTCGATTATCCAAATGCTGTATACAAATTTGTAAAATTACTTTATTTTAAACGACCCTCGTTAAAATTTTAATGGATTACAATCGGTTTCCATGATTTTAAAGAGTTAAAAATACAGATTTCAAACAAGTGTTGAAAAGTACAAGCATTTTTAGCATTAATTGAAAACATGTTAGCAAAATACTATATGAAAAACACTTGGCATCTTATTACATTTGAATTTGAAGAATAAAAAAATGTTATTACCAGAGACTGGAACTTCATGCATCTAAAAGCAATGTTTAAAGCACTTAAAATATGCATTTAAAATCCTAAAATATGCAACAAAAAATTAAAAAATATGCATTTTCATTTTTTTTTAATTTTATTTAAATAAAAACATAACAGCAGATTTAAAAAAAAAAATAATAAAAATTATTTACTTTAGAAAATCCTAAAAAAAAATTTATTTACATTGACAAATAAATACTTCTTTAAATTATCAACAGATACGGATGTGATTGGAGCATAGGGTTGTCAGAATTTTTTTCCAAAAAGCGGGACAAAGGCAAAAAATTTAGGAAAATGGATTTTAAATTTTTTGGCGGGACAAAAACAATTAGTTTATATGAAGTTTGAAACAATATTTTTTGTGTTAAGAGATGGAAAATTGAAAGTTTTTTCCAATATTTTTGGAGGGACAAAATAATGCATTTATCAATGATGTGGTCACTATCTTCTGAAATTGTCATTGATAAAATAACATTAACTATACGATCCTATTGATGTTCAAAATTAAGTATACACAAAATTAAGTATAAATGTATACACATTTACTGCAGAAAAATCTGCTGGTTTTAGCTGAAAATTCTGCTGATTTTAACTGAAAGATTTGCTAATTTTATCAGAAAAATCAACACCAACTTGGTATAAAAGTCTGAAAATTTGAGTGAAAGTTGCATTTAATACGTACTAAAATATATCCAAAAAAATTAATCAAAGGGGGTCGGGTCTAAAAGTGAGTTATTTGGCCTGGAATTCCCCAAATATTTCCCAAAAAGTACACATCTATATATATATATATGTCCTTTATTTAATTAAATATTAATAGAAATAGAAATACATATCGATTTTTAATTAATACTTAAATAAAAGTTCAAAGTGAACATAGGGCGTCAACAAATTCTCTCCATCTTTGTCTATCTCTGGCAATCGCCTTAGCTTGATTCCATGAAACTCGAGCAAGTTCACATTCCTGTTTCAGGTAGCGCACCCAGGTGTTTCGGGGTCTACCAGGTCTGCGCTGTCCTTGTGGGTTCCAATCTAAGGCTATTCTTGCTATTTCTGATTGTGGTCTTCGCAATATATGACCTACCCACGTCCATTTGCGTTTGCGAATTTCGATTTCTACCGGCTTAGAGTTTGCCATCTGCAGCAGCGCTTCATTTGTAATCCAATTAGGCCAAAAGATGTGAAGAATTTGCCTTAAGCATTTGTTTATAAATGTTTGGATTTTACGAATGGATTCTTTTGTTAAGCTCCAGGTAGAACAGCCATACAATAACACAGACTTAACACTGCAGTTGAAAATGCGTAGTTTAGTTTTTCGCGAGATATTGTTTCTACGCCAAATTTTGTAAAGCGATAAAAAAGAGCTGCGTGCTGTATTGATACGATCAGCAATATCGGCTTGAGACCCTCCATCTTTGGTTATCTTACTACCAAGATAACAAAAAGAATCTACGTCTTCAATAGTAACATCATTTACCACCAATGGAGTTGTTACTTCTGTTCCTATTCGCATAAGCTTAGTCTTCCTAATGTTGATTCTCAATCCAACTTTTTTAGCATTTTCGGAGAGACACCTAAGTTTTGCTTCAATATCCTGAAAGCGATGGGCCATCAGACATATGTCATCGGCGTAGTCAATGTCATAAAGAAATTCGGATAAGGTCCAGCGAATACCAAAAGGAGCTTCTCTATTGGTTTTTTCCATGACACAATCGAGTAGTATTAAGAATAACGTTGGCGAAAGGATGCAACCTTGTCTTACACCAGTGTTAGGAAAGAACGGGCGACTCTCATTTCCGTTAAAACGAATCTTACACTTAGCATCCCTGTAGAGTTCACGAATCAGGTTTACAATTTTTTCGGGAATGCCTTTACATAACAGTGCCGACCACATTGAATTACGGAATATTGTGTCGAAAGCGCGCTCAAAATCAACAAAAAGAAGATACAAGGGAGTGTTATATTCGGCAGATTGCTCAATTATGATGCGCAACGTGTTGATATGATCTGCGCATGACCGACCTTGCCGGAAACCAGCCTGTTCTTTACGCAGTATTTGCTCCGCTATAGGGGAGATACGTTGATTAATTAGGGATGCTATAATTTTACCAATGGAATTAAGGAGAGTTATTCCACGCCAGTTTTTGCATTGCGTCAAATCGCCTTTCTTGGGCAATGTAATAACTAAACCTTCTTTCCATTCATCCGGAATACGATTTAAAATCCAGGCCTCGCGAATTATTGGGTTAAGAACCTCTGCTAGGGTACCTGCACCATACTTCAACAGTTCCGAAGGAATGTTGTCCGGACCAGAGGCTTTGTTGTTTTTCAGCACGTTCAAAGCAGCTTCTATTTCCGAGCATGACGGGGGATCTGTGGCTATATCCCTCCTAGGATTTCGGCGTCGATTAAAAAGTGTATTGTCTTCCTGGTGTTCTGCTGGCTCTTGGGAAGAGAAGTAATCACGCCATCGCTCTAATTGTTCTTCCGATGTTGTTAAATCAGCTCCATCTATTGCTTTTAGTACTGCAGTCCCTCTTATGTTGTTACCATTCATCTGCTTTATGGCTGAATATACTCCACGTAGATTTCCGGTATTTGAAGCTTGTTCCGCCTGCTCCGCTATGGTGTTATAATATTTTTCTCGGTCCGTACGAACCATACGTTTTACTCGACTAGCAGATTGTCGATATTCTGCCATTGCTTGTTGTTTTTCTGCTGGGGATTTAGCATTGATCCTTGCATTATGAAGTTGTTTACGGTTTTGAATTTCTAACCAAGTTTCATCGCTGATCCAGGGTTTATTTTTGCCTTCTTTCAAACCTAGTACTGACTTTGCTGTTTCTTTGCATGCCAGTGATACATCTGCCCAAGTGCTATGATGATTTGTGTGCAAAGCGGTCCTCAAGCTTTCGTTATATGACTGCGCTATATTACGATCCAATAGCCGCGTGGTATTGTATTTTTCGGGCTTACAACTTTTTTTAATTGCAGCAGGTCTTAAACGAAGTGTTGCAACGAGAAGACGATGATCGCTGTCAATATCTGCTCTCCGCCGAGTTTTAACATCCATTAGAGATCCCAAAAAAAGCTTGCTTATCAGAAAATGATCAATTTGGTTACGTGTTCGGCCAGTTGGGCACACCCACGTATATTTGTGGATGTCCTTATGAGGAAATTTCGTTCCGCCAATATATAAACGGTTTCGAGAACAGAAATCAACCAACCTGTCGCCGTTGTTGTTTCGGACAATTCCGAGTCCATGTGTGCCCATGACTAGCTGCAAGTTATTGTTATTATTTCCCACTTTAGCGTTAAAGTCTCCAATTATTACCTTGATATCACCAAAAAGTACACATCTAACTCTTCAAAATCATGGAAACCGATTGTATCCACTAAAATTTTAACGAGGGTCGTTTAAAATAAAGTAATTTCACAAATTTGTATACAGCATTTGAAAAATCGAAACTTCAAAGTCAGCTTTGGGCTCTTCTGTAATGAAATTACCCATATAAATTCCAAATGTAATTGATTTATAAGAACTACATATCTTACTCTACAAAATAATGGATACCGACTATTTGAGTCTCCGTCCAAATTTTAACGAGGGTCGTTTTAAATGAAGTCTTCACATAATTTTTTATTTTAACCGCCAAAAACACCACGATATCTTAGACTTAGGCTAAAAATTTGTATGAAGGAAATGTTTGCTTTCTTATTCTGCAAAATAAAAGTTATATAGTATTTTTTGGAAAAACGCATATTTTATGAGTTATGGCCCTTAAAAGCTTTGTAGTGCTTTTAGATCACTTTTGGGGTCAAAAGTTCAAATCGACTGGCCTGTATGCAACCGAGAGATCCAGTTCTTGCACAGATATTAGTTTTTATGGCTAATCTATTAGAAACTGCCGGTGGAGCGAACAAAAAAATACTTTTGCAAATCCCATACATTTTTTGGGTGGTCTAGTGTGGACCCTAATGGGACCGAACTTTGGATCCAAAAAAGTTAGCATTCCCGAAAATTTTAAAATGCTCATATCTCGGTAAATATTGCCGACACAACAAAAAGTCCAAAAGCATATTTGTAGCTCTCAACACGTAGAATAAAATATTCAAAAGCTCTCCGAGTAATATTTTTGAAGTTATCGAGTATTTTAATTCTCAAGACCCCGGTGGTCTGCTAAAATCACGTATCTCAAAAACTAAGCTAGGTAGAGCGAAACGGACACAAATTTTGGATCAAAAACTATGACGATTTTTAAGGAACCTAACTAGGTGTACGCCCATCGGGGTCTTGACCTATCGGGTCCGAACCCGATGGGGTCCTCAAATGTGTATGAATTAAGTTGAAATAAAAAAAATTTCAGTTAACTAATTTTTAGCAAAACATTTTTGCTAACTTTACCAAAAAAATTGTGGGTTCAAAATCAGCAAATTTTCTTGTAGGTTTACATGCTTTTTTTGCTAACATTACATTTTTTTTTGAGTGTACTTTGCAAATGATATCCCATTGAAACCACTATGGTTTTTCTGTAGTGGAACAGTTGGTGTGGTATACCTCAT